>CM063173.1:165614344-165999344 GCA_031835075.1 Saguinus oedipus
TAAGCTATCTATTTCCTTGAATATTTCTCCCTTCATTTCCAGTTTTTTTTGTTGTTGTTGTTAGGCAGAGTTTCGCTCTTGTTACCCAGGCTGGAGTGCAATGGCGCGATCTCAGCTCCCTGCAACCTCCGCCTCCTGGGTTCAAGCAATTCTCCTGCCTCAGCCTCCTGATTAGCTGGGATTACAGGCTGCACCACCATGCCCAGCTAATTTTTTGTATTTTTAGTAGAGACAGGGTTTCACCATGTTGACCAGGATGGTCTCAATCTCTTGACCTCGTGATCCACCCGCCTCGGTCTCCCAAAGTGCTGGGATTACAGGCATGTGCCACTGCACCTGGCCTCATTTACAGTATTATTTTATTTCTTTGCATTGGGCTTCTCTGGTCCCTCCCTGATTAGCTTAATAACTAAGCTCCCAAATTCTTTTTGGGGTAAATCAGGGATTTCTTCTTGGTTTGGATCCATTGCCAGTGAACTGGTGTGGTTTTTGGGTGGTGTTGATGAGCCTTGCTTTGTCATATTACCAGGGTTAGTTTTCTGGTTCCTTCTCATTTGGGTAGCCTCTGGCAGAGGGAAGGTCTAGGGCCGAAGGCTGTACTCCGAATTTTTTGTCCCATGGGGTGTACCCTTCACGTAGTACTCTTCCTCTTTTTCTGTGGGTGTGGCTTCCTGTTAGCCAGACTGCAGTAATTGTTGCCTCTCTTCTGGGTCTAGCCACCCAGCGAGTCTATCCAGCTCTAGACTGGTGCTGGACGTTGTCCACACAGAGTCCTGTGATGTAAACTATCTATGTGTCTCTCACCTGTGAATACCAGCATGCATTCCAGTGGAGGTGGTGGGGGGTATGCGATAGACTCTGTGAGGGAGGGTCCTGAGCTTTGGTGCTTTAGTGTTCTATTTTGTGCCGGTTGGCCTCCTGCCAGGAGATGGCCCTTTCCATAACACATCAGCTATAGTAGTGTGTAGTGGGACCCATGATGGGCAGGGCCCTAGAGCTCCTAAGATTATATGTCCTTTGTCTTCCACTACCAGGGTGGTTAGGGAAGAACCATCAGGTGGGGGCAGGGCTAGGCATGACTGAGTTCAGACTCTTCTTGGGAAAGTCTCACTGAGGCTGCTGTCGGGGATGGGGGAAAGATTCCCAGGTCACTAGGGTTATGTACCTAGGAGGATTATGGCTGCCTCTGCTGAGTCGTGCTGGTTGTCTGTGGGCTGGGTGGGGAGGGGGGAAATTTGGCGGTCACAGGCCTCACCTACCTCCCATGCAAACTAAATGGCTGATCTCACTCCTGCTGTGTCCCCTCAACAACCCCAATGTGTTTCCAGGCAGAGGGCAAGAGAAGCTTGAAAACTTGCCCAAGGCTATCAGCCTCCCAGCTGCGAAAGAAAGGGCTTCGGTTCTTCTCCACCAGCCCTCTGCTGTGAAGTCTGCAAGCAGGATTAATGCCCTCCCCAGATTCTGGCCAAGAGGATTCTTGAACCATTCAAATTGTTACAAAGTTCAGTTACAGAATTCCTTCTCCCTGTGAAGTTTTACCCCCTGCTCCTCTGGCCACCCTCCTGATAGATCCCTGTGGTGCCCGGCAGGAATGGGCTGCCTGGGGACCCAGAGAGCCCCCAAGGCCTTTCTGCTGCTTCTTCTACCCTGTATTTCACTCAGCTTGGCTCTGTCACCTGACTCACCTCCAGGTAAAGTCAGAAACTTCTCCCACAAACAGACCTTCATCTTCTCCAATGGGAGTATATGTTCCAGAGAGGAGGGTCTCCCTTTCCCACTTCCGCAGTGGGGGCACTCATACTATTTGGGGTGTCTCCTGGGTCCTGCAGGAGCAGTCTGCTTCCTTCAGAAGGTCTGTGGGTCCTCTCAGGTTTGCTGATTTGTTTTTAGAGTTGATCTGGAGCTAAAATTCACAGTGCAAGCCTGTTCATGCTCCTCTGTCCGGAGCTGCAATCTAGTCCTGCCTCTGGTCCGCCATGATCCCCTAGTCTTTGCATTTTTTTTTTTCTTAGACATAGCACAGGAAAGTGCTTGTTTACTTGGCAGGCACCCTGGTAGCCAGATAGAAGTACTTGGGCTGAGCCAAATTCCTTGGTTACAAGTACGTCATCAGCCACAATTAAACCAGGAAATACAGGCCTCTCAGGAAGTGCACTTGATAACGGAGCCTCGGTGAGCCAAAATTAGCCAATAATCAGCATTGCTCTTCATCCTGAAATGATGCAACCATATTTTACAAGGCAGTCCAGTGGTGGAGCACAGGCCTGAGGGATACATTTGACCCCTTATCTAGCTTTGTCACCAGTCACATGATTTTAGACAACCAGAGTTAAATGCCTTTACCAGTGTTTCAGCTTCTCTTTTTCAAAGTCTCAAATCTAGCCATTAGTAGCAGAATTTTTTTTTTTTTATTGCATTATAGGTTTGGGGGTACATGTGCAGAACGTGCAAGATAGTTTCATAGGTACACACATGGCAGTGTGCTTTGCTGCCTTCCTCCCCTTCACCCACACTTGGCATTCATCCCCAGGCTATCCCCCCCAGCCCCCCCCCCGCTGTCCCTCCCCCATTCCCCCCAATAGATCCCAGTGTATAGTAGACCGCCTAGTAGCAGAATTTGTAAGTTCATACGAGTGGCAATTTATTAGACCATGACCTCTTTAATGCTAGGAACAATGTTTTATTCTTTTTTATGTACACTGAGCACAATGCTTGGTGCAGCAGCCATTGAACTATTGTTTGCTAAATTATGAACAATCAGAAAACTAAATGATAAATGAGACCCATTAGTCACTAGCTGTTTAGACAGGCTTTCTGGTTGTCCATTGACACTATTAAGCACTGGGCTAGGAATGACTAGTCCAAGATCACTTACGGAGTCACATGGAAAAGTCTGGGGTGGCATTCTAGCCACAGAGCTACGCAGCCTGCCCAAACAGAGCTGTCTCAGTAACACATGTTCTCCTCCTACCAAACCAAAAAGAAAAGCAGCTCGGTTAGAGTCTTAGGATTCCAAGGCCCACTTATTTCTGGTTACTTGCTTTTGGCAGGCACTGCATAGATAATCAAAGAAACAGTGCTGAAATTGAAGAGATTTATCCTTTTCGTTCCTAGAAAGTTTATAGGAATCATCATGTCTTGTAGTACGTGAGTCCAGCTGGAATTCTTTGTCTCCTGAAGAGGAAAAACACACAGGTGATCAAGGTACTGAGGCGCATTCCAAGAGAACTATAGGATCATGTTTCTGTCCTCTAGTGATTTGCAATCTAACGTCTTCGAGACTCTTTCAGAAAAGAATAGCTGTGTTTAGCATTAAGAAACTGTTAACGAGCACGTGGGGAAGCATAGGCTCTGAAGTGAAAAGAAGTTACTAGCTTTGTGACCTCGGGCATATAACCCAACCTCTCTGGGCCTCAAGTATCACAACAGTTTCCATCTCTCAGACTTCCTGTAAGCCGCAGGTGAAATCAGGCATGTTCAGAGAGGCACTGCAAACCGTAGCACACATCACACGTGCTAGTCATTACTGTTTCATAGATACTTCGTTCTGCATATCCAGAAGGTAGAGATGTGAACTTCAAGAAAATGCTCAGTTTAAAAGCAGTAACTCAGAGAACCATGATTGCAAATTGGGAGTGAATTCCAGAGAGAGAGTGACCAAAAATTGAATCCTGGATTTAGCCAGGCACCCAGAGGTATCAGTGCATGCCAAGGAGCTAATAATGTCTTTCCGCAGAACTCTGTTTAGAACATTGAGGAATTTGGCTCTCAATTCTGGTCTCTCCAATATCACAGTGATTTTTGATACCAGGAATTATAAGAATTGGCATTTGCTCAACGTCTATCACATTCACTTATTTTTTTTTTCACCAAACGTTAAAACTACTCTCTATCACGTAGGCAAGTTGAGTTTTTTATTCAGCTCTAAAAATCTAATGATAAAACTTTCCGATCATGCCTGTGTGAAAATATTACCACTGGTAGAAACAAATTAAAATGCTGGAATGTCCACAGTGTGAGCACAACAGGCTCTGAACGAATTTATGCTTTCCTATAAACCTGTATGCTTTCTCTGTAAAATAAGCAATTTTTTGGACAGTTTTTTTAAATGGCCCAGTTTCTCTAGTCATTAGCAGATAAAATTTTTATGGATTTTAATACTTTTCTATTCAGAATAATTGTGTTATTTATGGCAGAATATGTGCCCAGTTACCGTGTATTTCTCGAAGTTTCTAGTTAACAACCTTTCCCTTGCACAGTTGGACTGCTGATGTAAGTTTGTAAGAGAGACTTTTAATTTTCTCATCTTTCTCTTCTGTCTCTGCCTCTGCTTCCCCCTGGGTCGTTCTGGCAATTGTCTTAGCTCTCCTGACAGCAAAGCAAAGGAAACCCATAGTGCCCCGTCTTTCCTCTCAGGTTTTACCCCATTGCATCTGCAGGACGACAGGGAGGCAGGAATTTAGGTCCCAAACACATTTCTTGTTCCTGTGTAGATGAGGTAACTCCTCCGCCTTTCTGCACTGTTATCAAAAACAGGCTGCACCCACCCACGAAAGGTCCGGGGAGGCTGCTGGCTAGAAACTGTGCAGGGCCCCTCCCTTGGAGCACAGTCTGTCTCCATGGAGACCGACGCGCTGAGAAAACTCACACCTGGCCAGGTGGAGACCACAGCGGCAGGGGGATGCTGAGTCTACAGTCGGGAAAAACAAGAAGCTCTAAATGGGAGACTGAAGTGTTCCGGTGGGAGAATTTACTCCTTTGTAGCTGTTTTTAAAAATATTTCCTCATCTCAAAAACGGGAGAGAAAGTGGTGAGGGAGGGAGGGAGGGAGGGAGGGAAGAAAAGAGGGAGAGAGGGAGAGAAGACTGTCCATGGATAAGAAGAACGAAAGCGTTAGCTTTTCATTTAATTACATGTAATTTCCTCCAGGTCAGAATGTTCTGTAATCCGATGTTTATAATTGTGGATCTGCTCCACTTTCATCATGCAGCAGTAGTGAGAAAGCAGTTGATCATGGAAACCACTGCCTACACTTAGCAAATAGTCCCCGTGTAAACCCCTCATCAACTTGTACACATGATATGATCTCTCAAGCTCTTGGCTTTCTCTAGAATCTCATTAATTTCAGAGGGTGATTTCTAATGATCACATTTCGGAAACTGTCAGAAACGTTTTTTATTTTTCTTTTGTTGCTTGTTGCCAAGTGAGAACAAACTTGTAATGACACCACACTTTTCAACCTGCTTTTTCATAATGAGTCTTCAGGGGGAAATTCAGCTTAAGAGAACTAAGAAAACAGTCTGCTACTTTGCATATCAGCAAAATCATAGGAACATGGTTTTGCATGCATAATACAACATGATTATAATGCCTGCACCGGGCCAGCTATACCCTACAGAGATTATGAGCCATTGCTGCTGATCAACACAACTGTAGTATTACTTGCACTTGCCAGTACACACTTTAACATAATCGATAACATATAATTTGTTAGCATCTCTAAGAACTAGGGAATAGAAGGGAAATGTAAAAGATCAAAACTCAAAGTCTCAGGTTTGCCTCTGAGTGATTCTATTATGTGCCCCAAGTCACAAAAAGCTAATGTGCTCAATAGCACAACTTTTAAAAAGCACGACTGTGTTTTGTTACTTTCTACCACCCCTCCGGATTTACCTTAGTCATTAGTATTGTTTTCAGACTAAACAGAAAATAATAGTCAGTGAAGGGAGAATAAGCTCATAAATGAGATGCATTTATCTAAAACCCCCTGTCCTTAGAGAACAAGAATGACATTCCTCTTAGGACTTGAGGAGCGGAGGTGACAGTCTCTGTCACAGGAGCTAAAAGTGAAAGGAAATGATGGTCTCAACCACACTCCCAAGGGAATGATTTTTAAAGAAATGCCTTTGAGTTTATTCAGAGACACAACACCTTTTTCATGATCCTGCAATGTTGTTCTGTTACATTTTCAAGAATCCTTGGATACAGCATAAATCTGTGCTATTTCAAAGCAATTTCAAAAGGCCTAATACTTTGTATTTGTTAAGTATTCTAACAGCCAAGACATGAAAATATTCTAATTTTCTTTGCTCAGTTTATACTTTAATTTAATTCATGATGATCAAAGTCAGTCTTTCTGTAGAATTTGAGTCAAGTGAAAAGATCTGCATGCCCAAAATATACCTCTTTTCTCAATCTGAAGCCCTATTATCGGAGTCCATCATAGATTCTCACATTTCCAGGAGAACTAAAATTCTAGATTCCATCATCAATAATTAATACTAGTAAAAACTGATTAGCTAAATGAAGATATTTGAGGAAATATGACCAAAGCAGGGACAATAGGTAAGAGATATTCGGAGGCAGAGATTAAAGGAGAGAGAGAGTTTATTTTGGCATTTGTTGAAAACACACTCTGCACATGAAATTGAGCATTCTCTGTGCAGTGTACTTTTTAATCCTCACAATCAATTATTACTGCTCCCATACCACATAATAGGTCTCACAGCCTGAATCTAACATTTGCTGGGAGAACAGGGTGACAGGTGAGTGTGGAGAAAAGTCTGGAGAAGGCTTGCTGCCTGGGGAGTCTGGTGACAGCCAGGACAGTAGGATGCTAGATGTCAAAGGGAAAAGTTCCAAAGGCAAATTCCACCAAAGGGGTGACCCAAAGGGGCATAATGGAACCCTAAAATTGCCTCTAATTTATTTGATGATCATTTTTAAAACATTTGACTGTCTGGGCACGGTGGCTCAAGCCTGTAATCCCAGCACTTTGGGAGGCCGAGGCGGGTGGATCACGAGGTCAAGAGATCGAGACCATCCTGGTCAACATGGTGAAAAAAAAATTAGCTGGGCACAGTGGCACGTGCCTGTAATCCCAGCTACTCAAGAGGCTGAGGCAGGAGAATTGCCTGAACCCAGGAGGCAGAGGTTGTGGTGAGCCGAGATCGTGCCATTGCACTCCAGCCTGGGTAACAGGAGCGAAACTCCGCCTCAAAAAAAAAAAAAATTTGAAAAACAGGGAGGAAATGATTCATCAAGAGGAAACTATAAATCCTCTTCAATTCTCAGATACTTCAAAAACAGTAGTAAAATGTTAAGAGTTTATTGTGGCCGGGAGCAGTGGCTCACACCTGTAATCCCAGAACTTTGTGGGTGCCAAGACAGGTGGATCATTTGAGATCAGCAGTTAGAGACCAGCCTGGTCAACACGGTGAAACCCCATATCTACTAAAAATATGTAATCCCAGCTACTCCAGAGGCTGAGGCAGGAGAATTGCTGGAACCCAGGAGGCAGAGGTTGCAGTGAGCCAACATTGCGCCACTGCACTCCAGCCTGTGTGACAGAGTGAGACTCCGTCTCAAAAAAAAAATAAATAAAATGTTATTGCAAGAAGTAAGTGGAATAGAGCTTGTGAGTGTGGTGAATGTGTGTATAGTGTGATGTGTGTGTGAACACACATGAGAGTGCAGTACACATGTGAATGATATGGTGTATGTGTAGATATGTGTGTATATGAAGGAAGGTGATGAAGCACATTTTACACATTATTGCTTTGTGATCCTCTAAATAGATTTCCACTCACCTGGGAAAATAAGCAACAACCCCGTGAACTATCTGCCTATCTGAGAAAATGCCCTAAAGAAAATGAATGTAGCTGTGATAACTGAACTCCCTTTAAATGCAAAAGAGGTACCAAAAAATTCCTCATAAGTCTAATATGCTCCCTAGATGCAGATTTCTCCCATTCGTTAAGAGATCCATTTAGCACCTTTTTATCTGTTTTCCAAACCCCAGTGTTCCCTGTAACCCACCTGTTATAATAACTGCTAACTGATGACTCTACCTCATACTTCATTGAGAAGCTAGACACAATCATATAGGAATTCCCCCATCTTCCTAGCATCACCTCCACCTGTACTGGAACCCACATGCTCTGCCTTTCTTCCTGTTGCAATGGAAGATATGTTTGTCTTCCCAGCAAAGGCTACCCCATTGTGGTTTGGATCTGATCCTCTCTATGCTTCTCAAGGATTTCTGACTCTCTTTGGAATTATTAGTGTCTTTCTCGTTGCCATGAGCATACAAACTTGCTGTAAGGAGTGTTCCCATGATCCTGCAATCCTCCACAAAGACTGCTCCCGGTTTTCTGCTCTGCATCACAGCAAAACTGATTAAAATAACTCTCTTACATTCACTGCCCATGTGGCTTCACTTCCAGACATATCTTTGATGTCTTTCAGTACAGCTTCTGTCTCACTCCAACCCAATAGAACTGCCCATAACCAAGTGCCAGTGACTCCCCTACTACCAAAGACAATCTTCAATTATCTGACCAGATTACACTCTCTCAACAAAAGTTTACAGAGTGAACAGTCTCTTTCCTGAAATATTTTTCCTTGGTTCCCATGAAATCTACTTTTTAGGTTTCCTACTACTTTCCCATCCGTTCTTCCTCAGTTCCTTTACTGGCCACTCCTCTTCTGCAAGACCTCCTTCTGAGGTCGCAGGAGTCCATCTATCATTTTTCTATCCTTGACTTATGCTCTCCCTCTTGGTGATCTCTATCCCATAGCTACAGATAATATCTATTTGCATCCAATTTTATATGTTTGGGCTCAACTTCCCTAATGAGTTTCATATTCTAATATCTAATGGACTCCTTAAAATATACACTTAGGTGTAAACTTAACATATTCAAAACAGAAGGCATGTGCTTTGCTTTTTTGCTATTGGGGTGTGTGTGTGTGTGTGTGTGTGTGTGTGTGTGTGTGTGTGTTAGCCTCAGAAACCTGTTCCCTACGAACCCCAGTGGTTTTCTGTATCTCATAAATAGTGCTATAATCCAATTAGATTTACAACCCAATTTAGAGTTACAAAACCTAAGAATCATGTCTACCTCCAAAATATACCCTGATTCCACCCACCTCTCAGTTTCTATTGCAAATACTTGGTGTCAGCCATTGTGTGATCTCCTATCTGAACTATATCTTGCTTGCAGACCTGGCCCATCCTGATATCTCTTCTTCACACTGAATCCAAAATAATGTGTTTAAAACACTCATCACATCAACTGTCTGGTTAAAAAACCCCAATGACTTCTGAGTGCACGTAAAATAACATCCAAATTCCTTACTGTGTCCTTTGAGGTGTGGGCTGTCTGTTAATACCTTTGTCTATTCTCAGACTTCCTCTCCCAACTCTCCTCTTTTGCTCACTGTGCTCCAACCACAATGACCTTTGTTATACTCTCTAAACAAGACAACCCTATTCTGGTCTCAGAAGTTTGCACTGGCAGTGGCAAGTCACTCTACCTGGATCACTCTCCCCTCTGCTCCTCATCTAACTGATCCTAATCACTAGGTCTTCTCTCAGATGTCAACTCTGCAGAGATACTTCTGCAGACCAACACATTTAAACTAGATCCATATCCCCCACTTCATTCACTATTACACCATCATGTTTTAGTTTCTTTATATAACCCGTAATAAAGAAAATTCCTTGTGTGTTTTATCTTCGCACTAGAATATAATCTCCATGAGAGCATGTATGTCTTGTTCATTTACTGTATTCCACGTGCTTAAATCAGGGTCAACAAGTAGTTGGTGTTCAGTCAATATTTCTTGAATGTAGAAATTAATCAGTTACAGTATGTTGTGAAACCTCAATCAGGTAGAAGTGCCATAAGCTAACGATCTGAGCTGATGCATGAAGATAGTATTATCTTGATAGCTTTAGTCTTGTGCTAAATCATAATAAATACCCTCTAGGCTTAACAGGAGAATGTGACCCAAACACTTCAGGCATGTGGAGAACATTTTAATGACATTAAGAATGTGAAAGGGGAATTGTTCAAGCTCTATGCTTCATTCCTTTCTTCAACATGGTAGCATAATTTAATTACACAGTGCTATAAACATCCCTATGCATCTAAAGTCAGCAATATGTTTACCATAGCTGAGCTATACAGTTATGAAAAATTAATTTTTAATCATGTGAACTCATCTTTACTATATCTTACTAGATACAATTACTTTGAGATTTGCTATGCGTTTAAAGCTATTGACAGATAGCTGTCAACTGTCAAATTGCCGAAGTGGTGATAGTAAGATCATACCAAATAGATTTAAAACAAAAAAAAAAGTTTCTAGAGTTAAAGAGGCACATTTCAAAATAGCAAGAGGGTCAATTTATCAGGAAGATAACAATTAAAACATGTATACACCTAATAAATATACAAAGAAGGCAAAAACAGACAGAATTAAAGAAATAAGCAATTCAACAATAATAGTTGGAGACTTCACTACCCCACTTTAATAATGAATAGAACAAGGGAGAAGATCAACAAGGAAATAGAGGACTCAAACAACACCATGAACCAACTAGGCCCAGCAGACACCCTTAAAACAACCCACCAGCAACAAGAGAATATGCATTCTACATAGTACACACAGAGCATTCTCCAAGATTGATTATATGCTGGGCCATAAACATGTCTCAATAAATTTACAAGGATTAAAATTATGCAAAACATGCTCTTTGGCCACAATGAAATTAAATGATCAATATCAGAAGAAAATTTGAGGCATTCACAAACATGTGAAAATGAGCAACAAAATTCTAAATAACCCATGGTTGGAGAAGAAATCACAAAGAGAATTCAAAAAATACTTTGATATAAATAAAAACAAAGACACAATATAACAAAATTTATGGGATGCTGAGAAAGCAATGCTCAGAGGAATATTTATAGCTGAAAACACTTTTTTCTTTAAAAAAAAAAAAGAGGAGGATTATCTCAAATCTAATTTTCCACCTCAACAAAGAAAAAGAAGAGGAAACTAAACCCCAAAACTAAACCCCAAACAGGTAATATATTTTCTGTCTGTATAGATTTGCCTAGTCTATACATATAATTTCAATGGAACCATAATAAATGCGGTCTTTTGTGACCAGCTTCTTTCATGGAGTAGAATGTTTTCAATAGCATGTGTTGTTACTTCATTCCTTTTAATTGAGAAATAATATTTTTTGTGAGAATGTACCTCATATTATTTATCTATTTATGGGTTGACAGACATTTGGGTTGTTTCTACTCTTTTGGCTATTATGATTAACACTGCATCAAATATTCACATTTAAATTTTTATGTGAACACGTCATTTCTTTTGGATACATATTAATATCTAGGAGTACGATACAGCATCATATCATACAGCAATTCTGGGCTTAACAATTTGAGAAACTACAAACTGTATTCCAAAGTGGCTGCACTGTTTTACATTTCTATCAACAAATAGTTCAGTTTCACCACATCTTCACCAACACTTGTTTTTTTTTAATGAAGCAGTATCTCATTGTGGCTTTGATTTGCATTTCTCTAATGACTAATAACATCTCTTTATATGCTTATTGGCAACTTGTATGCTTTTGTTAAGAGAAATGTCTATTCAAATTTTTTTCCCAGCTGGGTGTGGTGGCTCATACCTATAATCCCAGCACTTTGGAAGGCCGAGGCGGGTGAATCTCTGTCTCTACAAAAAATACAAAAATTATTGTAGTTGGGACTACAGGCACAGTGGCATTTTCCTATAGTCTCAACTACTTGAGAGGCTGAAGGAGGAGAACTGCTTGAGCCTGGGAGGCAGAGGTTGCAGAGAGCTGAGATTGCAGCATTGCACTTTTAGCCTGAGCAACAGAGCAAGACTTTGTCTCAAAAAAAAAAAAAAAATATTTTCCCATTTTTAAATTGTAATTTTTTTTTCAAGTTGTAAGAGTGCTTTATATATTCTGGGTATAAGTACCTTACTAAATATATTATTTACATATATGTTTCCCGGTCTTTAGGGTATATTTTTACTTGCTTATTTGACATGTAGCACAAATGCTTTCACTTAATGGTGTTCAATTCATCCATATTTTTATTTTGTCACTTATATCTAAGAACCTACTGAAGCTTTCCTTGTATGTTTTCATTTTACATTAACCCATTTTGATTTAATTTTTGTATGAGGTGAGGTAGGGGTCTAAATTCCTTGCTCTCTATGTAGCTATCCATAAAGTCTTAGCATCATTGAAAGACTATTCCTTCCTCTTTGAATTGTCTTAGCAGCCTTGTTGAAAGTCTATTTGTCATAAATATATGAGTTTATTTCTGTATTTATTTGTAGCTGTGACTTCTTTCTTAAAGGATTTGTAGATAGAATGAAAACAAATTCATGCTATGAGAGCACTCAAACACACCTTTCTCCTAGGGCTATGTATTTTATCTTCAGGACACATGAAGACAAGATCATAGTACAATTATTATAACAGTCTGAGGGCAGGTCTGGTTGAGAACAGGATCTATCTTGCATTCCTGTAAACAGAGCTTCCAGCTTCCTGCTAACATATCTATGAAAATACAGTACTTCAGGCAAAATATTGATTTTCAAGTAAGAGTTTCTAATTTATAAAGAATTTTGTTAGTTTTGTTTTTCTTAAATGGGCTTTCTTTTTTAGGACAATTTTGTGTGCACAGCAAAATTGAGAGGAAGGTACAGAGATTCCTCCTTTACCTGCTGCCCGGACACATGCACAGCCTCTCCCACTATCAACATCCAGCACCAGAGTGGTGCATTTGTTATAGTCAGTAAACCTACATTGATGCATCATTGCTGCCTGAAGCCCATAGTTTACATTAGGGTTCACTCTTAGTGTTGTGCATTCTTAGCGTTGTGAGTTTGGACAAATGTGTAAAGATATGTACCCAGCATTACGGTATCATACAGAGTACTTTCAGTCTCCTCTGTGCTCTGTCTATTCATCCCTCCCTCTCCTCTGTCCCCTGGCAACCACTGATTCTTTTACTGCCTACATAGTTTTGCCTTTTCCAGAATGTTAGGTAGTTGGAATCATACAGTATGTAGCCTTTTCAAATTGGCTTCATTCACTTAATAATATGCATTTAAAATTCCTCCATATATTTTCATGGCTTTGTAACTCATTTCTTTTTAGCACTGAATAATAGTCGATTGTCTGGCTGTACCACAGTTTATCCATTAACCTACTCAAAGACATCTTGATTTCTTCCACATTTTGGTAATTATGAATAAAGCTGCTATAAGTGTTCATGTGCAGGTTTTCATGTGTATGGAAGTTTTCAACTCATTTGAGTAGATATCAAGGAGCACAATTGCCAGATCATATGGTAAGAGTATGTTTAGTTTTATAAGAAACTGCCAAAATTGTTTTAATGTAAAATAAAAACTGTATGATTCAGATGGAAACATAAAGCTACCTAAAAGGAAAACATTAGAAAGACCTAATATTGAATTCTAAATCACATTGCCAAAAGACAAGGACTGAAATTCTAGAGAGTATTAAGGTGTGTGTTGTAAATAAGACTTTTCTATGTGAGTATTGTCATTCATTTGTGAAAGCAGAAGACAAATATACTCGGAGATACAAGGGCTCAGACAATCTGTTACCCAGGTAAGCTTTCAAAAATTATTAGAAATAAATTCTAAGTGTCCAAAGGATAAAGCAAATTAAGAATTCAAGCATGGAGAATTACCATGTAAGAGGACTGGTGGTAAATACAATTTTCCCTGCCCCCACTAATTAGAACATATCCCACATTATAGGTTCTTTAGGACTTGGTACTTCTGAGTGACACTTGTCACAGTTGCTGGTGTATACATGTTGCTAAAATTGCTTGATCAATATCTGCTGCTGCCATTATGCTCTGTGGTTCCTCTGTGAAGGCAATGAGCGCTGTTGCTCTCCTTTGTAGGTACTTCTGCCACTGGCATGATGCCTGGCATCATGGCCGGCACTGCCTTTTTTGTAAATGAATGAGTGTGAACAAATGAACTTGACGCTTCCTCTACTATTGTACTCACCCACCCTCACCTGATTATAATATATGTGGGACACATGTCTCCTTCGTGAATTACTCAAGGACAAGCACTGTGTCGCATTCGTCTCTGCATTCTAAGAGTGTCAACACTGCCCAAGCTAAACACGGTCACTTAATACTTTCTGAATTATTGAACTGAATCCTCTGCCACATCCTCCCATTCACTATACACTCCCACTACACCAAACCACTAAAATGGCATATGCTGTCTCACACCTCCATGCCTTTGTCTGTGTTGCGTTTTATCCTGTGATTTTTTTGCCCCACTTTCCCCACTTTGTGCAGTCCCACAGCTTTCTAGTCAGCTCTGGTACTGTATCCTTTGTCAATATCAGGCAGAACTCACTGCTGCCAGAGCAATTGGCCACGTTATGCTGAAATCGTTGGTGTGTGTGTTTATCTCACACTCTAGACAGTGGACCGTTTGAGGGCTAGGATTCCAACTTTCCCAACTGTAGGCATGCTTATACCTAAGTCACAGCAGATGCTCATTAAATGTTTAGCTAAATAAATAAGTGAGCCTACTAAAAGAGCCACATGAGTGTGTGAGTAACTGCTTATCTATTCAGAAGGGTTCTGAGTAGGTAAATGAACTGTTGGCCAACTTGGAAGTAGCAATATTAAATTTGGTACCATGCATCTGGGAGAGTCTGTAATGATAGCCAGGCATTTCTGAATTTACCTGAGTTTCCTTTTAGTATAGCGGAGAGTATTGTCCTCTCTGTGTCTCAGAGGATACAATGTTTTCAAGGTTTGTTAAAAGAAGCTGGGCTCAAGGTTTAGTCACAATGTACTCAAAGTATTTTCCAGTCTTTTGGTTATATTCATGAAGTTTAACTGCTTCTAAGCTCTTTCCCTAAAATTGCAAGATTGAAAGGAGGGAAATTTCTCAATCTTTTAAACTTTAAATCAAGAAATGTTCCTTATCAGAATTTCCTTTGGTTTACTCTACCAGATTCATTTTCTGTATCATGTGAAAGCACCACAATTTTTGATACTTAGAGGATTCAATTAAAGTTTTAATGGGAAGATTTAGTCCATCTTTCAAAATTTCTGTTTTCTTTTAAAGATTATACTCTCTTAGATGTCGACACTATAGTTAGATTTGCAGTCTATAGTCTCTTTTTTGTACTTATTTTGCTGACATTTTTTTTTCTGCTCTTGAAAGCCTGAGAAAAATCTAACCTTACTTGGCTATTGATGAGCGCTTTCATGTACAGTAGTTATAAGTAGCACACCTGCTGAGAAACTGTTTGCACATAAGGAGAACTGGAGCACACAGCTTTGCCTGAGAGAGTATCAGCAATCTGGGGTGAGCAAGGAATTCCAAGTAAAATGCGAATCAACATAAACTGATAGACCCACAGATCAAAATATATTAAAAACAATTCAAAATTTATATTATAAAATAATGTGGAAAGTATTACACAGAAGTCGTTGCTGTGGATATCACATAAAGGTATCTTGTTGAGACAGAAAATGCCAAGGTATTACAAGAACAGCTGCGCCATTCTTTATATCCTAAGCAAAATGAGGATGTCCTAGAAAGCAGTCTTCAAATTCTATTTTTGACAATGTCAAATCCATATTATAAAATCTGAAAAGTTCTAGAAGCAGTCAAACACGGGACCAAATATTGCCCAGGATACCATTTTTTGATATAAGAAAAGGTGAAATGTGTTGGTTCCTGCCTACAAATGCAAGAAATGGAAACTTGAAAACTTAAATTCCTTTTATTAATTGACTTTGCCCAGTTCTCATCATAACAGTTACTGATTATCAATTACTCTTGTCACTTATTGATTTGACTTTGAAAAAGTAAGAATTCTAGGACAGGAATCGGGGTTTCAGGAGTCTGTTTTCAAACCTGCCATTACCTAGCTGTGTGCCCATGGGTTAGTCCTTTCCTCTTTTGGGGTTTTACTTTCTCTATTTGTAAAAGTAGGAAGTGGAATAAAATGACTGCACTTTTGGTTTTATAACTAAAGTTAGTTATATAAAAATGAGATATACTTCATGATCTGGAAATAAGAACAAGATAAAAATCTGATAAAAGAGAGGAGAGTTTACTTACTTAAAAGGCAAAAAACCAGCATTCCATTCATATATGGGCATATCAACATCTACAGATAAGTTTGATGTTAAAGATACAAAAAGAAAGTTGGTAAAACTTTAACCCAGGAAGTCCAGATAAATAGCTGACTGCATCCCAACTCTCTGTGATTAGTAGAGGTTGTCTGGAGCAGGATCTAAAAGATTCTAAGGCTTAGTATGGCCTCAGTGGAAAAGAATGCTGTGCTTTCTTAGCCATGTCTGCATAGGCTCAGAAAGGAAAGCGGCAGTGTATGCAAGATACTTGCCATGTAAGTTTTAAAACAATATTCTAACCACGTAGAGTAGATAGCTGTTATTAATTTCTGAAGATACTTCTAAAGACTTTGGGGCAGCCTCTATTCCCAAATATCACAGCATATAAACTGGCACATAAAACACAATAAAATATAACATTAAAATGTAAGTAACTCCTTTCAGGCCCTTACTGTTCTACAAATACAAATACTGTTCTACAATTCAGATTAAAACACAGAAGTTCGTTAGAACAGAGACACCCATCCAACCTCCAGTTTTCATTGATCTTTTCTCTGGCAATAGAAACCCTAGTTTTATGTGGGCCCATGGCTGCACAGAGTATGTACACATTTCTCAGCCTGTCTTGCAGATTGACGAGGCTATGTGACTAAGTGATAGCCAAGGAGACGTGAACAGAAATGATGTGAGCAACTTCAATGTTATACTTTTGTTGGGGCTCAGAAACCTGTACCCTAAATACAGCACTTCGATATGCTGGACTAAAGAAGTAACCTTGAATGGCTGCGGTGGCTCACGCCTGTAATCCTAGCACTTTGGGAGGCTGAGGCAGGCAGATTGCTTGAGGCCAAGAGTTTGAGACTAGCCTGGACACATAGTTAAACCCTGTCTCTACTAAAATTACAAAAATTAGCTGGGCATGGTGACACACGCCTGTAATCCTAGCTATTCAGGAGGCCGAGGCATAAGAATTGCTTGAACCTGGGAGGCAGAGGCTGCAGTGAGCTGAGATCACACCACTGCACTCCAGCCTGGGCGACTGAGTGAGACTCCATCTCATAAAAAAAGAAAAAAAGGCAGCAGCCTCAAGGTGTCTCTGATCTTCCCCCTCGCACACACACTCCTCTCTCAATCCTGTCTCTCCCAAAGCACAGGATGAAGCTGTCCTCTGAAGTCTGGACTCTCCTTATCTGCCAAAAGTGTGGAGCCACCAAAGAAGAAAATAATTACCTCTGGTTCCTTCCATGAGTGGTCATTAACGGAACCAGATCACAGGAAGAAAGACTGAAGTCGGTCAAACCTGCACAGATTTTTGTCACCAACCATTGTCTTCTATTTAAGTCCCACTCAGTTTTTCAGACAGAATCATTTACCAGCTGTTGTCTGCTCTGTGGGCCCAACAGACTTTGTCCCAGGCCACTGTATGTTCTCCAAGTCCATTTATTTCCCCAGAACCTCATCCCTCAAATTGCCACATGTGCCCTAGCCCCTCCTGCCCCATGAAGAAGGGTACCTCACTGGATTACTGGGTAATCAATCTCATGTGATTCTCCTGTGCCTTTGAATGTTAAAATACATTTCGTAGGCCTTCTCCTATGAATCTGCCTTTTGTCAGTTGATTACCCAGTGAACCTGCAGAGGGCAAAGGGGAAGTTCTCTTATGGCTGCTACACTTCTAAAGAGAAGGAATACGCCTGACCCTTTCCCTTTTCCTCCTCCTTTTAGCCGCAAGGCAGACTGGGTGGTGTGAGGCATAAGAGGATGAAGATGAGGTAACACCCTGGAGTCACCCATCCGCCCCAGCCTGCTTACACACAGGAGTTACATCCGACAGAAATTATTTTCTCTCTTGCTTAAGGCACTATTTTTCCAGCCTCTGTTAGAACAACCAAACACATACCTTAGCTAATAAAATAGCTATCTGGGGTATGGGAATATGCATAAGAAATTCATGCTTCTTTGTGAGCAATGTGACTTGATTCAGGAGAAAGTTATTCCCAAGATGCAGGTATTTCCAAGTGACAGGAGTTGAAAGTTGTGATGTAGCTACTAAACAGACATTTTGTTGAGGTTTATCTCTTCTATCAAAGTTGGCAACCTATGGCCCATGGGCCAAATCCAACCAACAGCCTGTCCTTGTAAATAAAGTTTCAGAGCACACAGCCATGTGCATTCATTTACATATTTTCTGTGGCTGCTTTTCAAGTTACAATGGCAGAGCTGGGTAGTTGTGACAGAGACTACATGGCCTATAAAACCTAAAATAGTTACTACCTGGTCCTTTCCAGAAAGTTTGCTGGCTCCTGTCTTCAAAGATGGGAGCCTTTGCATCCACAGGAACTCTGACTAACTGATCTCAGATACCACTTTTTCTTTTTTCCATCTGGCAGTTTGCTTACATCTATATATTAATATATTCAATACCCTTATTTCAGTTTACACAAACATGCCTTTCTGTTAAATAACTATTTAAGAATTTTTAATTTCCTACTTCTCTCCTTTGTAGTTACACTTGGGTGTCACTTAACTGTAGGGACATTTTTTGCACACCAAAAAAGTGTTATCTCTGCAATAAAATGAGTACATTACAAAGGTGAATGGGGAAAACAAGCGGGGCTGAGGCACAGTGTTCTGGCTGTTCACTCTCCTAATTCACATTCTGGTCTCAAAGCCAGTGAAATCCAAGTTCACACCCTGACCTCCAATGTCACTGAGAACAGTGACTTTCTGTCACTGTTAAAGAAAATATATCTAAAATACTTAAAGCAAGACTGTGTTAAATCCAACACTATTATGGATTTTTTGCAGAAGTTTTAAGATACAAGCCAATCTGAGTCTTTAAAGGTAAATTTGACTTGAAAATAATTTTAAATGGAAAGAAAAAGTAAGACATTGATAAAGAATATGATGCATTCATCCTAGTAATAGTCACTAATCAAAGGGAAAAGCAAATGACTGTGTTTCCAAATGTAAATTTAAAGCCACGCCTATCAGGAAAGTAGGCTTTCAACTGACTGAAAAAGTTGCACCGTTCGTTCTAAAACTGCCATGCTCCTGAATTTATTCATTCAACATATTTTTAACAAGAAAAATTAAGAAGACTCAAGCCATTAGTAAGTGATAAAAAGCTGTGGAAAGCTATTGATTAAAATTAAGACAAAACAGAGAAACTCAATTGATACATGTGCATAAATCTACACATGAAAGAGTTGTGTCTCTCTTTTTAAAAATACTTTCTAAATTAAATTCATTTTAAATATCTATCCACTATAATAGATTCCACAATCTAATTAAAAAATTACGTTCAGAAAAACCTAACATTGCTAGGAGTATGAAGTGTTTTTAATCTATATATAGTTGTGTATATATTTAGACCATGTACTAATTTTATTATGCTTACCTTCTAGAGCTGTTCTATCTAGTATGATAACCACTAGTCACATGGTTTTAAGGGCTATTGAGCCCTTCGAATGTGGCCAGTCAAAATTGGGATCATATAAAATACACTCAAGATACTGAAGACTTAGTACAATAGAAAAGAATGTCAAATCTTTCAGTTCTTTACATTTTGATTGCATGTTACAATGATAATACTTTAGATACACTGAATTAAATCAAATATGCTATTAAAATCAACATAGCCTTTTTTAGCTTTTTAAACATAATGACTAGAAGATGTTAAATCATATATGAGGCTCATATTATATTGCAGTTGGACAGTACTGGCCTAGAGCACTGGTCTCCAAGCCCTGGACTACAGGTCATTACTGGTCTGCAGCCTATTAGAAACTGGGCTGCACAGCAGGAGGTAAGCAGTGGGCAAGTGAGCAAAGCTTCATCTGTATTTACAGCTGCTCCCCGTCACTCACATCACCACCTGAGCTCTGCCTCCTGTCAGATCAGTGGTGGCATTAGATCGTCACAGAAGCATGAACTCTTTTGTGAACTGCTCACGTGATGGATCTAGGCTGCACGCTCCTTATGAGAATCTAATGCCTGATGATCTGTCACTGTCTCCCATCGCCCCCAGATGGAACCATCTAGTTGCAGGAAAACAACCTAAGGGCCTCTCACTGATTCTACATGATAGTGAGTTGTATAATTATTTCATTATATTCTACAATGTAATAATAGAAAAAACGTGTACAATAAAGGTAACACACTTGAATTGTCCCCAAATTACGCCCCCCCCCCCAACTCCAGTCCGTGGAAAACATTTCTTCCACGAAACCGGTCCCTGGTGCCGAAAAGTTTGGGGACCACTAGTTTAGAGTATCTCAGAGTACTTTCTTCCTCAGAGGCAATTATCAGCTTTGGAGTTCTGAGAAACTTACCACCACAATACTGTAACCAACAACTGTAAATTTTGTATTGGATACTTCAATGAAACTAAAAAAGCATTTTGTCAACCCCAAAATATCGATTATAGTTTTAAGACTCTATTTAGAAATAATAAAATGGCTAACGTACATTTTTCTCCTTACTTTTGTCATTTTAGTTTTATTGATTTCAAAGAGAAGATTTTATTTGGATGGAGAGCAAGATGTGGTCTCAGTTATAGGTGGGAGGAGGGAAAGAGACCAAAAATAGAACTGACAAGAGAATGTTGCCACATAAGAAACAGTAACAACTACATAAGAAACAGTAACCACATAAGAAACAGTAACAACTACATAAGAAACAGTAACCACATAAGAAACAGTAACAACTACATAAGAAACAGTAACCACATAAGAAACAGTAACAACTACATAAGAAACAGTAACCACTACATAAGAAACAGTAACCACATAAGAAACAGTAACAACTACATAAGAAACAGTAACCACATAAGAAACAGCAACAACTACATAAGAAACAGTAACCACATAAGAAACAGTAACAACTACATTAGAAACAGTAACCACATAAGAAACAGCAACAACTACATAAGAAACAGTAACAACTACATAAGAAACAGTAACCACATAAGAAACAGTAACAACTACATAAGAAACAGTAACCACATAAGAAACAGCAACAACTACATAAGAAACAGTAACCACTACATAAGAAACAGTAACCACATAAGAAAGAGTAACAACTACATAAGAAACAGTAACCACATAAGAAACAGCAACAACTACATAAGAAACAGTAACCACATAAGAAACAGTAACAACTACATTAGAAACAGTAACCACATAAGAAACAGTAACAACTACATTAGAAACAGTAACCACATAAGAAACAGCAACAACTACATAAGAAACAGTAACCACTACATAAGAAACAGTAACCACATAAGAAACAGCAATAACTACATAAGAAACAGTAACCACATAAGAAACAGTAACAACTACATTAGAAACAGTAACCACATAAGAAACAGCAACAACTACATAAGAAACAGTAACCACATAAGAAACAGTAACAACTACATTAGAAACAGTAACCACATAAGAAACAGCAACAACTACATAAGAAACAGTAGCAACTACATAAGAAACAGTAACCACATAAGAAACAGTAACAACTACATTAGAAACAGTAACCACATAAGAAACAGCAACAACTACATAAGAAACAGCAACAACTACATAAGAAACAGTAACAACTACATAAGAAACAGTAACCACATAAGAAACAGTAACAACTACATAAGAAACAGTAACCACATAAGAAACAGCAACAACTACATAAGAAACAGTAACCACATAAGAAACAGTAACAACTACATAAGAAACAGTAACAACTACATAAGAAACAGTAAATAAATAAGAAACAGTAACTACACTTGCAATAAAATTCAACCAAAAATAACCTCTGTGAAGAACAAAAATTGAGTACCTTAAATTCTTTCTTTAGAGGAAAACTTTTTCAGTGCTGCACTTTTACAATCAGTGTAGGGTACTAACGTGGCATAGGATTAGATGATAGAAAGTCTTCTATAGAAAACACAACTGTTACTTCCTAAGATTCTTCATTGATAGGCTCTCTGCAGATAATCAAGACAACCTTACTTACCTAATGAATTTTTTTTAATTGACACATCATAATTGCACATATTTATGGGGTATACTTCAATGTTTTGATACATGTGTATGTTGTATAATAATCAAATAGGGGTAGTTAGCATACCCATCACCCCATAGATTTGTCATTTATTTGTAGTGAGTTAGTTTATGAACTCCAAAATATCATATTACAAAGTGCTTTTTTTCCTGAAACAGTTCTAAAATGCAAACTTACTTTTCTGGCCATTTAACTTTACTTTAAAGAACTATTCTACTCAACCAATCACCATTCTTATAAGTTCTTCCACAAAACAGAAGGGCATGTGCTGACAGACAGTACTCATCTGCTTCCTGGCCTATTGTTTGAATGATTTACTCACAAGAGAGATATTTCACCCTGCAGAAAGGTGGAATACCTGAATCCATCTTTCAATCCACCTAAGACCCACTTGAATGTTATCTCCCACTGCTCTTTCAACATCAACTGTCAAGAATAAAAATTTTGTGTCACTCACTCCAATTTTTCCTTGGTTTGGGCCTTTGAAACCAATGAAAAAATCCTTGTTTTAATGGCCAGATATAGTGATTCATAACTGTAATTCCAGCACTTTGGGAGGCCAAGGTAGGAGGATTACCTGAGTCTGGAGGTCGAGACATGCCTGGGCAACACGGCTGAGACCCTGTCTATACAAAAATAATCCAAAAACTATCCAGGCATTGTGGCACACATCTGTATTCCAGCTACTCAAGAGGCTGAGGCAGGAGGATCACTTGTGCCCAGAAGGTCAACGCTGCAGTGAGCTATGATGGTGCCACTGCCTTCAAGCCTGGGAACAAAGTGAGACCTTGTCTCTTAAAAAAAATAAATGAATCTTTGTTTTCAGTTCCAAGATGTCAGGAAAAGAAAATTAACTTCAGTGCCGAGTTGTAGAAATGCCTGTATGATCATTTCTGAAGACCAGTTGCTACTGAGGTCAACAGGATGACATAAAGTCTGATTCTTCTGTTTCTAATTTACAGGTGAAACAGTACTTCACTGTCCCCTGCACCTCAAAAACAAACAAACCCAAACAAATGAAACCCCCCAAAAGCTTTCCTTTTTATTTTTAAATTAATAAAAGACCAAAGGCAAAAAGAAGTGTTAAATGTTCAGAACATAATTTTTTTATTAATAGGGCTTGTGATCATAGGAATAAAAACCCTACCTCCAATTTAATCAACCTGCAGCAAGATCTTTCAGCTATGCCTCATGCAGAGTTGCCAAAAGAATATTCAAAGGAGCATTTAGTATTTGGGCTGATGGAAGTAAGAAGAATTTGTACAGGGGGAAAAGAAACTTGAAAAAGACGAGAGAGAGAGAGAGAGAGAGAGAGAGAGAGAGAGAGAGAGAGAGAGACAGAGAGAGAGAGAGAGAGAGAGAGAAAGGACAGGGTGGCATCCATTCTCAATCAGCTTCTGGAACTAGATCTAGTCCTCCCCAGAAAGGAATGAGATAGTCCATTTTGATGAGAAAACTTATGAGACTGTACTCAAGCTTGAGAGGCTAAGGGACAGGATGTGACTCCAGAGTCCAGCAGTATGGCCAGGTGCTGGATGTGGTGAAGTAATACAGGGCAGGCTGGCATGGTATTTGTGGTGGGCCTGTCCCCAGGGGTACCTGAAGAAGTGAGTGTCCATACAAAAGACACTGCATTCACCTACGTCCTTGATGGTATCATGCTCTTGCTTCCTCACTGCTGCCATCACAGTCCTTACAACCTCAATGTCAATGTGTTGCCCTTAAAAAACACCTGCCAATAGAAACACTTTTGGAGGATATGGTCAATGGAATTATGGCTTCTGTCACAACGTCTGTGTAGCAATGGTGAGCTGTGGGACAAGGAAGCACTATGGCCACTCTGCCAGAGCAGCAAAGTTCTCACAATGCGTGCCAGCTGTAGCTACTGTGTCTAGCTGCCTCCCTCCTGTGGATGGACAGCTGAGGTCGACGGGTGAAGGAGAAGATGAGAGGACTTAATCAAGGGCACACATGAGACAGAGCTTTAGGAGGGACTGAGGTCCAGCTAACATGTTCATGTGGCCTCCTAGTTCAAACTCAGAGCCTACAGGGGCCTCTGTGCTTTCAGATCATGCAACCTTTCTACCAGAGAAGGAAGCATGAGTCAGGTCAAAATCCCCAATCCCACAAGTGATATTATAACTATATATTTGGAACAATAAGCACAGAGAATACAATGTTTCATATTTCAGATTGGAATTTTCCATTTGAATAGATGTTTTAATATTTATCTCATAATATGCAGTAGGTAGACTCATGAACATGATAGTAAATATTTTTTGAAAATTAAATTATATTTTACTTTTCTCTAGGAAAGATCATGTGAAGGCCACAACTCCATCTTAGATGCTAATTCACCATGTTAATTTCTGGTTTTTCCTTATTTCAGGAAACTCTCTAAGATCTTTACTTTATCTACTGTTACTGTAAATCCTGCCCTTAGGCAAATACCTATAGCATTCCTGCTTTCTCTATAATCATCCTACACATTCCTTCCCTACAGTATATAAGTCCTGGGTCTAGCGGATGATAGTGCAGAGATCTACCATCTTTTCTGGCAGCTTCCCAAGACTAGGGCTTCTGTTGGTAAGTCCCTATTAAATGTTTCTTTCCGACGAACTGGATTTGTCAGCCTCTTTTTTCTGCCTCTCAGGTTCCTCGGCTTTTGAGAGTAGGTTTGCATAGACCTGCTCACCACAGAACAGATCACATAGAAAGGAAACCACAATAACACCCCTGGTTAAAACATCACCCACTAAACACATTTGTTTTCTACAACTGGATTTTTACATCCTATTTCCCAGAAATAGGATATAAGTTAAATTAAATTCAACATATTTTTATTGAGCACTTAACATGTGCTATGATTTGAGTTAGTTTCTAGGGATTCAAAGATGAATAAAACATGGTTCTTGTCCTCATAGTGGCCAAGGATTGTCAGGGAAGATGGATATGTGGCCCTGAGGGAAATGTGAACATCAAGGAGGAAGTGATTAATTCAGGACTGAGGGGGAGAAGTCAGAACAACATTATGGCACTGAAGTCGGATCTTAAAGAATAATTGAAAACATACCGGGTCATCAACAATGTTCAGTGGCACATGCCTATAGCTCCAGCTACTTGGAAGCCTGAGGAAGGAGAATCTCTTGAGGCTAGGAGTCAGGGGCTACAGTGAGCTATGATCATGCCTGTGGATAGCCACTGCACTTCAGCCTAGTCAACACAGTTAGACCCCATCTCCAAAAAATATACATACCAGGTAGTTAAGGGAGAGAGCAGTATTCCAAACATAAAAAATCACGTACCTGGGGGGAAGCTAGATGAAGAGTACACTAGGCTCTCTCTACATAATTTGTGCAATTTCCTGTGAACCTAGAATTATTTCAAAATTAAATTTTTTAAAAAAAGAATATATGCCAGTGTTCATATTTATGAACATGCATGATTTTTAGGAGAAATAACAATCCTGAATGAGGGATTGGGATGGGAGGTATATTAATCTGTTCTCACACTGTTATAAAGAACTGCCATAGACTAGGTAATTTATTAACAAAGGATGTTTAACTGATCACAGTTCCTCATGGCTTGGGAGGCCTCAGGAAACTTAACAATCACAGAAGGGGAAGCAGTCCTCCTCTTCACAAGGTGGCAGGCGGGAAAAAGCATGTGGAGGAGGAACTGTCAAACACCCATAAAAACATCAGATCTCATGAGAATTCATTCGCTATCATAAGAAGATCATGGGAAAACTGCCCCCATGATCCAATCACCTCCCACCAGGTCTCTCCCTCAATACATGGGGATTATGGGGATTACAATTCAAAACAAGATTTGGGCGGGGGGGGGGGGACACAAAGCCCAACATACATGGAGATTATGGGGACTAAAGTTCAAAATGAGATTTGGGTGGGGACACAAAACCTAACCATATCAGGAGGATACTGGACAGGGAATCAGGAATCAGATTGTACTGGAGAAACATAGTTGGCAGCAAGTGGAAAAGTCTTCGAACAGATAAACTAATTAATACATGATTTTAATAGCTCCAAAGAGAAATTATGAAAACCTGGGACTAACTCTGTGGCAGTGGTGAAGGAGAGAAGACAAAAGACTGAAGAAAAGAGCTACAGGTGTTAGTGATTCTGATAAAAAGAGGAAACTAGCAAAACTAACTTTATGATTGGGGGGAAATTCATGTTTTTCATCATTGTAGAGAGTAACTGAGAGGCTTTTAGAGTGAAAGACAGTAAATTCAGTTTGCAACTATTAAAATTAAGGCCAACACCATGTGGAAGATGGATTGGAATTCAAGAACAAGGTCTTATAAATGTCCATTTTCTGTACTGTTTAAGAATATTCAATTCTGCTATAGAAGACAAGAAAATAAACAGGATGGATTAAACTCACAAAAACTATTAGGCATATTTAGCAAAAGTTATAAGAAATACGTGAAACTCAGAGAATGTGTTAAGTATAGATAATGGGTAAGCAAGTAACTTGTGAAATTCATGTGGCATGTTATATACAGACATAGTAACATGTAAGGCCTGCCAATCATTGGTCAATAGAATAAACTAAAAATATAATGATGCATAAAGGAGTTTTGTTTAATATTAGATAGAAATAGATGGAAAAACCAAATCATGCTACCTCTAGTATGACAGCTATGTCACCCTCAAATTCAGCCACCCATTGACAATACCCAGTATGGTCTCATTCTGGCCTTTGTGTACTTAATGTAAAAAGTATGTATCACTGGCTCAGGACTCCTTTGGTCTGTGCACCTGTAGCTCAAACCTCACTTCTGGTTCTCATAATCACATCGTTGGCAAGGAAGACTGACATCATTTATTTTTTATCCATTTTCACAGCATTGGCAAGTAAGAAAAAGAAAGAAGATATGTGAACATTATGATACCTAGGACTCAGGTTTTGTGTTCCTTTCGTCCACTTGGATCCTAATCTAAGAATATTAACTTGCTCCATCTCCTTACCCTCACCTCTCATTGTGTATTTCAAATTGATTCAATAAACTATATGATACAAGTATCTTAATTGGTCCATAAGCCTTTCTGCTCTGTGTTCTCTGAGATAACATGCTTCGTAGTCCACTTGGAAGCTACCATTGCCTCAAGATAATTCCCTGCATGATTGATCTGGTCTGAGGACTATAATTATTTAGGTGGTTGAAGATCAGATAAACTAACTAGACCACAATTACTTTTAACACAGTAAATTTAACATATGTAAGTTTTCAACAAATGTAAAACACCGTAAGACATAATCAAGCCTTTACCTTTGAAACAGTGGAAGTTACCTCTTTTTATATGCTTCTGAAAATGTATAATATAAATTTTGCCTTTGAGGGCAAAAACCATACCCTATTTATCCATACCAAGCCTACCACCTGTAACAGTGCACTCATTGTATTTTTGTTGAATTAAAGAATAAGTTTCAGTGCATTTTCGTAATGCAGATATTTACATAATAATATTTATACACTGACTCTGACAAATCTCATTATTAAATTTAACAAACAAATTTATTAAAATTATATATATTAAAGCATTCATGCAGACAGAGATTGTTGTGGCAAAAAACTGAATTCCTCTTGGACAGGACTGACAAAATGAAAATGACTTAAAGAACACATTGGTTCAAGACCCCAGGATCAGCAAACCTCAATTTGGTTTTCAGCAGGTTGTGACAAAGATCCCAAATTCTCTACTCATTGTCAAAGTAAGTTGGCAAACAGATGCGATGCTGTGCAAACATGGAAAAGTAAATCCACGTCATACATCCTGCTTGTTCAGGAACAGTGGAGTAGAGAAGTGACCTGCGTGTCTAAGTACAGTCAAACTCCAACATATGAAAACAAAACAGCGAGAAAACAAAATGAGAGTCTTTCAGTCTCTTTATCTGGGAAGATGCTTACGTCTGAGACATGTTAGATACATCATGGCTTGTTCTGACAATAGAATATTTTCAGTTGTTTAAAAGATGAAAAACAACTTATGAACTGATTCGGAATGATCTATCAGATATATTACCAAGCAAAAAAAAAAAACAACTAAGTTGAGGAGCAGTTTGTATGTCCTGCTAATATTTTGTGCATAAAGTTTTGTGGAAGGATACACAGTATATTGACTACACTGATTACAGTGGTTTACTTTAGGAAGGAAAACTGGGTAGGATAAGATGTGGTAGAAAGCAAACTAGTTCTTTGGCTTTGCATATTTTTAAAATTTTTTATAATTTTTCATGTGTTATGGTTTCAAAATGGCAAAATAGAGTAAAATAAGTAAAATAATTTTTAAAATGTAAAGTCAGTTTTTTTCTAAAATGCTCTTTCATCAGGGTATGTAAAACTCAGTGCAGTAAACAAATGTATTTCTACCTCTTTATGTATATAGTACATTGTGCTTTGGAGGATTTTTCATTTACTATCTGTTGAGCCTCCCAAAAAGGGTAAGAGATTATTATTTCTAATTATGTTGTGTATAAGATTATATATTTGGAGTGCTTTTCTTTTGATTTAATAAATATGTCACATACTCCATTAACTCAAACCCTATTCAACTCCAAAGGTTCCACTATACCTGATTTCACAAATGAAAAAATTAAAAAAAAAAAAAAAAAAACACCTTGACTGACAAAAACAATATAGAGAAGAAAATGAAAGATATGCACCTTGGTTTTCTCATCCATAAAATGGAAATGATAAGAATATTTAGCCTGATCATAATGTACATGTAAAACTCATAATAAATGGTAGTTGTAACTGCCATAACTTAAAGGTCATAGGAAGAGATGCTTGTTCTGTATATTTATGTCCAGAAAACATAAGCTTATTGTCTTATTTAAATACAACTGTAAATGCCTAATGATGCTTGGTGATGGCTATTATCTTTGTATCACAACTTGGCAAGGATCTCTCCCAAATACCTATGATTACCCATTTGAATTGGAAATGGCCCTTCACCCAGGATATTCACAATTAGCTGCTTCAATGGCACTGGTAAACAAAATGACCAAATTGTTGTTCAAATTTCTTACACATTGTAAAGTTCATCTAAAATGATTTTTTAAGTGTAGATTTTTTTATTAAAAATAAGAAAAAGAGACATACCATATATTGACCTCTGAGTGATGAAGAACTTAAATTAAAATCATGGAGATACTAAGAATCCACATTTGGAAAAGAGAATTAAGTGTATCTTCCTAAAGACAAATATAAAGACAAGTTCAAAAACAAGTCATTCTGATTTGTTAAATTGACCAGGTAATCACCCTGTAGTCTATTTTTATTGCCTTTGTAAACACAGGTAGGGCATCATTTACCTGGAGCTTTAGTGAAGAATCATGTTGATGTCTTAAACCTTCTAAGAGGTTTATATTTAAAGGACTAGTCCTTGAGAACAAAGATAAACCAGGCTAAATCACCTTTGGGTATACATGCTGTCCACCAGCAATATCCTGACTGACTTTTTTAGTTATGCCTGCAACACAAACTAATTTCTTTGAAAATGAACAGCCATGGTTGTGTTATGAACATTCTGATCTATTATCCTACCAGGGAAGAAAAAACAGGCAGACCTAAGAAACTATTGGAAATACACAGTTATCAGACAAAAAATATAATGTGTAGCCATGAGCACAGCAGGAGCAGTCATGGAAGAACAATGACCTGGCAAGTTCAGTCCTGTCCAAGTCCCACCTCTTCCAGTCTGTCAATGATGTCTACCCTCGACAGGGTCAGCTTCTCATCACCACCATGAAGGGAGGGGTATATCCAGAACCACTCACTACTTGTCAGTGACCACTCAGAAGTATGGGGAAGGGAGAGAAAGAGAAACAAAGGCATAATGCCCGTGCATGCCCCTGTGAGTCTGAGTACGTAGAAGGAGGACCAAAGGACAAAGAGAGACAGTAAGGATCAGAGACACCTTGAGAAGCCTGGAAGAAGGACCATTTTTGGAGGAGACTTTTGTTCTATGACTCAGATAGGGGAGGAGTCAGGACAATTTTCTTTTCTTTTCTTTTCTTTTTCTTTTTTTTTTTTTTTTTTTTGAGACGGAGTTTCGCTCTTGTTACCCAGGCTGGAGTGCAATGGTGCAATCTCAGCTCACTGCAACCTCCGCCTCCTGGGTTCAGGCAATTCTCCTGCCTCAGCCTCCTGAGTAGCTGGGATTACAGGCACGCGCCACCGTGCCCAGCTAATTATTTGTATTTTTAGTAGAGGCGGGGTTTCACCATGTTGACAAGGATGGTCTCGATCTCTTGACCTCGTGATCCACCCGCCTCGGCCTCTCAAAGCAGGATGATTTTCAAAGGTAATTATTTGTGAGACCTAGCTTATGTTCAGTCTAATGAATTCCATGACTGGAGCAAACAAACAATGAAATCTGCTCAGTTAACAATGAAATGGTAACACAAATGCGTGTTTTTTAAAAAAGAAAGAAAACTCATCAATCTCATCAAGTCACCTGGCGCCTGAAAAGGAAGAAGACAGCTTATATGTTTGAAATGAGGAAAATCGTGCACAACCATTCCTAAGGCACCATTCACTAAACATCAGGAACTAGTGTTAATAATTGAGCTGCTACAATCTCACGACACAAGGATGGAGAAACGACTCTGATTTGGAGTGTCAGGAGTCCTTAGCAGATTTGCGCTTCTAAAACAAAACTAAATATTGGATTATATCTATTGAGAACTTACCTGGCTCCTAACCATGGAAACAAAAAGGTGTATTTTGAAGTTATTCCTAAGAGCAGAAAAGGAAATGCTCCACTTTTGAGCCTTAATAAAGTTATTTTAGGGCAGAAAAGGCCATCTACTTTAACAAAGGCAACGCATCCAACTATAACATTTGTATTGAGCAGTGAGAACCATTGTAGGAGCCACTATAGCATATCAGATTACGAAGAGAAAAAAAAAATGAAAATGTTTGATCTCTTTACCTCAACTTAGAAATTGCTGAAATTCATAACCATATTAGCAGAAAATCAACAGAATAGGCCAACTTTTCTCAAAGGCAGGAAGAGCCTTAAATTTACTCTGATTTTTAATTTCATTTAACATGTATTGCTATGTTAAGGGAGGCCCTTCTGTATAAATAATAATCAGAAAAAGAGAAGGTCTTCAAAATTGGAGAGGACAGTCTAATGTTTTCACTGGTATATGCAACTGTGAGTCCAGCTGTAAATCTCTTCAGTGCTGTCTAGCCTGGAAAGGGAAGAATTATGTACTGGAATATGCAAGAGAAGGCTGGAAGTCCTTATGCAGATGCAAGTTGATTAAAATTAGCACTTCATGAAATTGCTTTTTTTTTTTAGATGAAAAGTGATTCTAAGTGGGACACAGCTATAAAAGTAAAAAGTCCTCATTTCCAATCTGTGCCAAAGGTTCTTTCCATGAGCGACCTTATTTGGTGCTTTAACACAAGATTATAATAGGCAAGAACTTTTAAAACAGTTTTTCCTTTTTCTTGTTTTGGTTGTTATGAAAAACCACCATGATTATCTAGAGGCAGAGTAAGTCATGTGGTAGAAAGAGGATTCAAATGTCAAGCCTAGGACTGATAAACACCACATAACGTTGGATAAACTACTTAACTTAGTGCTATGGATTCACGTTTAAGTTTCCCTCATAAAGTGGCTGAGAGGAGTAGGTAAGAGCATTCCTACTGAGCACCTTCTCAGTGCCTGGCACCATCCACGTGGTTCTCAGGAGCTGTTACTATCATTATCAGTATCCATAAGTGGTATTAGATTTAGTGGCAATGCTGTTACTGTTGCGGAGGAAAAGAAATTCTTCTTCCCTCTACTCATCTTAGGTTCTCCAACTGGGGCCTTGCAAATTAGATTGACAATACAACAAGAGAAAAACAAACAGAAGTTTAACAGGAGTATCTTGTATACATATGGGAGTGGTCAGCGATAAGTAATTCAATAAAGGTGTATATAGTATCACAACAACGACAACAACAAAAACACATTTTAGAGACACAAAGGAAAAAGACTGAATTTCTGGTGCAGGCTGGGCCTGGTGGCTTATGCCTGTATCCTAGCATTTTGGGAGGCTGAGGCTGGAGAATCACTTGAGCCCAGGAGTTCAAGATCAGCCTGGGCAACATAGAAAAATCCATCTCTGTTAAAAAAAAAAATATGAGGCAACAAATTATAGGAAGGTAAATATGTGAGGGAAACGAATGGAAGATAAGGGCTAGTTAGTAAGGTTTGTTATGTACATTCCCTGTGCAGTCAAACATCTGAAAGCTGATAATCATCTACAGTTGTCTCTGGTGATCAACTTCCTCCTTCGTAGATAGGAGAAAGGAGACACCTGTACAAATTTACGTCTTGCTTTCAGGAAAACTGGGGAAAGACAGGGAGCTTTTCTTCTATCTGTTTCTTCTCATTTGCCTTCAGCTCAAAATAATCCTATGCCAAAGTGGTATATTTGGGGGTTGCACATTACGCCACCCTTCATTATTCAATTCAGCAAACTTTGGTTGCACACCTGTGATAACCTAAGCGCTACACAGGTGCCTACAAGGAATTTGGAATCTTGGAAGTACACAAATAACTTGAGTCCTTTTGATAAGAGGGAAAAGAGAGGAGGTTAAGGTCAAGCAGGAATTTTAATTGAAATTGAAAATCACCTTGAACTGCTGACTCAGATCCACTACTACCATGACATTGCAGAGGCTGCAACCTGGTGCTTCTGAAAAATTATACTGAAAGATGCAAAGGGCCTGTTTTGTTGTGGTGGTTGTTGATTCAGAGTCTCACTCTGTCACCCAGGCTGGAGTGCAGTGGCGCCATCTTGGCTCACTGCAACCTCCGTCTCGACGTTCAAGTAATTATCTTGCCTCAGCCTCCCTAGTAGCTAGCATTACAGGCATGTGCCACCACCACACCTGACTAATTTTTGTATTTTTAGTAGAGACGGGGTTTTACCATGTGGCCAGGCTGGTCTCAAACTCCCAGCCTCAGGCAATCCACCCGCTTCAGCCTCCCAAAGTGCTGGGAATATAGGAATGAGCCACGGCACCCAACCCTTTAAGACTACTTTGTTCCATTAGTATTTCTAAGATTAATATGCTCTTCTGAGAGAGCTTCCTCATGTTACCAAACTAATTGGTTCACTACACAACCAGCGTTGCCAATTACACCCAAGCATCTCCTATCATGTACTTGGGTTGCTTCTGTTCAAGCCCTCTCTGTGCTGCTGACTCACCAGCATCAAAAGAAGTACCTGCTGCCTGTCACTGACATTTCCTATGAACTTACAAATTAGACTGAAGCACTGGCAATTGATTAATATTTCCACTCCTGTCTGCTTGACATACATATCATTAGTGGTACTTTACCTGTTAAAATGAAATTAAATTATGGAAAAAATAGGGATTTTTAAGACCCAAATCAATGACAGGTGCACTTTACTTCCATATGCTTATAAAGAAGAAGGAAAGACTAAGGCATTGTGTTGTTTTGAGTACATGCTTTTAATTACTTTTTTTTTTTTTTTTCTGAAAAAGGTTGAGGCAGGAGTGAGATAGCTTCATGTCATTGCATCACTTTAAGGTCCCTAAAAGAATCTGACTTATATGTGGAATCTAAAAAAGTAGAAGTTGTCTGGGTGCGGTGGCTCATACCTGTAATGCCAGCACTTTGGGAGAATGAGGCGGGCAGATCACAAGGTCAAGAGATTAAGACCATCCTGGTCAACATGGTGAAACCCTGTCTCTACTAAAAATACAAAAATTAGCTGGGCGTGGTGGCGCGTGCCTGTAGTCCCAGCTACTCAGGAGGCTAAGACAGAGAAATCACTTGAAACCAGGAGGCAGAGGTTGCAGTGAGCCAAGATCACACCACTGTACTCCAGCCTGGTAACAGAGCGAGACTCCAGCTCAAAAAAAAAGAGTAGAACTCAGGAAAGTAGAGAATAAAATTGTGGTTACTAGAGGCTGGTTAGGGCACCGGGAAGAAGAGGAAAAGGAGAGAATTTTGTGATCATTCCATGATGTATAGATATATTGAAACACCACATCATAACCCACAAATATATCATTTATCAATTAAAAATACAAGTTTTGGGCCGGGTGTGGTGGCTCAAGCCTGTAATCCCAGCACTTTGGGAGGCCGAGGCGGGTGGATCACGAGGTCAAGAGATCGAGACCATCCTGGTCAACATGGTGAAACCCCGTCTCTACTCAAAATACAAAAAATTAGCTGGGCATGGTGGCGCATGCCTGTAATCCCAGCTACTCAGGAGGCTGAGGCAGGAGAATTGCCTGAACCCAGGAGGCGGAGGTTGCGGTGAGCCGAGATCGCGCCATTGTACTCCAGCCTGGGTAACAAGAGCGAAACTCCATCTCAAAAAAAAAAAAAAATACTAGTTTAAAAAAAATTTTAAGCTTCACTAAAAAAAATAAAATTCCTAAGAGAATCTGATAATTTTTTTTGTCATTTAAGTATTTTTGGCACTTAAAATTAATATAATCTATAAGTAAAAAGTCACAATTAATTAGTGTGAGCCCCAAGTCTCCTACAAGCTACAACCAAACCCAAATCTTACCAACCGTTTTAGAACCATAGACAATGACAGTAAGAAGTTCAAACTTCTGTCTCAAGTGGCATCTAGGCCCTGCTTGGCTATGAGGGGTTTCTCTCTCCTAAGTTTTCAAACTCAGGAGAAATCCGGAGGACAGCATCAACTCCTTCTTCCTGTGTGCCAATTTGTCACTCTCCTGTTACCCCCAAAGCCAGTCCCCCAAATGATGAGATCTTTCCTCATTGGCTGTCAGAAGGCCAAGGCCAACACATCAAACCGAAGTGAGTGTTAAGCAGTGCAGGCTTTACTTGCTGGCCATGGAATTGAGAAGCAGGAGCACGGCTCACAAGTCAACTTCTTGACTAGGTTGGGGGTTAAAATATAGGGTCTCTCTAATGAAGGGGTTGGGCCTTAAAAGTGAAGGGAAGAATATTCATGTCTTTCCAGAAGTGGGCAGTGAACTTTGTGGAATCAGAGTGCCACCTTCCTGTTTGTTCTTTCATGGCTTCTTCCAGTGGTTGTCATGGCAATTATCAATGTATGGAGCTGATAGGAGTGTCACATGGCAGGGCAATGAGATTATTACGAAGCCTGGGGTCTTGCTGAAGTTGGTTCTAACCAGTCTCAACTGGCCTGGTAACAAAGGGACATTTTTATCACAGGTGTCCTGTTTCTTAAGCAGAATTAGGGCAGGATAGAAGTTCATCAATGTCATATAGGCATTACACTGGGTAACACTCCCTCTTCATCTCCTTCCAATCTTTACTCAAATGACACTTCCATGAGTGCTTTCTGGGTCACCTTTCCTAAAAATGCTAACTCTCTTTCCTGCTTAATTCTTCTTTTAGCATTTCTCATCATCTAACATGCTGCAGCACATCTGCCACAGCCCTTATCTGCAGCTGATATAGAATACATCTGGCTTATCACCACCTCTCTCTACTAGAATGTTGGAGCCATCAGAGATTTTTGTGTGTTTTGTTCATGGCTATATATCCGGGGCCTAGTATAGTGCCTGGTACATAATAAATGTCAAATATTTGTGTTGAATGCAGGAAAGATACCTTCACCTCCTGAATGTGGAAATCTACAAGCCCATGCAAGTTCTCTGGAGCCAACTATAAGGCAACTTATATTTAAGTAAATTAACAAAAACTTGAAAATAGGGTACAATAGTCCCCACCTACCTGAGGTTTTACTTTCCACAATTTCAATTATCTGGGAACAACCATAGTCTGAAAATATTAAATGGAAGATTTAAGAAATAAGCAATGTATACGTTTTAAATTGCATGCCATCCTAAGAAGAGTGATGGAGCCTTGCACTGTCCTGCTGCATTCCACCCAGGATGGGAACCGCCCCTTTGTCCAGCAGATCCACACTCTGTTCCCTGCCTGTTGGTCACTTTGTCACTTGGTGATCAGATCATGTCATTGTACCACAGTGCTTGTGGTCAAGTAACACTTATTTCACTTCATAATGGCCCCAAAGTACAAGCATCGTGATGCTGGCATATTATAATTGTTCTATTTTATTATTAGTTATTGTCATTAATCTCCTACCTCCTATGCCTAATTCATAGATTAAGCTTTAGCATAGGTATGTAGCTATAGGAAAAAAAATAGTCTTTGTAAGGTTTAGTACTATCTACAGTTTCAGACATCCACTGGCGGCCTTGGAACATATTCCCCTGTGGATAAGAGGAATTACTGTAAAAGGATGGCTGCTTGTCCTAATTCAATGGCATATGGAATCATTGGCCTGATATATCCATGCCGGGATTATTTAGTTCTTCAGGAGAATGAATCCTTGAATCTTTTTTTTTTTTTATCATACTCTGTACTACTGATTAGTGCCTAGGCTCTGTGAAGTTACATGGTAACTTAGAGATTTCTGTCTGATAAAGGCAAAACGAATTCTGTGCAGAAAAAAAAAAAGGTTATATTTTTATTGTGCTATCAGACATAAATCAGTGTCGGTCTAGCCTAGTAACCTTATTCCAATATTCTGTCTTTATTGCCTTTAAATACTCAGTACCTCAAAAGCATTTTGGGCTGGCTTTATCACCCTGCTTGTTCCTTCACCAATGAGCTAAATAAATAAGGTGTGCTCATTTTACGTTTGTATGACAATCACATGTTAACATTTTGAAGATGATTTTGACAATTTAGAGGGGTTTCCCACCAAAATGTCCAAATGGATGATACGGATTGGGACAGAAGTAGATCGAGTTCGTTAATCTTTTTGTTTACCTGTCAGATTATCGGTTAGCGCGAATCAGCGGGAAGATGTGCCCGCCGGAAGGGGAACCACTCTTTGAGATCTGGGACATCAGTTGTCATGATTCTGGGTTTACCTTTAACCTCTGGCTGGTGTTATAGAACTGAAGCAGCAAGCTGTTAGTCCAGATACTTGTGACCCTTTTTCTCTTGTTATGTGAGCTTGAAATATGGAACCACACCTGAATGTACCAATAAAATAGACTATAAAGCCTCACAAAGGAGCTCTGTTCTGATTGTTTCATAGAGAATAATAAAACTTTACATAAATCTAATATTCGCAGAATCCCTAGAAAACAAACCAAAGTTCTAATACTTTAAATATGCTATGTCCCACATCCCCAACAAACAAACAAATGAAAATCAGAAACTGCTGCTTCAGAAACTTTATTAGATGAGAATCCAGGTTTATGTAATCAAAGTGACTCCTTAGACATATTAAACTTGTTTGATCACTTTGGTTTAAAAACAGCTATTTGTCTTCTGTCTGACTTTATCTATGTAGAATATAATAAAGTTTATCACAATGAATCTCTGTTTCCTCATGAATACACCATTTAATCTGCATTCCTCAAGACTCTTATGCCATTTTACTGATCAGACAAACCAACATATTTTCACACAAAGTTTTGAATTATGAAAATCACAAAATTAGTATTCAACTGAGCATGGATATATTCTGATAATTTCAAACATCAACAGTGATTACGGTCTATAGTGCCTCAGTTTTCATTTAATTTTCAAGATCCTTAGTTAACATAAGGAACATAGATTTTATTAAATTGAGTTAATGAATAGTCTTTCGACATCAGTATAATTTCTACTAGGAGAATACGAAAACATTGGTCAGCAAACATAGTTTTTCACGTATCTATGAATCTGCATGTCTATATGTATGTATTACACAAACATGTATGTATTCTGACTGTTCCAACAATCGACCTTTCTGTCGTCTCTCTCTCTCTCTCTCTCTCTCTCTCTCTCTCTCTCTCTCTCTCTCTCTCTCTCTCTCTCTTCTCCCTGGGCCTCCCTATTCCCTGAGACAAAACAATATTGAAATTGGGCCAATTAAGAGTGCTACAATGGCCTCTAAGTATTCGAGTGAAAGGAAGAATTGCATGCCTCTCACTTTAAGTCAAATGCTACAAAAGATTAAGCTTAGTAACAAAGACGTGTCAAAAGCTGACAGAGGCCGAAAGCTAGGCTTCTTACACCAATTAGCAGAGTTGTGAAGGCACAGAAAAAGTTCTTGAAGGAAATTAAAAGTGATACTCCAGCGAACAAGCAAAAGATGAAAAAGCAAAACAGCCGTATTGCTGATAGGGAGAAAAGCTTGAGGGGTCTGGATAGATCAAACCAGCCACAACATTCCCTTATGCCAAAGCCTAGTCCAGAGCAAGGTCCTAACCCTCTATAATTTTGTGAAGGTAAAGAGAAGTGAGGAAGCTATAGAAGAAAGCTGGAAGCTAGCAGACATCGGCTTATGAGGTTTAAGAAAAGATGCCATCTTTGTAGCAAAAAAACTATTTTGCTACAAAGATGAAGTGCAAGTGCTAATAGAGAAGCTGTAGCCAGTTATGAGATGATATAGCTAAAATAATTGAAGATGGCTACACTAATATAGGCTATTTTATTTTATTTTATTCTTTGAGACAGAGTCTTGCTCTGTCATCCAGGCTGGAGTGTAATGGCACAATCTCAGCTCACTGCAACCTCCGACTCTCGGGTACAAGCAATTCTCCTGCCTCAGCCCCCCAGATCACTGGGATTACAGGCACCCACCATCATGCCTGGCTAATAGAGATGGGATTTCACCATGTTGGCCAGGCTGGTTTCAAACTCCTGACCTCAAGTGATCTGCCCACCTTGGCCTCCGAAAGTGCTGGGATTACAGGTGTGAGCTACCATGTGAAGTCTAAATAACAGATTTTAAATGTAGATAAAACAGCCTTCTATTGGAAGAAGATGCCATCTAGGACTTTCATAGAGAGGAGAAGTCAATGCTTGGCTTCAGAGCTTCAAAAGACAGGCCGACTCTCCTGTTAGGGGTGGATGCAGCTAGTGACTTTAAGTTGAAGCCAATGGTCACTTACCATTCTGAAAATCCTAGAATTTATGCTATATCTACTCTGCCTGTGCTCTAGAAATGAAATACTGATCCCTGACAACAGCACATCTATTTACAAAATGGTTTCTTGTGTATTTTAAGCCCACTGTTGAAACCTATTGCTCAGGAAAAGAGATCCCTTTCAAAATATTACTCCTCACTGACAGTGTAACTGGTCATTCAAGAGCTTTGACGGACTTGTACAAGGAGATTAACGTTGTTTTCATGTCTGCTAACACATGATATCTGTATAATTTCTACTAGGAGAATACTAAAACATTGGTCAGCAAACATAGTTTTTCACATAGCTATGAATATGCATGTCTACATGTATGTATATACACAAACGTGTATATAGACATGAATATTCATAGCTATGTGAAAAACTGTGCTTTTCATTTGGCTTCACAGCATCCGTTCTGTGGCCCATGGATCAACAATTTATTTCAATCTCGAAGTCTTATTATTAAAGAAATATATTTCATAAGATTGCAGCTGCCACAGGTAGTGATTCTTATGATGGATGTGGGCAAAATAAATTGAAAATCTCCTGGAAAGGAGTCACCATCCCAGATGCCATTACAAACATTTGTGATTCATAGGAGGAGGTCAAAATGTCAGTGACAACAGGAGTTTGAAAGAAGTTGATTCCAACTCCCTGGGTGATTTCGAGAGGTTTCAAGACTTCAGTGGAGGAAATCACTGCAGATGTGATAGAGGACTAGAAGTAGAAGTAGAAGGAGAGCCTGACGGACTTACTGCAATCTCATGGTAAAACTTAAATCAGACGAGGAACTGCTTTTTATGGATGAGCAAGAAAGTCGTTTCTTGAGATGAAACCTACTCCTGGTGAAGATGCTGTAAAATTGTTGAAATGACAACAAAAAAACTTAGAATACTTCGTAAACCTAGTTGATTAAGCAGCAACAGGGTTTGAGAGGATTGACTTCAATTTTGTGAGAAGTTCTATTGTGAATAAAGTGCTATCAAATGACATCGCATGCTACAGAAAAATCTTTCACAGAAGGAGTGGATCAGAGCAGGAAACTGCATTGCTATCTTACTTTCAGATAGCCACAGCCACCCCACCCTGATCAGTCAGCAACCATCAGCATCAAGGCAAGACCCTCCACCTACAAAAAGATTAGGACTTGCTGAAGGCTCAGATGATCATTAGCAATTTTTAGCAATAAAGTATTTTTAAATTAAGATAAGTACACTGTTTTTACACATAATGCTATTGCCTACTTCATAAACTACAATCTTGTGTAGGCATAATTTTTATATGCACTGGGAAACCAAAAAAATCATGTGACTTTCTTTATTGCTATAGTCACTTTATTGTGGTGGTCTGGAACCAAACCCATAATATCTCCAAGACATGTCTATATTCCCTGAGGGCAAAATTGAAGATGCTTGTGTTAATGAAGGCTTCATTGACAGTGGAGTGCTTAAGTCTCCCACTATTACTGTGTGGGAGTCTAAGTCCTTTTATAGGTCATTAAGAACTTGCTTTATGTATCTGGGTGCTCCTGCATTGGGTGCATATATATTTAGGTTAGTTAGCTCTTCTTGTTGCATTGATCCCTTTACCAGTATGTAATTCCCTTCTTTGTCTCTTTTGATCTTAGTTGGTTTGAAGTCTGTTTTAGCAGAGACAAGGATTGCCACCGCTGCTTTGTTTTGCTCTCCAATTGGTTGGTAAATCTTTCTCTATCCCTTTATTTTGAGCCTATGTGTGTCTTTGCATGTGAGACAGGTCTCCTGGACACAGCACAGTGATGGGTCCTGACTCTATTCAATTTGCCAGTCTGTGTCTTTTGACTGGGGCATTTAGCCCATTTACATTTAAGGTTAATATTGTTATGTGTGAATTTGATCCTGCCTTTTTGATGCTAGCTGGTTGTTTTGCCTGTTAGTTGATGCAGTTTCTTCACTGCATCGACGGTCTTTACAATTTGGTATGTTTTTGCAGTGGCTGCATGGTTGTTCCTTCCCATGTTTAGTGCTCCCTTCAGGAGCTTTTGTAAGGCAAGCCTGGTGGTGATTAAATCTCTCAGCAACTGCTTGTCCATTTCAACAAGACAGAAAATTAACATGGATATCTAGGTCTTGAACACAGACCCATACCAGGCAGAACTAATAGACATCTATAGAACTCTCCACCACAAATCCAAAAATACACATTCTTCTCAGTATCACATTGCACTTACTCTAAAATTGACTATATAATCAGAAGTAAATCACTCTTCAACAAATGCAAAAGAACAGAAATCATAACAAACTATCTCTCAGACCACAGTGCAATCAAATTAGAACTCAGGATTAAGAAACTCACTTAAAGCTGCACAACTACATGGAAACTGAACAACCTATTCCTGAATGATGACTACTGGACAAATAATGAAAGGAAGGTAGAAATAAAGATGTTTTTTTGCAACCAACGGCAATGAAGACACAACATACCAGAATCTCTCTCTGGGACACATTTAAAGCAGTGTCTAGAGGGAAATTTATAGCACTAAATGCCCACATGAGAAGTGAGGAAAGATCTAAAATAAACACCCTAACATCACGATTACAAGAACTAGAGGAGCAAGATTAAGCAAATTCAAAAGCCAGTAGAAGATAAGAAATAACTAAGATCAGAGCAGAACAGAAAGAGAGACACAAAACACCCTTCAAAAAAATCAATGACTCCAGGAGCTAGCTTTTTTAAAAGATCAACAAAATAGATAGACCATTAGCCAGCCTAATAAAAAAGAAAAGAGAGAAGAATTGAATAGATGCAGTAAAAAATGATAAAAAGGGATATCACCACCAATTCCACAGAAATACAAACTACCACCAGAGATTACTACAAACAACTCTATCACAAAAACCAGTAAATCTTGAAGAAATTGATAAATTCCTGGACACTTACACCCTCCCAAGACTTTCAACCAGGAAGAAGTTGAATCCCTGAATAGACCAATAACAAGGTCTGAAGTTGAGGCAGCCATTAATAGCCTAAGAATCAAAAAAAGTTCAGGACCAGATGGGTTCACAGTCGAACTCTACCAGAGGTACAAAGAGGAGCTGGTACCATTCCTTCTGAAACTATTCCAAACAATACAGAAAGAGGGAATACTCCCTAACTCATTTGATGAGACAAACATCATCCTGATACCAAAACCTGGCAGAGATACAATTAAAAAAGAAAATTTCAGGCCAATATTCATGATAAACATTGATGCAAAAATTCTTAATAAAATATTGGCAAACTAAATCCAACAGCACATCAAAAAGCTTATCCATCACAATCCAGTAGGCTTCATCCCAGGATGCAAGGCTGGTTTAACATATGCAAATCAATAAATGTAATCCATCACATAAACAGAACCAAAGACAAAAATCATATAACTATGTCAATAGATGCAGAGAAGGCCTTTGAAAAAATTCAACAGCCCTTTATGCTAAAAACTCTCAATAAACTAGGTATCAATGGAAAGTATCTCAAAATAATAAAAGCTATTTACAACAAACCCACAGCCAATATCATACTGAATGAGCAAAAATTGGAAGCATTTCCTTTGAAAACTGTCACTAGACAAGGGTGCCCTCTCTCACCACTCCTATTCAACATAGTATTGGAAGCTATGGCCAGGGCAATCAGGCAAGAAAAAGAAATAAAGGTAATCAATTAGGAAAAGAGGGAGTCAAACTGTTTCTATTTGCAGATGACATCATTGTACATTTAGAAGGCCCCATCATCTCAGCCCAAAATCTCCTTAAGCTGATTCAGCAAAGTCTCAGGATACAAAATCAATGTGCAAAAATTACAAGCATTCCTATGCACCAATAACAGGCAAACAGAGGACCAAATCATCAGCGAACTCCCATTCACAATTGCTACAAAAAGAATAAAATACCTAGGAATACAACTAACAAGGGATGTGAAGGACCTTTTCAAGGAGAACTACAAACTACTCCTCAAGGAAATAAGAGAGGACACAAACAGATGGAAAAACATTGCATGTTCATGGTTAGGAAAAATCAATATCCTGAAAATGGCCATAATCTTCAAAGTAATTTATAGATACAGTGCTATCCCCATCAAGCTACCATTGATCTTCTTCACAGAACTGGAAAAAAACACCTTAAACTTCATATGGAACCAAAAAAGAGCCCGCATAGCCAAGACAATCCTAAGCAAAAAAAAAAAAAAAAAAGCTGGAGGCATCATGCTACCTGACTTCAAATTATACTACAAGGCTACAGTAATCAAAACAGCATGGAACTGGTATCAAAACAGAGATATAGACCAATGGGACAGGACGAGGACTCAGAAGCAACACCATACATCTACAACCATCTGATCTTTGACAAACCAGAGAAAAATAAGCAATGGGGAAGGGATTCCCTGTTTAATAAATAGTGTTGAGAAAACTGGCTAGCCATATGCAGAAAGCTGAAACTGGATCCCTTCCTCACACCTTATACAAAAATTAACTCCAGATGGATTAAAGATTTAAACATAAGACCTAACACCATAAAAACCCTAAAAGAAAACCTAGGCAATACTATTCAGGACATAGGAATGGGCAAGGGCTTCATGACTAAATCACCAAAAGCAATGGCAACAAAAGCCAAAATAGACAAACAGGATCTAATTAAACTTAAGAGCTTCTGCACAACAAAAGAAACTATCATTAGAGTGAACTGGGAAAAAACGTTTGCAATCTACCCATGTGACAAAGGGCTAATATCCAGAATCTACAAAGAACTTAAACAAATTTACAAGAAAAAAGCAAACAGCCCCATCAAAAAGCGGGTAAAGAATATGAACAGACACTTCAAAAAAAGACATTTATGCACAAACATATGAAAAAAAGCTCATCATTACTGGTTATTAGAGAAACGCAAATCAAAACCACGTTGAGATACCATCTCACACCAGTTAGAATGGTGATCATTAAAAATTCTGGAGACAACAGATGCTGGAGAGGATGTGGGAAAACAGGAATGCTTTTACACTGTTGGTGGGAGTGTAAATTAATTCAACCATTGTGGAAGACAGTGTGGCAATTCCTCAAGGATCTAAAAATAGAAATACTATTTGACCCAGAAATCCCATTACTAGGTATATATACAAAGGATTATAAATTGTTCTGTAATAAAGACACATGCATATGTATGTTCATTGCAGCACTGTTTACAATAGCAAAAACTTGAAACCAACCTAAATGCCCATTATGATAGACTGGATTAAAAAAAAATGAGGCACATCTACACCATGGAATACTATGCAGCCATAAGAAAAGGATGAGTTCATGTCCTTTGCAGGGACATGGATGAAACTGGAAACCATCATTCTCAGCAAATTGACACAAGAACAGAAAACCAAGCACCACTTACTCATAAGTTGGTGTTGAACAAGGAAAACACATGGACACAGGGAGGGAACATTACACACCGGGGCCTGTTGGGAGACAGGGGGTCTAAGGGAGGGATAGCAGGGGGTAGGGTAATTGGGGAGGGATAACATTAGGAGAAATACCTAATGTAGGTGACAGGGCGATGGATGCAGCAAATCATCTTGGCATGTGTGTACGTATGTAACAATCCTGCACGATCTGCACATGTACCCCAGAACTTAAAGTATAATAAAAAAAGACAAAAAATGAAGCCATCATTTTGTCATTTTAAGAATGTGATAAAGTGATACATGTGATTATTGAAAATCATATTGAGTGTCATCTGCTGACTTTCTAAAATTTGAGCATTTTAGAAAGGAAACAGAAGACTTACTTAGTTAAAAGTTAACTAAAGTAACTTGCTGAGCCTTCAGCAAGTCCTAATCTTCTTGCAGGTGAAGGGTCTTGCCTTGACGCTGATGGCTGCTGACTGATGAGGGTGGTGGTGGCTGAAGATTGGGCTGGCTGTGGCTGTATGGAAGTAAGACAGCAAGGAAGATTGTTTACTTGACTTACTAGGGTTAAAAGTTAAAATTCAGATGGGTCGTTAAGACTGCTAAGAAAAGAGTGGCTGAGAAATATACCTTGGGATAAAAGGTAATGGAGTGTTTACGAAGAAAAAAAGCAAGAATTTTGTCCTACAATTAAGTATCTTTCTCCAAGACATAAACAAAGATTGCAAAGGTTAAAACTTGGATAGAGATATACAATTAGAGAAGGAATGTGAAGAATTAGTTTGTTGCCTTGCTTTATAATAAACACTAATAATTAATGTAAAAATAATCATGACACATGTTAAAAATTTGGCAAAGTTGGCTTAGTTTTGATTAAGTAATTCCTACAGTTCAAAAAAAAAACAACAGAAAGAATTCTGAGACTCCTTTACAGCCAAATATAATGTTAATATAAAATTAGAATTCTGTCTTCTGTCCATTAAAATTGATCTTGGAGTATTTTGTCTGCTCTTAACAAGAGGTAAGAGGGTTATTCTGTAATCTCAGGTAGCAGAGATTCTACTTGTCACAAGAACCATTTTCTTCTTTCACTGCATTAGTAATGTTCTCGATTAAAAAAAAAAAAATTCTCACTGAAAGAACTGATGTCATGATAACTTCTTCTTCATTTACATTAATATATTTCATTGTCACTTTGATTAATAAAGTAGCCCAGCTAAAACTATTCATGAACTGCAGCATCTGTGATTCTCTTTTAGTAAATTTCCTCTGATAGCTCTTTTGATTTTCGTCACTTCAAGATTAGATTCTAAAATTGAAGGGGGAAAAAAGTTTCAAGATGTCTTTTATACCTAAACTACCTCTGAGAATTTTCCAAAGGGGTCCTGAGAAATGGCCAATATTTGTAGTTTTTATAAATTTATGCATTAGTTTTCTATTGCTGCTTTTGCACATTACCACAAAGTTGGTGGCTTAAAACAACACAAATGTTATTATCTTCCCATCCTGGAAGTCAGAATGTTTCAGTATGCTAAAATCAAGGTGTTGGTGAGCCTGGATCCTTCTGCAGTACCTGAGGGGATAAATCACATTTTTGCCCTTAACAACTTCTAGTGGCTGTCTGTATTCCTTGGATTGTGGACCCTTCCTCCATCTCCAAAGTAAATCACTCCAATCTCTGCTTCCATCAACCCACCATAATATAAAGGGATTATATACTGGCCCACCTCAATAATCCAGGAAAATCACCATCTCAAGAACCTTAGCTTAATCATATACCTGCAGTATCCCGATGGCCACATAAACTAACACATTCATACATTCTGGGGATTAGGACACGAAGATCTTTGGTGGGCCCATTATTTTGTCTACCACATCTTATCCAAAGATAAGTGCCAGAAATAATGAGGAATTCTGGTAAATTCTGTATTTCTTAAGTAGCTCCACATCAAGGCAAATCTGCAGAGAAAAGTCGTTAAAGAAGAAACTCAGCCTTCCTTAGGTTAACGTTGTACGAATAAAACATTATTAACATAAATATATTTTATAGATTGTGCATTTTCACAAAGCAGATTGAAAGACTTGAAGATTATCAATGCCTTTACTATTCATAGTATGTTCTTATGCCCAGAGAAAACATTGGTCAAACATTTAAGGAAGAATTATGGGCTGGGCATGGTGGCTCACGCCTGCAATCCTAGCGCTTTGGGAGGCCAAGGCAGGTGGATCACCTGAGGTCAGGAGATTGAGATAAGCCTGGCCAACATGGCAAAACCCAGTCTCTACTAAAAATACGAAATTAATTGGGCGTGGTGGCCTAGTTACTCAGGAGGCTGAGGCAGGAGAATTGCTTGAACCCAGGAGATGGAAGTTGCTGTGAGTCAAGATCATGCCACTGCACTCCAGCCTGGAGACAGAGCAAGACTCCAACTCAAAGCAAGCAAACAAAAAAATTAGTGGGATGTGGTAGTCCATGCCTGTAGTCCCAGCTACTCAGGATGCTGAGGCAGGAGGATTGCTTGAACCCAGGAGGCAGAGGTGGCAGTGAGCTGAGATCACCTGGCCATCATTTAGTCTTATCATCAACAGGTGATTTCTGCTTTTCCTACTTTCTCACCCAAAGGCTCACAAGCCTCAATATAGAAAATAAGTCTGTGGGCCAGGTGTGGTGGCTCACACCTATAATCCCAGAATTTGGGGAGGTCAAGATGGGTGGATCACCTGAGGTCTGGAGTTCAAGACCAGCCTGATCAACATGATGAAACCCCGTCTCTACCAAAAATACAAAAATTAACTGGGCATGGTGGTGCACACCTGTAATCCCATCTACTTGGAAGGCTGAGGCAACATAATTGCTTGAATCTGGGAGGCGGAGGTTGCAGTGAGTGGAGAATGTGCCATTTTACTCCAGACTGGGAAACAGGAGTGAAACTCCATCTCGAAAATAAAATAGGTCTTTGACAAAAACAGTCTTAGAGCCTAATGGTATAAACTAAACCAAACACCCATCACTATTGTTATTTCAAGAAACAGACTCGTGAGTACAGGCTTTGGAGCCCAACTCAACATTACTTAGTCAATCATGAAGCTGTACTAGAGAACTCAATAAGGATATCAAGGAGGCTGAGTCAGGAGAATCACTTGAACCTGGGAGGTGGAGGTTGCAGTGAGCCAAGATTGAGCCACTGCACTCCAGCCTGGGCAACAGAGTGAGGCTCTGTCTCAAAAAAAAAAAAAATTTACTTAATATTTTAATTAGAGAACCAGAAACATATGCCAATAGTGTCAAAAGAAAATTCGAAAATACCATATATGTAGGCAAAAAGGATGCTGAGACGAAATTACAGATAGATGCAAATTGGCTTCTTGGGGGTGGGGAATGAACAGAAAATCAATTATCTCCCTACTAGACACAACTCATTTGCATGTTTATGAATCAGAGTCATTTGCATTGCTAGTTATCAACAACTAACAGAGTTGTATATAGCTCAAAGCCAATGAAAGGTAGAGAGATACCCCAGAAAGTTACACTAGATAGAATACTTGATCATTTATTTATTTAGCCCAGTTCCACGTTTTCCACGATCTTTTCCAACATCTATGATATACAGTTTCTGTCTTCTCAACTCTGTAGGGGGCTTCTAAGCCCATCTTATGAAGTTTGGATTTCTCCTCCCTTTCCTCTAGAGTACTTAAGCCACATTAGTGCTAAGACATCCCTACAGGGGTCTGTCTTTCCCACTAGTTTCTTCACAGTGAGTGTGGTTTCCCTAGGACTGCTTCTGAAGCCTCATTTACCCTTCCTATGGGACTCCAGTTTACTGGCTCCTTGAAGACACTAAGCCTCAAAAAGAAAATATTGTATCGATGTGAAATTGTTACAGACCACAGGTTCTTGGGCTCTCAATGCAATAGAAATTGAAATGAGGCCAAAAGAGTTTTCCCAGACAAGGCTTCATTGGTGCTTATGCTGGGTATAAGGAAGGCAGCACAAAAGAGAGAGAAATTCCCCGGCTTGACTCTCCAAAAAGAGCCCGTTGGGATTTTTTATTAGGCAAACTGCGGGAATTGACATCGGGGTAGGGGATACAGGCTGGGCTGGGCAAAGCACAGGACAGGTAGGAGATACAGGTCGGCAGATCTGGTTGTCATGGTTATCCTGAATAATGGGCCACCTGGTGGTCTGGCTGGAGGCAACAAGGCTATAAATTAATTGTTGAAACCTTGTCTCAAATAAAAATACAAAAATTAGCTGGGTGTGGTGGCACATGCTTGTTACCCCATCTACTCCAGTGGCTGAGGCATGAGAATCACTTGAACCCAGGAAGCAAAGGTTGCAGTGAGCAGAGATCGTGCCACTGCATTCCAGCCTGGGCAAGAGAGTGAAACCCTATCTCGAAATAATAATATTAATAATTTTTGAGTATTACTTCTCAATGTGCGACACTCCACAACCTTGGTTCTTGGCAATCTCAGCACATTGGGAGGCCAAAGTGGGTGGATTACTTGAGATCAGGAATTCAAGACAAACCTGGCCAACATGGTAAAACCCTGTCTCTACAAAACACAAAATAATTAGCTTGGCATGGTGGTGAGTGCCTGTAATCCCAGCTGCTTGGAAGGCTGAAGCAGGAGAATCACCTGAACCTGGGAGGCAGAGGTTGCAGTGAGCTTAGATTACTCCACTAAACTCCAGCCTGGGCAACAGAGCAAGACTCCACCTCAAAAAAAAAAAAAAATTGGATCTCCTAAGGCTCATTCCTGGAATTTTTAAAGTAAAACATGTGGTTAAACACTATGAGAGCACAGAAGAACCATGTAGAATGGTTATTTTCTTTGTATGACTAAAGTTTCAGGATTAGCAGTTATGGTGTCAGCGAGGTAGTGGTGTGGGTTTTATGATCAGTGGGAATGCTTGAAAGAATTTTCTACTGGGAGTGAGCTGAAGCAATGGCTGGTTCCTACTCTGTCTCCAAATAACAAGTCCCTTAGCAGGTCTGAAAGGCAGCTCCTGTCTTCCATTGTGGAAAAGAACAAAACTTTGTGTTACTGTTAATAATTTAGCCCCATCGGACCAGCTATCCAATTAGACAAGTGTCCCTGGGGTTGGGTCACTCAAAGGTACCTGGTTTGCAGACTGTGGATGGAAGAATTCCCCGCTGGTCAGGAAATTGGCCTTTTCTCCAGGCTCTCCCCAGAAGAAGAACCTTTAGCTCTGTGCCACAATTCTACCCTAAGGCACTTCCTTTTGTTCTCTATGAGCTATTTTAAAAGGTACCTTCTATTTCAATGATGTCTGACTCTTAAGGCAAGGTTTGCTATCAGCTGAAGTCATCTTAAATCCCTTAAAGGCTCATTTGCAAATGTATGCAAATGAGGCACTCCATGGATTAATTAAAATAAAATCTAATAGCCTTAAATAGACACCAAATAATGGTCCTAGGAGAGACAATTAATTCTATTGTTTACAACCACTCTCTTTGTTAGCTGGGTTTTCCCCAAATGAAGAGGCAAATCATTTCCTTAGCTTCTCTACCGGAAAAACAGAAAACCATGGCATTTATTATCTGCCTCATTGTTGTCTGTAACACAGCCAAACAACTGCTATTAACAAGAGGAAAAACAGTTCGGAAATGGGGCGGCAACTTACAAGACTTCTCAGAGGCTGGCCACTGCCCAACCCGAGCCTCATCTCACCCCCAAGTCCTTCCTACAACTCCCAGCAACTTCTGCACTGAATTTCCTTCCGTTTCACAGCCCTACCAAGGCCAGGTCCTCTGTCAGGAGTGATATGATGTTCCCTCTGCAGAGAGCAGACCAGCATCACCTTCAGGGACACACAACCCCAATAGGGAAGGAGACAGGCAAGCAGATTACTATACAATCCCTGGCTGTGAGCGCAGGGATAAAAAAGTGAGTAGAACACACTAGGCAGGTTTGGAGCATCTGTGACCCAGAGCAGAGAGATCAAGTAAGAGCCTGAGAGAGGCTACACTTGAGCTGAGGACTGAGGGAAGAATAGAAGGCTATTCCTGGTGATATGGACAGGAGACAGAAAAACACTAGGTAGAAAAGGGTGTAGTCCTTGGAGAGGCCTCCACCCTCAAGCCTGGACCCATGGCCCTGAGTAAAAACATGAATTCCTGTTTTCCCACCAAATGTTGCCTGGTCCGCCCTGCCCCCAATCTTGTACCCATAAAACCCCCAGTTTCCACTGGCAGAGGGTGGCAGAGCAGCAGAGCAACAGAGCAGCAGAGTGGTGTCGCAGAGCGGTAGAAAAGAGAAGTGTCTGAAGGTCAAGAGAAACAGCACCTAGACATCAGACACTACTGCTGGAGAGGGGTTTAGCTGGGAATTCCCCAGGGAGGGGAGGACCACCTTCCCACTCCAGCTCCTTTCCAGCTCCTCCTCCTGCTGAGAGCCACTTCCACCCTCAGTAAAATCCTCTGCATTCACCACCCTCAAATTTGTTCATGTGACCTAATTCCTCCTGGATGCTGGACAAGAACCAGGGTGTGGGTGTGAAAGGCTGTCACACTGACCCTCCAATGAGCTGTTTAACACTTAAGCCATCCACGGATGACAAAGCTAAAGGAGCACACTGTAGCACACACCCTCTGGGGCTCCAGAGGTCACAGGCAACCCTTCGACACTGCCACAGGGCCACACAGAGTTCTACTCCTGCCAGCACCCAGACACACTCATGCTGGCCTCTGTGCCTGCCCACCTTCATGTTCCACCTCCCGCAAAGGATTTGAGAGCTGTGGGCTGAGTAAGCAAGCCACCCCTTCAAAAGTCCTAAAAGGGGTCAAGGGAACTGTCCCATCTTACTGGCAGAGCAGAGACCTAAAATATATAATTTTATCAGTTGTATTTGAGGGAAGTCCTAGGAGTTATGTCATTGGTAAACTGTTTTTTTCCCTACTTTGTGTCAGTTGCAAAGAAAGAACACCCAATGCAGGTTTGATTTCTGTCCAGAAATGGAGAAGGAGTGAATTTCCACTCTAAAGACCCCTACTCCCCAAACAATAGAAGGTATAGACTTTTTAAGGACTGGGTATAGGAACAGCAGAGGAGTGTTAGACATGCAAGGCAGGATGCTAGACAAACAGGCTCAATTCATAAATATGCATCTTCCTGTAACCTATGTACATAAAATGGTGGAGATTTTCACTTTGAGGAGGGAATTTCAGCATTATAATGATATGGTAATGATCCAAAGAGAACTAGGGGTCATCTGTTTCAGTTTGGGTTGGTTTGGAGGTCTTATCTCCCCCTGGTATCCAGTCAGGGGTCATGACTAGTCAGTGGCTGTTATGGTTGGCTGTGTCCCCACCTAAATCTCACCTTGAATTGTAATAATCCTCACATGTCAAGGGTGGGCCAGGTGGAGCTAATTGAATCACGGGGGCCAGTTTCCCCATACTGTTACCTTATTCATGAATAATTCTCATGGTTTTATAAATGAGAGGTTCCCTGCACAAGCTCTCTTGCCTGCTGCCATGTAGGATGTGACTTTGCTCCTTATTTACCTTCCGCCATGATTGTGAGGCCTCCCCAGCTATGTGGAACTATAAGTCCCTCAAATCTCTTTCCTTTACAAATTACCCAGTCTTGGGTATGTCTTTATTAGCAGCATGAGAGCAGACTAATACCATATATTGGTACTGGGTAGTGGGGTGCTGCTGGAAAGATACCCAAAAATGTGGAATCAACTTTGGAACTGTATAACAGGCAGTTACCTAGTACCTTCAACAGGTAAGTATGTTGGAGAGCTCAGAAGACAGGAAAATATGGGAACATTTGGAACTTTCTAGAGATTTGTTGCGTGCCTTTAACCAAAATAATGATAGTGATATAAACAATAAAGTCCAGGTTGAGGTGGTCTCAGATGGGAATGGGGAATGTGTTGAGAACTGGAGTAAAGGTCACTCATGCTATGCAAAGAGACTGACAGCATTTTTTCCCCTGCACCAGACATCTGTAACACTTTGAACTTGAGAGAGATGATTTAGGGTATCTGGATGGAGGAAGATATTTCTAAGCAGCAAAAGGTTCAAGAGGAAGCACAACATAAAAGTTTGTAAATTTTACAGCCCGACAGTGATAGAAATGAAAAACCATTTTCTGGGAAGAAATTCAAGCTGGCTGCAGAAATTTGCATGAGTAATGAGGAACTGAATGTTAATGACCAAGACAATGAGGAAAATGTCTCCAGGGCATGTCAGAACTTCACAGCAGCCCCTCTCATCATAGGCCCAGAGACCTAGGAGGGAAAATTGGTTTCATGGACTGGGTTCAGGACCCCCTTCATGTGTGCAGCCTCAGGCCTTGGTAGCCTGTGTCCCAGCTGCTCCAGCCATGGCTAAAAGGGAGTAATTTCAAACTCAGGCCATTGCTTCTGAGGGTGCAAGCCCCAAGACTTGGCAGCTTCCATGTGGTATTGTGTTTGCAGGTATGCAGAAAACAAGAATTGAGGTTTGGGAGCCTCTGTCTAGATTTCAGAGAATGTTTGGAAATGCCTAGTTGTCCAAGCAGAAGTCTGCTACAGGGGCAGAGCCCTGATGGAGAGCTCTGCTAGGGAAGTGCAAAAGGGAAATGTGTGGTTGGAACCCCCACACAGAGTCCCCACTAGGGCATTGCTTAGTGGAGCTGTGAGAAGAGGACCACTGTCCTCCAGATCCCAGAATGGTACATCCATTGATAGCTTGCAGCATGTGCCTGGAAGAGCTGCAGATACTCAACACCAGCCTGTGAAAGCAGCCAGCAGCAGGGCTGTACCCTGCAAAGTCACTGGGGCAGAGCTACCCAAGGCCATGGGAGCCCACCTCTTGCATCAGCATGACCTGGATGTGAGATATGGGGTCAAAGGAGATCATTTCAAAGCTTTAAGATTTGATGGCCCCACTGTATTTTAGACTTGCATGGGATCTGTAGCCCCTTCGTTTTGGCCAATCTCCTCCATTTGGGATGAGTGTATTTATCCAATGCCAGTACCAGTATTGTATCTATGAAGTACTTGCTTTTGATTTTACAGGCTCATTGATAGAAAGGACATGCCTTTTCCTAGATGAGACTTTGGACTATGGACTTTTGGGTTAATACTGAAATGAATTAAGACTTTGAGGGACTGTTGGAAAGGTATGATTGATTTTGAAATGTTAGCACATGAGATTTGGAGGGTCAGGGGTGGAATGAAATGGTTTGGCTGTGTCCCCACCCAAATCTCACCTTGAATTATAATAATCCCCACATGTCAAATGTGGGCCAGGTGGAGATAACTGAATCGTGGGGGCAGTTTCCCCTATACTGTTCTCATGGTAGTGAATAAGTCTCAAGAGTTCTGATAGTTTTATAAATGGGAGTTCCCATTTATAAAATGGGAGGTGAGATCCAAGATGGCTGATCACTAACAGTTTGGGATTGTAGCTCCCAGTGAAAGTGCAGAAAATGAGAGGATGTCACACTTTCAGACGAATTTTCGTCGCTCATGGACCAGAAGATTCCCAGTGGAGGGGCCCCACGGGTCGCCAGCACAATTCTTGTGGCCAGCACAGCGGTTTTGCCGGCGCCTCAGCGTGGCAACTCTTTGTGCAGAGTAAACGGGAGGAGATTCCTGGGCAGAAGAGCACCATCAGTCTTATCACTGCTGTTTTGGCCGTCACAGTGGGTTGCTCAGATTCCAGCACTGGGAATCAATAAACTGGGCATCCACTCAGAAACCCAACTAGAAAGGCAGTAATTGTAACAACAACAGATGGATAAATTTATAAAAACCAGCCTAAAAAAGCTGAGAATACCCAAAATCAGAACCCCTCTCCCTCTAAAGGGGATTACAGTTCCTCATCAGCAACAGAACAAGCCCTGATGGAAAAGGACTGTGTGCCATTATCAGAAGTAGGCTTTAGAAGGTGGATGATAAGAAACTTCTGGGAGTTAAAAGAACTTGTTCTAACCCAATGTAAAGAAACTAAGAACTTTGAAAAAAGGTTTGACAAAATGCTAACAAGAATAGACAATATAGAGAGGAATATAAATGAACTAACGGAGCTGAAAAACACAACACGAAAACTTAGCGAAATATGCACAGATTTGAATAGCCGAATTGATCAAGCAGAAGAAAGGATATCAGAGGTCGAAGACCAACTTAATGAAATAAAACGAGAAGACAAGAATAGAGAAAAAAGGATAAAAAGGAATGAGCAAAGTCTCCAAGAAATATGGGACTATGTGAAAATACCTAATTTACGTTTGATAGGTATACCTGAATATGACGAAGAGAATGAATCCAAGTTGGAAAATACTCTTCAGGATATTATTCAGGAAAACTTTCCAAATCTAGCAAAGCAGCACAATATTCAACCTTAGGTAATAAAGAGAACACTACAAACATATTCCTCAAGAAGAGCAACTCCAAGGCACATAATCATTAGATTCACCAGGGTTGAAATGAGGGAGAAAATACTAAGGGCAGCCAGAGAGAAAGGTCAGGTTAACCACAAAGGGAAGCCTATTAGACTTACAGCAGATCTCTCAGCAGAAACCCTACAAGCCAGAATAGAGTGGGGGCCGATATTCAACATCCTTAAAGAACAGAACTTTCAGCCCAGAATTTCATATCCTGCCAAACTAAGCTTCACAACTGAAGGAAAAATAAAATCTTTTATGAACAAGCAAGTACTTAGAGATTTTATTACCACCAGGCCGGCTTTACAAGAGCTTCTGAAAGAAGCATTATACATGGAAAGGAACAACCAGTATTAGCCTTTCTAAAAATATACCAAAAAGTAAAGAGCATCAACATAAAGAAGAATTTACATCAACGAATGGATAAAATAGCCAGTTAATATCAAATGGCATTAACCCTAAATTTAAGTTGACTAAATTCCTCAATCAAAAGATACAGCCATAACCTAACGATATGCTACATCCAGACCCATTTCACATCCAAAGATACACAAAGACTCAAAACAAAGGGATGGAGAAAGATTTACCAACCAAATGGAGAGCAAAATTAAATAAATAAATAAAAAGCAGGAGTTGCAATTCTCACATGTGATAAAATAGATTTCAAAGCAACAAAGGTATAGTGGTAAAAGGATCAATGCAACAATAAGAGCTAACGATCCTAACACCCAGATACATAAGACTCATAAAGAGATTTAGACTCAACGAGACAGAAAATTAATAAGGATATCCAGGACTTGAACTCAGATCCGGAACAAGTAAACTTAATAAATATTTATAGAGCTCTCCATTTTAAATACACAAAATATACATTCTCCACCTTAAATACACAAAATATTGATCAGCCATTATTAATACCCATTTTTAAAATAAAGCTACATTCCCGTTTTCTTTCCCCTTTTTCTTCCTCTCCTTCACTCCTTTTTTTCTTTCTTCCTTTCTAAAAAAAAAAAAAAAAAAAAAAAAAAAATAGAGAAACCTGGGTGCAGAGTTAAAAATAAATAAATAAAATAAATGGGAGTTCCCTGGCACAAGCTCTCTTGCCTGCTGCCATGTAAGATGTCACTTGGCTTTTCATTCACCTCCCACCATGATTAGAAGGCATCCCCAGCCATGTGGAACTGTAAGTTAAACCCTCTTTCCTTTATAAATGACCCAGTCTTGGGTACGTTTTTATTGGCAGCATGAGAACAGACTAATACAGTGGCAAAGCTGAAACTAGAATACCTTTCAGCTTCTGCTGCTATATCTTTCCACCACACTGTACCTCTGCTGGTCTCTCAACTTTTCATTTGCTTGTGAATATTTAAACAGCCCTGGAAAGATCTATAGAACATCAGAGAAACCACACGTTAAACAATCCATTCTTAGCCCCAAAGGTATATTAGAGCTAAAATCATAAAATTAATAGTTACTTACTTACCCAGGATCAATATATTTCCTAGCTGAGATGAATGATTGTTTTTGCATAGAACCTAAACAGCTCCAGAGGAGTAAGTACAGCTAGAAAGGGTTTTGCTGATAGAAACGCAAAGCTAGGAAAGGTTAGGGAGACTACAATCCAGCATGAGGGGCAGAGGCCAGCTTCAGCAGGCTAATCCTTAAAACATGTGTGATGGCATGTCCCCAGAAGGGATGGAGATGGGAAATTAGCACTTGAGACTAAGAACTCTGAGTCTGAAAACTTTCTGGAAACCCAGTTTCCTGCTCCAGCACTTCTAGCTGTGCTCTGGCATGAGATCAACATCTTCATCAGACAATGTTTAACTGATCAATCTTATGTGATTTCCCCTGGACCAAAATAGAAATCCCCCCAAGGACCTGACATTCTTAAGAAAAACTTGGAATCAGAAGACGGGTGCTCAAGTAATATGGCCTTATTTTAGAAGCAAAGCCACATAATGTGTATAGGTTATACATATCCCTTAAATGAGTCAGCTGTATTCAAATTATTTTATCATGAAATGAGAAAATCCTAAATTGCCATACTAATACAGGATCTAAGCTAAAATTTCATATTCTCTATCGGTGATTTCCCCTTCAATGTATGTCAAGAACAAGTGTTCACTAAATGTATTTTTAGAAGCTCTTTTAATGTGGAAGTGAAATACCATATACACTTACTATTTCCATGATAACTATTTTCTTACTGAATGGAAATAGTATAATCAACATGTAAGAACTTCTATTTCCTGAAATGTTCATCTTCTGTGAATGTCAGTTGCACTCACAAGTTACATGTAGTCTTCTTCTTTTAATTAAAATTAATTTTTTAAATTTAATATCTATGTAATGAAGAAAATGATGTATTTTTGTTGCTCTGTCGTTTATAAAATATATTCCTGGACCACTTGACTATTTTGATATAATAACTGAGCATAACTCTTGTCCTCATAGTGTTGAGAATCTGGGGCTTTCAAATAGATAACTCAGTCCCTCTATATCTTAGATGTGTTGGGTAAACATTACAAATAAATGCTTTCTCTGTATTAAAAGATAATTTTCAGAAAAAGGTAAAATCACATCTTTCATACAAATACAAAAATGAGTATGTGTGAAACATTTTTATTTTCTTCTGCCTGGGTGCCGTGGCTCACACCTGTAATCCCAACCATTTGGAAGGCCGAGGCAGGGGGTTTGCTTGAGCCTAGGAGTCCCAGACCAGTCCTGGGCAACATGGTGAAACCGTATCTCTACAAAAAATACAAAAATTATCCGGGCGTGGTGGTGCGAGCCTGCAGCCCCAGCAACTCAGGAGGCTGTGGCAGGAGAATTGCTTGAGCCTAGGAAGTGAAGGTTGCAGTCAATAGAGATCGTACCACTGCATTCCAACCTGGGGGACAGAGCAAGATCCTGTCTCAAAAGAATTTTTTGTGTCTCTGTGGGGAATTATGAGAGAACCAGATGTCAGAGTCTTGCTCCTTGACCAAACGTTATTAAGGCTTCTCTGAGCCTCTTTTCCTCTAGGTCTCAACTTTGGTTTCCCATCCTTACCAGGCCTCTATAGCCCAGTGATAGTGATTTTAGAACTCTTCTAAGTCAGTTTAGAGAGAATCCCAAAATATACCAGATAATCATCGATCTCTGATCACTCTGGCCTGCCTTTAGTAAGATTGTCAAGTCGGTTTTGCAAAAATCCTCCTGGCCCTTGATGTCTCCTCTTAGTACATTTTTCCATCCATTGGCCCCTCACTTTGTTCATTGGCTATAAGTTCCTGGCTGTCTCTACTGTATTCAGAGTTAAGCCCAATCCCTCTCCCCTATTGAGATAGTCTCCACATCTTTTGAAATAGTCCTGAATGAAGTCTTCTTTACTGTATAACAAGTAACAGAATAATGTTTTCTTTAGCACAGGCAGATATTATAAACAGTTCAAAGAAAAAGTTTAAAAAAACTTTAAAAGGAATTGAAGTTTAATGGAAACAAAACTGGTTCTTTTTTTTGGAAGGATCAGGGAAGGCTGCTGAAGCAATGGAGTCTGCATGTCTATCAGTTACCTGCAGTTTACAAACTCATGCCACATAGCTCAAAGCAACAAACTGTTGTAGGAAAATCCAAGTTCTTGTCACAGAACTGGGATAATTTAGGAATGTCGACACTTTGTAGGGTGAGTAGAGTGGGGTTTATTGGGTGAAAAGGGAAACAGGGACTCACAGCAAAGCAAGTCTTGCTAACAGGTTTCCTGCCTCACAGACTGAATCCCCAGTTACCACCAGGGAAACGGGAGAGGCCAGGCCCCTTCCCCCTGGAAACTTCTCAAGGCTCTACCCGATCCTCCCGGTGCATAGGCCTGCTGAAGATTCTCCAGGGACCTTCCTCCTTATCTGCCCTGGGCATCCATCATAACTAGAGTTGGCTGAAGCACAGCCTGGGAGGGTGTATGTGGATAATACGTTGCTTTCCACTGAAGCATATTTTTTGTTTTGGAGTAGAGCATGGTAACCATATAGCTAGCAGACTCAGATACAGCATGAGTCACACTATACGTTCCTTTAAACATCAGCTTTGCAACCACACTATCCCAGAACCCAAAGCATGACTTCTCATAATTTGGATTTAGAAACAATCATGACAAAGTAGGAAAGAAGTTGATATTTAACTCTCACATGTCCTCAATGAAGTATATATAATCTATACACTTTTGAGAAGAAATGTCTAGTCATGGGCTGCCCTTACGTGCAAGATTGATTTAGTGAAGGCTGTAAAATTTCTCCCAATAGGGCCAATAAAGATATAAAATAGATTAGAATTCTCATTTTCAAAGAAAATACATTTTTTCTACATTTTTTCAATTTAAAAATATATATATTGGAAACAAAATCGGAATCTAGCTAAACAAAAAGAAAGTGCTGAGGAGATTAAGGAGTTAATACTTCATTGATATTCTTATATAACGTTTATTGCAATTATTTCATGCTGTCTTTTATATACTTGTTTGCACATATTTTTTATCCTCTTTAATTCAAGACATGGTCCCTCCATAGAACCTAGTACTTTTCCTATAATACATGTAGGCTGAATGATCGAAGATTGAATGAAATTCAATGAAGGGTTCTAATATGGTTTGAATGTTAGTCCTTTCCAAACTCATGCTGAAATTTAATTGCCATTGTAACAGTATTAAGAGGTGGGACCTTTGAGAAGTGATTAGCCCATGTAGGCTTAGCTCTTGTGGGGGGATTAATGCAGGCATAAAAGGGTGAGTTTGGCTCTCTCTCTCTCTCTCTCTCTCTCTCTCTCTCTCTCTCTCTCTCTCTTTCTCTCTCTCTTTCCCTCTGTCTCTCTCTCTCTTGCTCTTTTTCCACTCTTGCCATATGATGTCCTCAACCATGTTAAATGCAGAATGAAAGCCCTTGCCAAATACCAGCATCTTAATATTGTGCTTTCCAGTCTTCGGAACTATGAGCCAATAGATTTCTGTTCATTATAAATGACTCTGTCTCAGGTGTTCTGTTATAGCAGCACAATACAGACCAAGACAGCTTTTCTATGGTATAAGTGAAGTACCATTTCCCAGATATGCTGCTTTTTATTGCCCTCATTTAATTTAAAAAGTCATTTTAGATGGTATTGCCATCATTTATTGAGCACTGATTATGTGCCAGGCCTTGTTCCAAGTGTTTAGCATTCATTATCTCATTTAATGTCTGTAACAGCTGTATGAGGTTATTACTCTCATTTTATTAAGATGTAATGGGAGTAAGTTTCACTATTGTCCAGAGCTACCCAAATATACACATGCATTTTTGTCTTCTTTACCATTATCATCTTTCTGGGATTAAAGCCTATTCCCTCCATCCCTACCTGTTCCTAACCCATACATCTTGGGCATTACAAAGAAGGGTATCCACATGGGGCAATTTAAATGGAGCTTCACAAAGTGTCAGGGTATATCTTCTGCTGGCTGATCCCAAGTAATTTCAGGCAGCTGTGGAAGGAGAGCCTCAACCCTAATAAGGAAAGGGACACCTGACCCCTCAGCTCAAACATCGTACAGTGGCCATTCCAATTGCACGGGGCTGGCAGGCACTGGCTTGTCTTCATGGGGATGGCAGGGAATGTACTAGAATGTACCCCATTCTAGTACATTCTCCACATGGTCAACAAGATTATCCTCATTTTGGCCTATTGATCTCCTTCAAGGACAGACCACCCACCCCATTCTAGCACAACCAACATTCTCATTTCCTTGAGGCAGGGCATAATGAGTCACCATCTCTTCCATCCCTTGCTTTTCCAATAAATTATTACGGTACAAAAACTTCTTTCTTGATTCTTAAAGAGTTTTTTTTTATCTAAGCTCTTGTAAATGAAACATCTTAATTTCTGGAACTAGGGGTCTTAAAGGACTGTTTAGAATTCAAAAACTATATACCCTTTCTTGTTTGTGCATTTGTAAGAAATGAATTCAAATTCTCCTGAGAACATCTGGAGGACTTTGAGTTGCAGAGGAGGGCAATTATTTTCTATAAAGGGCCAAATAATAAATATTTTGGGATTTCTAGGCCATACACAGCCTTTGTCACGTAGTTGTGGTTTTTGTTTTTAAATGACTCATGCTAGAGGGAGAGACGAGTTCAAGGCATTTGCTTATTTTTCTCTTTTGTGTCCAAATCAATTAAGAATTTTATGCCTACTGAGAAGTTGGCATCTGGACTGGTAAGTTTTCTATTTCTCAATTTATGTTTGATCCATGGCTGAAGTTTTAAAAGTTAAGTTATGATCTCTTTCTCAACCACATAAATATTTAGATCTATCATTTAAAAAGCCTTTAAATATCATTGTGTGAGTGTATATTTTCCTATGTCCAAGTGGTATTAAATTAGATTATAAAATATCTTAAATTAAGGGACCTCTATTCTGATTGACTTAAAGACATAAGTAAGCGCTTATATAATTAAATATTCCTAAAATTCCCAGAAATGTTGGAAATTAAACTTCCAATAATTTCCATGTGCCAAAAAGGGGGTATTGTTAATAAAAATAATCACAATGTTTTAAAAATTCAAGTTCACATAATGTGGATAAATATTTTGCAAATGAGACTAATTTCATTTGTTGGTTTAATAAAAATAGTTATGTCCTCTCTGAGTGAGATGTCGTATTTACCCTTCTTGTTTATGTTCTTCCTAAACTTACACAGGCATAATGACTAAATAAGCTAACATTACTTCTACTAAATGTTTAAGACTGTGAAAAATGCCAATCTGTGTTTAACCAAATTAAATATTTATTCTAACAACTTCATTTCAACAGCAGTTATATCTTGTAATATATCAGCTTAATGATAGTTTCCAAGATATTTAGATAACTTAAAATCTTGGACTAATACAAAATGAGTACATTACTGGATATTCATTAGATACTTAGGTCATCTCTAAGTAAGATGAAAAACTGAAGCATTAATTATGAAGTATAATTTTAAGTTTATATATTTTTTGTTACTTACTTTTATAGAGTTTAGAGGAGTTTGTTAATGAATATTTTTATTTTTGCCACTTTGAAAACTTGTATTATAAAAGACATGTGCAGATATAGAATGATATAGAAAGCTCAAGAAAAGGGAATTTTATTTGTCCTGATCAGTGCTAGCTATGGCTTGATGAGTTATTTACAAGATTTTCAAAATAAGCTTTAGTATCAAATACTATACTGATACAAAACTGGAATTCAGTTTTCTATCTGTTAAAAGAATGAGATTATCTCCGATTATTGGTCAGGTCTTGATAGGCAGTTACAAAAGTTTATTCTTTATCTTCTGTGCAATCTGCCTAGATGACAAGGATTTTATGTCTTACAGAATAATGGTTTATGTTTACTTTGTTTCCTTGATTATTTATGAAAACAAAGATTTCTCATATAGAAAAAAGCTCAGATTCTTTCCAATAATGTTACCTCCTGTATTAATCATGGATCATCAGATAAAAAGAATCCACAGAATATATAAATATATATAGAGAGAGATTTATTATAGAGACTGACTCACATAATTATGGAGGCTGAGAAGCCCTATAATACGCTACCTGCATGATGGAGGCCCAGGAAAGCCCAGTTCCCACTGTTCAGTTCCAACCTACGCTCCAAGACTTGAGAACAAAGGAAGCCAATGGTGTAAGTCCCAGTCCCAGTTTGAATCCAAAGCCCAGAGAATCAGAAGCTCCAGGGTCCTAGGGCATGAGAATATGAGTGTTCCCAGTCAAGCAGACAGCAGATTTGTCCTTTGTCTACATTTTCATTCTGTTCAAACCCTCGACAAATTGTATGATGCCCATACATTTTGTGAGGGCAATCTTTGCTTACTCTTCCAATTCAAATGCTGATTTCTTCCAGAAATACCCTTGCAAATACACCTGGAGATACTGTTTTACCAGCTATCTAGGACTCTCTTAACTAGTCCCTCTGACACATACAATTAACCATTAGAGTTCCTATGTTTACTTTTATAATTTTTATTGTGACTTTGGTTTAATAGGTAATTAAGGCTTAATGGGTAGGTATCCCATGATCCTAGCTAACCATCCCATGATCTCATCTTAATCAAGCATTGAAATCTCCTGATAATTTTTTAAATTTCCCCTTTTCAAAATCACAACCTAAATAATATCTCTGGCATCTTAAAACTATCTTGGAGATTCCCCTGAGGGCCCCTGATAAATCACGAAGAATTTGTTTGCTCGTCATGTGAAAAGAGAGGTACTAGAAATAATTAAGTTCATTTGAATATTACTATTAATGAGTTGCTTGGGAAGAGATGTTAAATGTGAAGAGATGCTCAGCCTTCCCTAGGTTAAATTTGTATGAGTAAATGTTTATGAATATAATTATTTCAGTAATTATATGCTGTTTGGGAAGTTCTTAACGTATGGTCAGTGCCCTCACCATTGATGATATGTTTCTGTTTATTCAAATCTTTGCATGCTTTGCCTATTATTAGACAACAATAGTCTAATGTTATCAATCATAATTTCAGTTTGTCTTTTTTTTTTTTTTTTTTTTTTTTGACAGAGTTTCGCTCGTTACCCAGGCTAGAGTGCAATGGCGTGATCTCGGCTCACCGCAACCTCTGCCTCCTGGGTTCAGACAATTCTCCTGCCTCAACCTCCTGAGTAGCTGGGACAACAGGCACGCACCACCATGCCCAGTTAATTTTTTGTATTTTTAGTAGAGATGGGGTTTCACCGTGTTGACCAGGATGGACTCCATATCTTGACCTTGTGATCCACCCGCCTCAGCCTCCCAAAGTGCTGGGATTACAGGCTTGAGCCACCACGCCCGGCCTATTTTTTTAAAATGTGACTTAGTCACAATTTTACTTCTTTAATTTGAATCTATCATCTTCAAAGTCCATGGTTTTCTATTGGAGATTTATACCACTTACTTGTAGTGTTTTACTAACATATACAGATATTTAAGACCTACTCAGACTCACTTTACTTGATATATATTCTTAATGTATTCTTACTACATTTTTTGCATATTCATGGTCTATTATGTCAGCATTATTATATATTTCAAGACTTTTTTGTCTAACATGATTATGTTCATCTGTTTTTGTTAACTACATATACTGTTCTTGAAAATAGGTCTAATTATGTTTATGAATATGATATAAATTTTACCTAAATCATTTTCGGTTGACATTATTCTCTTATTTTGCATGCCACAGAAACAATCAAATATTTTTTACAGTTGCATTATTCTTATAATAAACTCTCATCAGACCTTTCACTTTAGAAACGTACCCAGTGTGAAGTTAACCACAGCAGTTTCAAGTGTCTTGTCATCTACAGGTAGTTTTCTGTTTCACTCTGATGCTTCCTTGGAAGTGTAACCAGCTAGAGGCCAGAAAAAGGCTTTTATTTGTCCTGGTCCAAGCTAGCTATGGTTTGATAATGTTGCTTCATCCTCAACAAAGAAGGAACATTTCAGACTCCATGAAAAGGACTATACCAGGTACTTCAAAGTACAGGCTTCTGACATCACTTACACAACTTTGAGATCATATCCACAGAATGAATCAGGGATTCCAGAACATAGTTCAGAAATAGATGGGCTCATGAGACCGCTAACCCAAGATCAAGGAAATAATAATTAATTACATAGGACTGAATAACCTGATCAGGGATAACTGTAGATTTTGTCTGGAATATTATTGCTTTTTTAATGTTCTATTTTCTGGATACTTAAAAAAGCTCCTTTGCTTTCCTCATAAGCTACCTAGAACTCACAACAATTGAGTGGACTCAGCTTTTAGAAGCCAAAATAAAACATTTGTAGATGATATATCTTACTCCACCTGACTAACCTCTCTAGCATTTGGAATCTCTTATTTAATATTCTTATTTTCATGGCAATATAGTTATTCTCATAAAATAAGAATCTGTCCTACTTGTTGTCAGGACAAAATGAGAAACGTTGATTGTGCAACCAAGGTTTTCTCTGGAATGTCATGTTTGAAAATGACGTGCATTTAATCAAATATGACCAATAATTTTTAAAAACTATGGTTGATTTTATGGGGGCAATGCTTTGCAAAGCCCTTTTGGGACTGGCCTGGTATCTGGTTTATAGGTTCTCAGCCTTACAGGTAATAGAGAAGGTCACTTCTTGGCCGACCCAGGAACTATAGTTTATTTTGTGGACCTCCAGAATGGAGAACTTATAAGAACTACAGGTAAAACATGATAGAGAATTCTTGGCTTGGCTTCCTATCCTCAAGAGGCTTTTAAAAGACGAATCTGAAATTCCTTCCAAAAACATCCATCAAAGAAACTTAAGAAGGCCTACATGGTAAATTACTATTCTTGCTACACCTATGTAATTAATCAGGTCAAATCTAAGGAGGCTAGCATTATTTTATTATCAAAAATCTTTCTATGAAATTATAAACTACAAATAAAATTTTAAGCCCCCCACCCACCAAATGGACTCTCTCTTGACCAGAAGGACCTAAAAGAAACCTGAAAAACTGAGTTCCTGCCATGATAGGAAAGGAGGTTGGACACACCTCATTATACCCCCACCTTTTGGCATTTAGGCACAACAACTGACCAGCACTAATGTTAAAATAGAAATCATAAGACAAACAAAACAGACTCTTAGTTGCAGTAAAGTACCAAATTATAAACAAGACCTAAAGCCATGTCAGGCAGGAATTAATTCACATCTGTAGCTATCAGTCTTGCTAAACAGGTCATATTGTGGCTGACTCTGACATAGCATTCTTATTTTAACTTAAACATTTCTTTCAGTGAACTTCAAGATTTTAGACAACATTTTATTTAACTAATTGCAGATTAAAGAATCTCTGAATCCACCTCTGATTCATATGCCTCTGCATCAGGATTTGCTACCTCTTCAGGACAAACCAATATATACCCTCCATTTGTTGCTTTTCAGCTTTGCCTGTAATTCTTGCCTGACTGCTATGTATAAAACCAAACTGTAATCTGACCACCTCAAGTGCCCATTCTCAGGACTCTTGAGACTGTTTCCCTGGACTGTGGTTGTTCATATTGGTCCCAGATAAATCTCTTTAAACTACTTTATAAAGTTTGGTTTTTCCATTAACATTATCTTTGAGGGTATGATTTTAGAGAGAGGAGAGAAATTTTGTGTTTTGGAAAACTGTGAATTGTCTATAGCATTCCAGGTTATCAGATTCTAGCCTTGTTCACTGTCTTTGAAGCATGTTGCACATATTTGCACAATTTGCATATTGTAGGTAACTGATGGATACGCAAACGGGCTTGTCTAATGGCTACTTGATTGACTTCCTTCTACTCTGGAAAAGTCAGTTTTGTTATCTATCTACAAATTATACTGGAGCCTGTTACTTGCTCAGAACATCAATCCACACCACCTTTTTAATTATTTTAGTTTCCTTCACTATCTGGCTATAACCCTCTCCACTAAGTTTACCAATTTTTTTCTCTCCTGCCTGACTCAGCACCACTAAGAATTAAAACTCAACTGCCCAGATAATTATCAGGACTCCGGTTTGCCTTGCAATTGGCAACTCCTCCACTCTCCATGCTCCCCTTCCCAATATCCACCCTCTGTCTGAAAAAAACAGTTTGGTATTAACCTTGATGAACTCACTATCATAGCAGATCATGCAAGGGCCAGATTTATCTTTGGATAAGCCTCTACCTGGGCCACTAGGGAATTCCTTTGAAGGGCTTGAGTCATGCATGTCCTTAAATGAGAGGAAACCAAGACTGTAGACAACCTCACCAACATTCAAGAAATGCAGCAGGCAATGACACATAACCAGAAGACTTTCCTCCACCATATTGGAAATCCACTTGGAATTCGGTGCATTGGATACTTTCCAGGTTTACCTTTTATAATTTTTTTTTTTTTTTAATTCTAGGCATGTCTCCTTTAAAGGGCCTAATCTCCAGGAACCTAAAACAACTGACCTTTGCTACCACCTTTGAACAGATGGTTCAACTAATTTTATAGAAACAATGCCAAAGAAAATCTTAGAGAGACAGTTTCTTAGATGCTGCTTTGCCCCATACAGGAAATTTATGATTATTATGTGTTCTTTGTTGACAAAGAATTTTTATCCTTTTGAAAAAGGGGAAGACTAACAATGTTGAAATTTTTCTGAGCTGTATGTTCCATAAAGCAGGGAAGATTGGAAGACTGAGAAGATTGAGAAATCTCCCCTGCCGCTTTGTATATTCAGAAACCACCAACCAGCAAAGGATATTTCTGTCCTGCCTTCTAAGTTCTGCCTCCACCTTTCCTCAGTGACTTAGCCAAGACCCATTTCCATTTTTCCTCATGATTCTGATAAGACTTGCTATGACTCTTTTATCTGCCTCTATAAAGCTGAAGGCTCCCCTTCCTTTTCTTTGACAAGTTCTTCATTGAGGAATGTTCTTTCTCTCTGTTGCAATAGCCTGAATAAAATCATCACCTAATTGTCAGGTGCATTTCGTCTTTCACACTGAATACAGATGGACCATGTCAAACCAAATATGAGTATCATGATAGAGAACAAAAGCAGTGCTCACGCATGAGTCAGAAAGTATCCTATGCTTACATGTCCTTTCCTAAATATAAACTTTTGTTTTCCATTGAGTTAATTTTTATTTATTGCTCTTACTTGGCTTCCTTTAAATCTCTGGCTTGATCTGATCACATTCTCTAACTCTGTAAAATGCTTTTCTGTACAGTTTCCCTTTTAATCTATCCTTGGAAACTTCTCCCCTAATGTTCTTTATCCTCCAGTTCCAGTCTATACTGGTTGCCCTTTTTGTCTGCTATAAAGTGGTAATTATAAGAATTTCCTCTTTTCTAAATTGGGATCTCATTTTACTTTTACTTTTGTAACTCACTGATTTTCATGGAGCACATCCTACAGAATCTCCCTGAGAAAAGGCATAAGGAAGACACATTTTTTAGGCCATCTGGTAAGCTCTATATTCTACTCTCACACTTGATTGACAGTTTGGGTATAGAAATCTAGGTTTGTGATCATTTTCTTTCACAATTTAGAAAGCATTGTGTCATTGTTTTATAGTCCCAAGTGTTACTATTGAAAAACGTCCCTTCAATTCCTGATCCTTTGCATGTGAATACTATTTATTATTCCTGTTATCATTATCATCATTGCTGGAAGCTTTCAGAATCTTCTCTTTATCCTGATTATATTGGCATTTTATGCAAATGTGCCTTGCTATGGCTTTTGTTAGTAGTAGTATTGCTTTTGTGGGTATTTGGAAATTTTGTTCTGTCTTTATATTAATATCTTTCAGTTTGGAAAAGTTTTCTTGCATTATTTCTTCTATTTTCTCTGAACTCCTCATCTGAAATTCCTATTATATAGATGTTGGAACTTCAGAATAATCCTCTTATTTTCTTATACTTTTCTTATTGTCTAATTCTTTATCTTTCTGTTCTATTTATCTCAATTTAGCAAGAGCTATAAATATCTCTTGTTAAAGAGATATCCGATCTCAACTGTATCCTCTAATCTTTCCATTATATTTATTTCTGCCATAATTCAAATACCCTAGGTCTGTTTATTGTTTTTTATATGTCCCCTCTTTATATAGCTTGAATCTATTTTTTTACTGCTAGAATCAAAATATTTTCTTATCTCTCTGAAGGTAACAATGATAGTTTTGTTTTAAAGTTTTCTCGGCTTTCTGCATCATCTCTTCTGTCATCTGTTGGTTCATTTGATGAGAGGCTTTTCTCAAATATCAACGATCCTTGGTTACTGATCCAAATTTAAAAGTATGACAGCAAACCTAAGACTAGTAAGCCTGTTGTCCAGGAAGAGCTTTATAGACTGTAAGATTCCACTCTGAAGTGATTGAGAAGGCCTGGCTACTTTGTAGGGAACCACAGAAGAGTAAACCTGGTTGTCACCCTTCTCGGATACAAGTGGAAAAAGAGGCCAGCGGAGTTTCACGCTTCTATGTGTTAAATTCCACTTATTGTTTCCTTACCCCATCGCCTATTGCCCCTTCCCTCAGGCTTGTCTGATGTTCCCTAAGGCTGATTCTTCCATCTTTCAATGTCTTGAAAAAAGTAAAACTTGAATAATTTACTAGACTGAGTGAGGGGCGTCTCATTACTGTGTGATATAGGGAAGTAGGTCTGAGGGTCTCAAGTTTATCCTTCTAAAGACGTTTAACCCAACTGGTTTTGTGTGAACTTAGGTTCACACTTCTATCTTCAGAAGTACTTGGTGACTCCTCCTGGCCTTTCTAGTATTCAGTGAAGCCAACTGTTCCTTCTTATTTTATTTGTCTTTTACAGTTAGGTGTCAGCTTTCTCTGCTCTGTGACATCAATTCCCACGTGTTCATCTGCTTTTTGAGTCCTAAAATTTGATTAATATCTCTAGTTATCTGTTGTCTACTTTCCTGTCCTTTTGAACTTGTAGGTTCTTTTAAATATTTTAAATAAAATATTCCTTTATTGTTACTCAGCAGGGCTTTAAAAAGAAACAAAGACAAGCATCTGTATTAAATTTGCCAGGTTTAATTAGCTTCTTGTTGATTGTTTGGAACTCTTTATATTTTCAAAGCTGTAATCTTTTTCCTCCCACATATTTTGCAATTTTACATTCAATCTGATATTCATCTTCTAACGTTGAGCATAGTGTTTTTTGAAGTATAGAACTTTTTTTAATGTAGTGAGACCTACCTATATTCTTCATGGTAAAATTTAAAAAGCTTCACCACATTGAAGTTAAATGAACATTTACCTACAGTGATTTCTAATTCACTTAAAAGTTGGTTAGTTGGTCTGTAACTTAACTAGTGCTATATTTTGAGTGAGGTATTTCACAATATTTGCTTTTCTGCACTTGCAACATACTGCAATTTTAAATTGCCTGGTGCCATACTTTTATATTGAAAAATCCCTTTCAATTTCAATAACACTACCCCTCAAATATGGAACCCTTGCTAGGACCTGTTGACTGAAGAAATTATGATGCTCTCATCTTCACTCTACCACTGCATCCATATTCCAAAGAAAATGCCGAACTATTTCTAAATATAAAAAGTTAGAATAAAGTTCTAGTTTTTCTTGTGATAAATAATTTTTTTTTAATACTCAAAGTTGCCAACTAAAGGTTTCTTATGGCCTCAAGGGTCATTTTCAATTCAGTGAGAGAAGAACTAAGTCTATCAGGTCTATAACTTATGAGCCATTACCCATGGAGTGGGCATTTCACAGTTGCCAGAAACAAGATTTTTTCCCCCAGTGTTTTAAAAAGGCATGTCAAAAGAATATATAAAATGTATGATTAAATATTTATTAGATTATATCCTCCTGAGAGCTAATAGACTCTGAAACAAACATTTAGTTAAAATAATCGCAAAAGGTACAATGAAAATATATGCCAGAGACCACTTCAAAAAGGAACCTGCTGACTGAAGACAATGTGATGCTCACATCTCCACTCTACCCCTGCATCCATATTCCAAAGAAAATGCCAAACTCTTCCCAAATATAAAAAGAACACCTAAAAATATGTCCAAATAAGGAGAGTGGAAATGCTTAATTACTCACCAGTGAATGAGACAAGCCCTTCACATCTTTTCTAGACAAAGAATAGTATAAATAACTAACAAAACTAATAAACCTAAGATCAGGAGCCATCTTCAGTTAGTCCCTCCTTTCTTTTTTTCTTTTTTTTTTTTTTTTTTTTCTGAGATGTCTTGCCCAGGCTGGCCTTGAATCCCTCAAGTGATCCTGCCACCTCAGACTCCTGAGTAGCTGGAAGTATAGGCACATACCACTACACCTGGCAGTCCCTCACTTTTAATGATCTCATTGAAGGCTATTCAATCATTGGAGATGTGACAAGAAGCATGCCTCACATCTATTTGAAAAACCCCAGAGCAGGGCATGCACTCTAAAAATCTGATAAATAGTAATGTGAGAAAAAGGATACAATAGAACAGTTTCCCTGGGGAACTTGTTGGGGCTCAGATGCCAAAAACCCAAAATATGGGGCTTTCACATGTTAAACTGCAGAAGCCTCAGGATCTCTCTGACCTTCCCTGCCTCCTGTCTCTCAATCCTTTCTTTTCCAAAGCACAGGATGAAGTTGTTCGCTGAACTTCCCTTATCTGCCTGAAGTCCAGACTTGCCAAAAAGAAAACAATGACCTCTAGTCCCTTCCTTGAGTTTTCATTCACTGAACTCATCACAAGAAGGAAGACAGAAGTCTGTCAACACATCTGAACAGATTTGTCACAAGCCACTGTCTGCTCTGCAGGCCCAACAGACTTTGTACAGATCTTTGTACATTCTTCAAGACCATTGAATTCCCCTAAAAATCATATATTATCTCCCTAAAATAATCCACATTTCCCCATCTTCCTTTTCCCTAAAAAGAAGGGTATGTCAGCATCTCTATCCCAATTTGTGGTTGGGTAATCAGTCTGTGATTCTCCCCTGTGCATGTTAATAAATTTGCGTGCCTTTTCTCCCACCAATCTGCCTTTTGTCAGTTGATTTTCAGCAAACATTCAAAGGCTGAAGGCAAAGTTTTCCATTGGTCCCTAGAAATGGAAAGGCTTTGGTGCTTATCGGAAGTACATGCACACTAGAGTAAAAAGGTAATGAGAGAGGTTACCAAAAGCAAAGAGGAGACACCACTTCTATGCTTTCGCTATCTGAAGTCAAGAATTTGCTCGTGGAACTAAAATCTAGCTCTCAAGTGATGTAACTGTGAGTAGGAAGACCACAGGGATTGACATGCAAACAGGCACTCCAGGCAACCCACACGGCTTGAATTCTGCCCCTGTGAGGAATATTTGGGGTGCTCATTTGCATTGCATGTTGGTTACCAAAAAGCACATTCAGTTCACAGCCATTTTAAAGCACTCCTTGTCAGATCCTGGGAAACAACTGAAGCGTCTGAACAAAGGTGACTGAGGTTCGCTTCTGTAACTCACAGGAAGACAATATGCCTTCTATTGGGAACATACATATTCTCTTTAGATTAGTTTCACGCAAACCGAGCCTACCAATTCGTGTGAATGCCTCTTATTAGAAAAAGATCTCTGACCACGTTGGCCCCTTTTCTGCCTTAATCTCTGGATTCCGATGTCTTGGAGCTTCCAACTGAGCTCTTCTTCTCAGAAAGAGTAATATCTCACTCTTCTGTTTCTGCATCTGCTTTCTATTTATAAAGAGTGCACTTTGGGAAAAGAAATGTTTCTTTCTTTAATCCACAGCAATATTTATTGCTGCAGGGGAATTCCAGTCTTATTCTTTGGCAGGCTCATGGCTCTCAAGTGAAATAGGCAAAACAGATGCATTTTCTCTCCTTCATTGAAAAAGGTTGTGGCTAAGAGGATGTTGTCTCTGACAAGCACAGCCATTTCAATTATTTTAAACCAAATAAAAAAAATAAAAAATAAATCAACCAAATAAAAGATTCTCTTAAAGTCAGGACATTTTACTCTAGAAATGTCTTTCCTGCAGCACCGTTGTAAATCAGCACATTTCATCTCTCCTCAGCATTCCTTTCTTTTTTTTTTTTTGAGACGGAGCCTCACTCTGTCACCCAGGCTGGAGTGCAATGGCACAATCCCAGCTCACTGTGACCTCCGTCTTCTGCATTCAAGCGATTCTCCTGTCTCAGCCTCCCAAGTAGCTAGTATTACCAGTGCACACCGCCATGCCCGGCCAATTTTTTGTGTTTTTTAATAGAGATGGGGTTTCACTGGGTCACCCAAGCTGGTCTCAAACTCCTGAACTTAGGCAATCCACCTGCCTCAGCCAAGCGCCTACAATGCCTGAGACCTGCTAGTTGTGCTTCAGAGTGCCCACCTCTGGCCTCTTTCCACTCACCAGAAAAAAATAAATAAATGCAAGGTCGCATAGACTAATATATATTAAGCACTTCTGAATCTCATCAATGGATCAGTATTCTCCTAAGGACTGAATACCAAGAGGACTGTAGGCTGCATGGTGGTGAATGCAGATGCAATGGAATGGATGATGTACTTTTAAACAGAATGGAACAGAAGCCATGATAACATCTCTTTCCTTTGGACTGAGGGAGTGCTTAATTATGATGGTCAGATTTGGGCAGTGAATATAAACAAACTGAGAAAATCCCCTACTGTTTCTGTCTCTTTGGTATGTACAAGACTAGTTCTTCAGAAATGTATTCTTAAGAGTGGGATAATTATTTTAGACACACTGGTGTAATGGACTTCATCAGTCTCATTCACAAAGCTCATTTTAATGTGGATCAATTATCAACTACACTCAGAGAATCCCCTGGAGTTAAATTCCAGCCATTTTTACTAGTGACGCTCAAAAGGCAAAAAATGGTCTCTCTCAACTTCACAATCAAGGACTATGGAAAGAAAATGCATACAAGCAGCTCAATAGACAGCATAATTATTGTTTATGCAAAATAAACTGCAACTAACTACCTACCTCCTTAAGGAGTGCCTTGCTGTGTACCTATTGCTTTTAATCTCACCTAACTCCTTTCAGTATATTAGTTTTGCTCCACATAGGTACAATACCGACATTTTTCATAACACACAAACAACAGTAAATCACACTTTCCCCTACTTTTACAACCCAATGAAAATATTTAACATGCTGGGCGTGGTGGCTCAAGCCTGTAATCCCAGCACTCTGGGAGGCCGAGGTGGGTGGATCACGAGGTCAAGAGATCGAGACCATCCTGGTCAACATGGTGAAACCCCGCCTCTACTAAAAACACAAAAAATTAGCTGGGCATGGTGGCGCGTGCCTGTAATCCCAGCTACTCGGGAGGCTGAGACAGGAGAATTGCCTGAACTCAGGAGGTGGTGGTTGCAGTGAGCCGAGATCGCGCCATTGCACTCCAACCTGGGTAACAAGAGCGAAACTCCGTCTCAAAAAAAAAAAAAAAAAAGAAAAGAAAATATTTAACATGTATCCATCTTATTTCATTATTTTCAAGGCACTTTCTATTATGTAAAAGAAATAGTTTTTCATTCGCTGTACCAAATAGAGATATAAAGAAAAAAATAACTTCGACTACACACAGTCTATGACACAGCTGAAACCAAATTCAGAAACTCTAAGGTGCATTGCTCTCATCAATATAGGTATAACATGTAGAACTCTTGGCCACAAAAGCCATAGAATGAGGGTTGCTTACACAGTGGAAGGTGTGCACCCTGTAGATGTCTTAACAGCATTTTTTATTATTTTTTAATATCCTTTTTTATATAATTTTTCTTGAGACAGGGCAATGCTCTGTTGCCCAGGCTGGAGTGCAGTGATGTGATCCTAGCTCACTGCAGCCTGGAACTTCTGGGTTCAAGTGATCCTCCTGCCTCAACCTCCTCAGTAGCTGGAACCACAGGCATGCACCACCACATTCAACTAATTTTTTTTCACCTTTTGTTGAGACAGGAATTCTCCATGTTTCCCAGGCTGGTCTTGAACACGTGGCCTCAAGGGACACTCGCACAAAAGAGGGCAAGAGAGGGCAAGAGGTAGCCAGACTCATCATTTTATTAGGAACCTATTCCTGAGACAGACTCCCAAAGTTCTGAGATTAATGGTGTGGGCTACTGTACCCAACCAATATGTTTTTCTATAAATCATTTGTTCTTATATTCTTCACCAAATGGCCTGAACAAAATAATGGCATAATTACTTAAGATCTTTGAAATAGTTAAAAGGAATCTGATAAATGGATTTAAAACTGTCTTTTCCATGAATATCATTACTGTAATTTGGTTATATGTAGGGTTTTTATTGAGCACTTGTTTTAGTCTATTTTGTGCTGCTATTAATAGAATTCCTGAAACCACATAATTTATAATGAACAGAAATGTATTTCTTGCCATTGTGGAGTCTAGGAAGTCTAAGATCAAGTCTCCAGCATCTAGCAAGGGCCTTCTTGTTGTGTCATTCCATGGCAGAAGGCAAAAGGGCAAGAGAGGGAAAGAGGGGGCCAGACTCATCAATTTATTAGGAACCAATTCCTGAGACACCAACTGGCTAAGACATTTGTCACCACCTACGAAGGTCTGTCCTGCAGACCCTGACTCAACTACAGGTGAATGAATGCACTCTCACACCATTACAGTGATTCGACTGGGCTAGGGATGGTTGTGGCTACTTTCAGAGAGCAACTGCAGCCAATGGATCAAGACTCCCTGAACATCCACACCTTTATTCCATAAAGATATCATAACAGAGGTTCTAAGTCAACACACTTGTGGATAATTAACATGGTTAAAAGAGTGGTTTTGTGAATTATAAAAGCTTTAGTTTCCAGGCCCAGAGTAAACACTATTAACCGGTAATTCCTCTGTGATCTCCCCCTGAGAGGGTCATCCAGCACAAAGTTTATATAAGTAAACAGAATAGAGACAAACGGATGTGAAGTAAACAGATTTAAACTGGGAAAGCCTTTTATCGTCCCCATCTCTTCCCTAACATAATGGTCCGGTGGCCTTCAACCTGTCCCAATAAAATCTTTCAGCCTTCCAAAAAGTTTGAGACTAATCCACAACTTTCCTTAATATTTTGCTAATATTTTGCCAGTAAATCTCAACAACTGGCATTAATCAATTCATAAGGAGTATGGCCCCATGATCCCAACACCTCCCATTAGGCCCTACCTCTCAACACCTAATATTGGAGATCAAGTTTCTAACACCTGGACTTTGGGAGACACAGTCAAACCATAGCAGAATAATTATCATCTTAAATGCTAAGACAGAAGATTTAGGTGGTTTTTTTTTTTTTTTTTAAGCTATCTCTTAATGTTTACTAGGCCACAAAAACTTCTATAATACTTAAATTTTTAATATTGATAGTAATTAAAATAAGTGTATATTTGATCAACAGAATAAAAATTTTCATAAAGGTAATATTTGTAATAGCATTGGTAACTATCAACATACTGAGTTGTTTGAAATCATATTTCTTGGAGACTAGGTGTTTATCAAGGAGAAAATCCTATGGTAAGGTACTGATCCTTTAATTTTGGTATGAAATTAACTCTTTTTTTAAGGCAATGTGCTGTTAAAGCTATGGTGATTTCAGACTCTAAAGAAAGATTAATTCTAATCAAATTTGCATTGTTCTACACAATCTTATTTTGCAGGAATTACATCTTCAGTTTTATATGTTGACCAAAAATTGTTTTAAGAGATATATTCACAAATGATCTGGGATAGTTGCTAGAAGTAAAAAGAGACACAGAGATGAGTTTTACTATCATATTGGCTATGTTAAAAATTCCTATTTATAAAACACAGTAAATCAAATAAATAGTAGTATTTCTATTTACAAATAATTAAATAATTAAATATGGAGCAGAAAAAGGGTTTCATAATGTACAATCATAGAATAAGAGCCAATTTGTTGTCAGATATAAAGACAGAACTCAAAAGTCTGAATTGCTAATCTCCTCTAGGTTACCATATTTAGTGCATTTATAAAAATGAGTCAATCCCTCTCCTATATTTGATACAGAATTCCTTAATGCAAAAAGAAATAGAACTCTCCATAAAGAACAAAATTAATAAGACTTAAGAGTTTTAAATACCTTTATTTAGTATACTGAATATATATTTACCAAATCAAGAGTAAGTTACTTTCTTGTTTTACCCAACGTTCATTTATAGTTTAATTTCATTACATAGTTCTCCATTTAAACAGTTTCAATAGTTCCCAATATGCTTTAAGGAATAATAAAAAATTAATTTATTATTGGTATATTAATGGCAGATCTGACTGAAAGGAGCTTTTTCTAGAACTCTTTTCCCAGATCTGTATGTTTAAAACATCTTTGACATTTTACATATTAACCAAGTAAGTCTGTATGTGTGGAAACACATAATACATACATACATGTATGTATCACATATATACATATGTATAATACAAATTACACACATGTGCCTATTACATATACGTGTATATGTGCATATATAAAACAAACTTTTGCAAAACACTACTTAATTTCTATGTGTGCAATATGCTCTGATATTTTGTCCACTTTTCCTATTTCCTCTTTTAAAAAATGCTGATCACAACCCACTAAACTGATTTCACAAATCACTAATGAGTTGAAATCTGTAGCTTGAAAAACACTGCTGTAGGCCAATTAAATATTGTACTTTAGTTCAGGTTTCTTTAATTAGTTTGATATACCTGGAGACAGTGTCATTTGGAAATGATAGTCAAGACCAGTGTAGAACTTAGATTGGTATACAGACACGTAAATTTTCCTCCTAGTAACCCATGCAGCCTTTCTCTATAAATTAGTATGGCTGGTGTCACTGTAAGTCTTGTAGGCATTTCCTTTATCTGTAGAAAGTATCTGTTTTCAAATGGAGAAAAGAATCCCCACTGAAAAATAAACTGAACCACACAGTAAATCTAACAAAGTGATTAATGGGCTTGGCCATCAGCAGAGTCCAGCTTTCTTCCCTCAAGAAGTATGAATACCACCTCAAATTCATCTTCCTTAATATGCTACCACTTAGTGTGGTGTTCTAGAGATACATTTGCTGGTTAATAATTAATCAGAAGGATCTCTACTAAAAGCGGCAGAAGGGAGAATGAATAGGTTTTGCCCTCATACAGGAAAGTTTCCAACAATGACACCATAACGTGATGTCCGCAAGGCATAAGTACAGTGGCCTTTATGAAACCTGGATAGTGTGTTAGAGTTTTTTTTAGTGCAATACTCTTCAGAAAAAAAAAACAAGTTTTATTCTCACTACTCCAATAATGCTCACTATTCCACACCACCTCCCTTCTTGCCCCACATACCCTCTAAACCTTTCCTATTCTAAAATGTCCTGGGCTTGTTCATCAGAGTGCTCATCTTGACTGTATTTATTATTATGTAACTGTCTTATGTTTTCTAACCTGCTTAGACTGCAAGCTGCCTAGTTCACCATGGAATCCACGGTGCCTATCCTAGTGCTTGGAACATCAATGATATGCGATAAATACCTGTTGAATGAATGAGTAGATGGATGAAAGTGAAGGAATATATCAGAATATAGATTATCATGTGTTTTCTGCTCCTAGACAGAGGTAGAGAGAAAACACACTGGTGACATACTCTCTGCACTCACTGAAAAGCATGCTCACTGTCTTCCTCTTCACCCAAGCCAAGAACCCTTTAGTTATGTGCAACTTTTTCCTCCCATTCAACTAAGGTTAATTGGATTCCTGTCACAAGCCAGCAACCACAGTCTCTCTAATCCATCTGCTTCTCGCCACGGCTTGTACCCCGGCTAACCATTTCTCCCTTAGATTGTCACAGTCGTCTCTTAAATCTTCCCTGCATCCTGCCTCCAATAGTGTCCCTGCCCCAGCCTGTTCTATATGTAGCTTCCCTAGGAATCTTCCTGAAATACATGCCATTCCTGTACTCAAACTTCTCAAAGCCAAACCTCTAAATCTCACAGAAAAGTTCCCACCTTTTTCCCTACATCTGTCTCCCTGACATGAATTTCATATCCCACTTACATAGCAAAACTCTTACAATTTGCTGAACGTATTATACAGTTGCATCACTCCAAAACTTGAACCTTCTGTTCTTTCTTCTTGATTATACTTCCCACTTTCTTCACCTGAGATTTCCATTCATTCCTAAAGATTTAATGCAATTGATTTTTTTTTGTATGTGTGAAACCTTCCCTAGCCCAATTACCTTCCTACGACATTCCTCTTCGATGCTCCTAATTGACTATGCCTTACAGGTCTGTAACAGCACCTGTTAAATTGTAGTGTTATTGCTTATCAGCATACCTGTTGTTGCCCTCTCCAAAAGACTGCAGAATCCTTCAGGATGAACAGTAGTGGGCAAGAAAGAAGAGTTGAGCATAAATCCATTTTTTATCTATAGTACCTATTATAGATGTTGGCCATAATAGTTTCCATCAGAATCCATAGTTTCTGAGAACATAATGCAACATAGCTAGTTTATGCAAAAGGAAAATTATTACAAGGTTGTGACAGCTAACAAAACTTCTGGAAAAGGCAGGGTGTATAGCTTGAATGCTTCTCAATTAACAACTTTCAGTCAGTCACTGTAAGGGACTATTCTAGAGGTAACTTTACTCCCACTGCCCCAGACTGGTGATATTCTGATCAGCAGCTTCATTACCAATGCTTCCAGAAGAACCAAACATTTCATCACCATAGTTACCAGAAGATTCCATGTAAACTACTCGTTACGCAAATCTTCCTTCCAAATCGCATCTAAAAAAAGGGTGCCATTCTGCACAACTCCACAGGATGCCAATCTCACATGTAGAGCCTGGAAGTCACAGGCATGATCTTGGCTCACTGCAACCCCTGCCTCTTGGGTTCAAGTGATTCTTGTGCCTCAGCCTCTCAAGTGGCTGGGATTACAGGTGTATGCCACCATGCCTGGCTAATTTTTGTATTTTTAGTAGAAATGGAGTTTCACCATGTTGGCCAGGCTGGTCTTAAAAACTCCTGGACTCAAGTGATCTACTGCCTTGGCCTCCCAAAGACCTGGGATTACAGGTGTGAGCCACTGCATCCAGCCAGTTCTATCTCTCAGCATAGATATAATGGACATAATTTCATTTCTCTTTCTGTACTGGAAACCGTTCATGAAGTATAGAACTGTTTTGAAAAAAAAAAAAATAATGAATAAGCCCAAATATATTCATTTTTTGCCTGTGGTTTAGTTTTTCTGTCCCTAAAATCAAGCCCCAAATTAACAATTTTCTAGTGCATTTCCAACCCAAGTCTTTTTATGTACCCATACAGAATTTCTAAAGATAAAATTATTCTTAGTGATAGTAGTTTCTCTATCCCAATTCAGCCACTGACTTATTGAGTGATACAGCTGAGCTGTATAAGACGTAATACTTTGTTTAACTAGAGCACATGAAGTACAAGAAACATTAAGTGAAAATTTTTATAACAATAGTGATGTGAATTCATTTTTATATAAGGCCATATAATTTTTTTTTTAAAAGTCTTTCTCTTATGAAATGATCTTCACAACATTTCTGAGAAGCCATCAGGTATTATCTTCATTTTGAAGATGAGGAAATTAGACTCAAATCAATGAAACAACAAATACATGTTGAGCACCCACTGTATTCTAGGTCCTGTGTCAGGTACTACGGTTGCCGGTCTAGTGGTGGAGATACTGTGGTGGCCTCAGAGTGGAATGGGTACCCTGACTGAAACAGAGGGCGGAACAGAGGCACTAGGGTGGAAAAGATGCGCAGAGGCAGCTCTTAGCCCAGACTTCTGGAGACAGCGAGAGTAACATCCAAACCAATGTTTCTTAACCAGTGGCAATTTTGCTGCTCCTACCCTTTCCCTGGTGCATTTCCCAATATCTGGAGACAGGTTTGATTGCCACAGCTGGAGGATCACTGGCTACTGGGCTCTGGTGAGAAGATAGAGACGCTACTAAACCCCTTTCCAAGTCTCAACACAGGATACTCCCCGACAACTAAGAATTATACAGTCCAAAATGTCAAAAGTTCTGCCATTGAGAAACCTTGATGTAAGTTTAAGAGCTGCTACATGAGTAGGAGTTGGCCAGGTAGAAGAATGAGGGGACAGCAAGGAGGGGGTGGAGCAATGACAAAGAATGGTGTTCCAGGAATTGAGAACTGCTTATGTGAAGGACCTCCACGCTGATTCATTTGCCAATTTCTTTGCGTGATAAAATAGATGTAACATAAAATTTACCATTTTAATCACTTTCGTGGCATTAAGTACATTCATATTGTTGTGCAACCATTCCCACCATCCATATCCAGAACGTTTTTTCCTTTGGGAACTTTTTAATGAACTCTGTACATTAAACAACTCCCCATTCCCCTCTCCCCCAGCTCCCAGAACCCACCATTCTCCTTTCTACTCTCTGCCTGACTACTCGACTATCTACTCTTAAGTGGGAATCATACAATATTTGTCCATTTGTGTCTGGCCTATTTCACTTAGCATAATGTTGCAAGGTTCATTCATGTTGTGCCTTGTATCGTATTTTCCTTTCTCCTAAGGCTAAATAATATTTCATTGTAGGTCTATATCTCGTTTTTTTTGTTGATCTATCAATGGAAACTTGAGTTGTTCCCACCTTTTGGATACTATAAATAATGCTATTATGAACATAGGTGTATAGATATCTGTTCAAGTTTCCACTTTCAATTATTTTGGGTATATACCCAGAAGTCATCTACCAGTTATTTTTATATACCAGTTAATTTCCTGGCATTGTTTTAGTGTTTGGTATACAGTTAGAATAAGACCCAAGATCCCTCTATCATGGACCCTATATTCTGAAGAAGCAAAATAAATAAACCAAGCAACAAAAGAGATTATCTCAGAACACATGATTAAGAAAATAAGCAGAGGTAATGTGGAATGAATACGAGTGGACCTTAAAGTGCTAGGGACAGGAAAGCAGGAAAGGTAACAGAAGACTTCTCCTGCAAGACAGTCAGCTCAGGACTCCATATTTTATTTTATGGGCAATCAAAATTTCAAAGAAATTGAGAAGTTAAGTAAATTGCCCAAGATCCCACAGCTAATAAATTCTACAGGCCAGGCTAGAATTCCATTATCATTGTCTATCATTACTATACAGCTTTTCTTTTGAGCAGAAAAGTTAGAATAGGATACATCTTTATTAAACACGACAATCAGAATGCTGCCTCTCAAACATCTGACCTTCTCCATTTGCTTTCTTAATGCTCCCCAGAATCAAGTCTGTGAATGGCTAGAGGACATCTTACTCTTCTACTTACCCACACTCATTCTATCCTCAGCGCTGCCACTGGTGTTCCTCTTTGTTGAAAGAGATTTTCTACAAGTAAAGAATAAAATAAATAGTACTGATTCTAAAAAGAAATGTTATACTTCCTCATAGCCTCACTTTAAAATAAAAAACTTCTATTCCATACAAGATAAAAATAACAAACGACCTGAGTAAGTAATAAATGACAAAAACACAGAAGTGTTCCATCAAACAATAGGAACATTGTTTTTCTGACCTTTGCTTTCAATTGAAGTCCTGTGCAGCTTATATAAATATTACATGAAACTTGTTTTGCAAAGAATCGCTGTCTATGATGATTTATAAAGACAGAAGTCTGTTGGCAAATCTACCTTTTAAAATCTTACAAGCTTTTCTAGCAGGAGGAAGAAAGTGACCCTTTCTCACTAAGCAAATGGACATATCCTTTCATGTAGGAGTAAGACCTTAAGACAGCTAATGTGTACAGTTAGGATTTATCAAAGCTTCTGTATGAAAGAATGTGTCAGGTGACAAGATGTGTTGTGATCCAGTTGAAAATCCAAACTTTATTGGTTGAATGAGCAAGAATATGTTATGACACAAAGTTCATATCAGGAAAAAAGATTCTTTCCCTTTACAAAATTATCATTTCATCTTTTGCACTGATGTGAGCTGTTGTATAATTAAACAGTAAATAGACACTCCTAGCCTTTAAAGTGTTTTACGAAAGTGGCCAATTTTGCTTCATATATTTGCTCTATCAACAAATAGTTGCTGAACAACTATTATGTGCAGAGCCCTTTAATAAGCGCTATTAACATTATAATGTATCATTGTGAAACAGAACATTTTCTTACAGATTGGTCTGGTATAATAAAAAACACCCCCTTGTGAAAGTATTTAACAGGCTTTAGGAAAGTTTTAACTTATTAAGTATCCCATAATTACTGCCAGGGGACCTCTTAACGGTTGTCACTTAGAATTGACCTCGAATATAGCACTTCATAAATATGCAACTTAATGTAAGACTGTAGGAAGTAAAAATAACTTTTCATTGCCTTGCTTTGTACAGAATAATCTTCCACCTCTCCTATATCTCCTCTGCTTCCTTTTTAGTTACTCTGTAGTCAGCACATTTTTATTATGTGTCAGGCACTGTGCTTGATGTTGAAAATACAAAGGTGAACAAGAAAGACAAGGTTGCTGCTGCGTGAAGTTTACAATCAGGGAGATAAACAAATAATGTAGTAGCATGAAGTTCATGAGTACCGTGACAAGGAACGTAGAGATCACCATTAGGGCACAGAGCAGAGGCATTAAAACCCAGTCTCTAGCATAGCACTGGGACATGGAAAAGGGGAAATGCAGGAAAAACATCCAGAGGAAGACATATTTATCTCAATCCCCAAGAAATCCCCCAAATTCTCATCACTACCAGGGGAAGAGCCCAGATTTTGAGTGTAGGTTTTGAAGCCAGTTCTATCTGAGTCCTCTGTGTCATACTGCTGGCACTCCATTGTCCCTGGTTGGCTCATTTTGAATTGGTCCTACTTTCTTACATTCATGACTTAATGAGCCTGAGGGAGCCCTAGGGATGGTGCCACCCCACGCTGTAATGTTATCACCACCACTCTGCATTTGGTTGCTTTGGTTTTAGGAGTGAATCTCAATTTCTACTGAGACTGGAGTACTCACCTAACCCCAAACAGTTTGTCCAGGATCCCAATTCATTGGCCCGGCTCTTGCAAATTCTCCCACTCTCATCCTCACTCTTCCCAGGAATCAAAGGGCTCAGCCCTTGGAACTTCTACTGCAGGATGGATTCCTATTCCATCATAAGACTTGCCTCTCATTTCACCTCACCCTCAAATTAAACCCCCAGAAAACAAACATCATTTCCTGGGAAAGGTATCCACATCTCAACTACTACTGGCCAACAGCCAGTTGTCTTCTCACGTCAGGTGGGAATGTTCGTCTATTAAGGTTCTTTGGTTGCTTACAATAGAAATCATTTTGAGCTTCTTTAGTGGAAGAAAAAATAAGCACATTCGGGAAAAGTTGAGTAGTTTACAGAGCTAAAAGAAAATCTAAAGTACCAAACATCAGAAGGCCATTTACCAGGGCTGTCCTGGGCATTGAGGCAGCAGAAATGAAAGGGAAAGCTCTTTAGGAGGCCACTACTGAGGTGACTGTACTTTGGATGCATTCCGCAAGGCTTCAGTTCCACAGAGAAGATGTCAAATTGGCCAAGCTTAGGTCATATCCTCACCCATTGGCCAGAGGAAGACAAGCACCACTACTGACTATATCTAATGGAAGAGGAGGGATTGTTCACAACACAGCTGGAATGCTGTTACCACAAGAAGGGAGAGTAGACACAGCACTGAAAAAATTAAAGCATCAGTCTTGCTGCTGGGTGATTTTTCAGAGTCCCAGTTCTGAGAATTCCCAGGCTACACCTTTCTCTGTACCTGAATGTAGTTTCAGTGTGCTTTCTAACCAGGTCCATATGGGTTTCAAAGCTCTCAACATAGGAGCACCAGAAACCTTTGAATATGTGATCCTCAAATCAAAGTAAGTGTTATACTATATTTTAAACTATATTCCTCCAGAATGGTAAATTTTTAGGACTAGCCATGTAAATAACAATGAGAACCCACAAATAAATCTCCTTGTATATATTTTTAAATTCTGTATGTTCTTACCATTTAGAGCAACTCCTTGAAGAGAAAAGGCATGTCCTGTGCCTATCCTTGCACTCAAAAATTTTTTCTTCCTCTTGAGCTAAGGTTTTTTTTTTAGCTACTTTTCCACTTGCAGTTTTAGGATTCCTCTAAATAAATTACCATGGAAGGCAACACTTAAAATTATATCTTTTCTGTTGGGCTCTCCCCATTAGCCACCATGCAAGCACACATACCCTATGGTGCGGTTCATTCTCTCTTCATATCTATCTCCTGAAAACATTTTACATAAAGGCAGAAAATACTAAGAGCCTGTTTTCCATTCTTGTGATCCTTGTATACCTAACAGTTGGTCCTGGTGACAATCTTTGGAGTAAATATTTTCAGCACTTGAATAGAAAGGCCTGATGCTTCTTGCTATGACACAGCTCAGCATAGAGATCAAGAAGAAGAAGAAAGAAGAAGAAGAAGAGGAAGAGGAGGAAGAGGAGGAAGAGGAAGAAGGAGAAGGAGGAGAGAATGATGATGCTGATGGTGTTAACAATACCAATAGCCAACATGCAGTAAGCCCTCACTGTGCATGGGCTTAACCCTAAGCAATCTGTGTGCATTATGTTCTCATGCTGGTGTAAATGATCTGAAAGTGTGGGACACTCACAGGAGAGAAAAACAGAAAAACAGATCATTCCTGGAGTCAAGTGCCCAAGTAAATGGAAACTATGAGAGGATGGAATCCAGAGCTCAAGTAGAGAAGTTGGCCTTGAATAGGAGTGGAGAAGTCTGTCCATTGTAACATTGCTAGGAGACTTGAAGACTTGGGTTTTGGAAACATGAAGGAATTCTCTTACAAATGTTTTTAGTTTCTCAACAAAATAAGAAGAAAACGGTGGAAAAGAACAGGGTGGGTAGTTGTTGGAGATATCAGCAAAATGACAGTGACAAGGCAGCAGAGTTGCTACTATTAACTTGAGCAGAAATACAAGACCTTGTCACTGTATTGTGGAGAAGAAGGAGAAAACTGTAAATTCCATGTGGAACCGATGCAAGATATCCCCAGGGTTATGCAGAACTCTTAAGGGATGGCTGTAAGTTCTCATAAAGCAGGCTTGGGCAGGACAAAGAGCAACAATCTTTTGTGAATATTGTGGCCCTGCTTCTAAACCTCACTTCAGTAGACAGACTTTAAAAGAAAGGCGTTTCATAACGTTTTCTCATCATTCCAGCCTAATTCAATGCCTGAGGAAGCAACACTGCACACTTCTTAAGATAGGGTTTGCTCCTATGCCTTCAATGGTAGATATGATGCCTGAAGGTAGGAGATACTTGATAAATATTTTATGAATTAATCAATGAATAAATGGATGGATGAATAAAGAATTTATAAAATTTTACATAGTTCTCATTCTTAGTTTTTCTGCATAAAATTTTTTTTAATTGCATTTTAGGTTTTGGGGTACATGTGAAGAACATGCAAGATAGTTGTTGTACATGTTGTATGGTAATGTCATTCTTGGCTTTTGACCTAAGGCCCTACTCAGAAACCTAAGGAAATCTCAGAATAATTATTTTACTAGAACTAAAAATGAATTAAATATTATATATTATCTGGAGATAGCTATAGCCACCTAATGTTCCCAAAAGTTCCATAATAAATGTTCTTCCTTATCACTTTCTGGCTTTAGTATGAGAAATATTTTAATACCAAGTTCTTCCATTAGACAAGGATCTGCTGGGATGGCCACTGCAGAACATGTTCTACCACTTTTCTCCAAGAACTTTCCCAGTAAAGTGTGACTTTAGATCACATGACCATTCATACTGTCGTCTGATTGCCTAGTTCAATATCTTAACTAAGAGGTGTTTTCTTTTGGACCAGGAGGGCTCCTACTATACCAAGATTTTCTTTCTAATTTATCAAAAATCCTCTCAATACAACCCCTCCATAGCAACCATACAATGTCACTGCTATAAGATTTCTAGTCAGTGATGTCCCCTTTTAGCCTTCCCTAACCTACCCATTTACAGATTAAGTATTTGCACGCACAGAGATTCATCCTCAGAGGAAGAGCTTGTGTCTTATTACATATTCTCAGTAGTTAGTATGATGTTTGCCGAAGGAATAAACAAATAACTGACTAATAAGTAAATATTGAATCATTCTAACAAAGTGACACACAGAAACTCAATTTCTGCTCCATGCTGTAGGAGAGGCAGCAACACTGAGTCTTTATTTCAACATTCAGTGTCTTGCCTTCAAATGTAGAGTTAAGCATTCTTAACTCTGTCTTCCCTCTAAGACTTAGCAAAGCACCACAATTGTCCTCCGAGCCCAATTTACTCCCACTGAATAGAAAGAAAAATCACTTAGGGAAAGTCAGTGTCTAACATTGACTGATTATTCTCAACTAAGAGATGGAAAAATGCATTCACTGCTTCCCCAATCTCTGGAAACCTACTTCCAGATTCTCCAGTCTCTGGAGGACTACAAACTCTATAATCTCTGGAAGGCTACTTTCAATTCTTCTGGAACTATTCTTTACTAAGAGCTTCATGGTATCTCCTGTACATGTTTCTTCTTTCCCTCATTTTCTTCCGTAGAGCCTGTGTTAAGTTTGAAATGCTTTTAACCAAGTGCCTGGGAAAATAGGCTGGTGTAATTTTCTTCTATTCCATTAAATATCAAAATCAAAATAAGCATTGCCCAGCCCTAAAATTTGAAATAATGAAAATAACCGACTTTTCTATTTAACTGAAATACGGATCAAATTCAATATTCTTCCTAGAGATGCAAACTCTAAGAGGGTCAGATTATAAATCAGTGAAGACAGATTATATTCTAAGAGGGAATGTGTGTGGGTCTTTGGGGAAAACACGTAACTCCACTCCACTTTCTCCATAAATTAAGTGAAAATCGGGCATTTTCTTCCTAACTGAGACAGAATTGTGATGACGGTGAGATGACAGTCATGAAGCACTTGCGGATTTTAGTAACACTGAGTATCCGTTTACTTAACCAGTAACAGCTTTTTGGCATCTCCTGCAGACGATTCCTCTTCCAAACACGTTCTTCTATAGAGCCTACATTAAGGATGAAAAGCTTTTAACTAAGTACACAGAGAAGAGAGGCAGCCTTTTAAAATAATTTATAGGAAAGAATTAATAATAAACATTTTTAAAACATCCATAATTAAAACAACTCATGCTCTAGGGGAAAAAAATTCATTACTCCCCTAGGGTGCAAAAGAGGCAACAAGCCAGTACTGAGCCAAGTTCTCAGAACCAAGCCTTCTCCTAGGCTCTGTCCACTACACTTTTTATCTGAATTCTCAGAATAGCCCTTTGATGGCTGTTTCTAGAAAGCCTAAATCTCAAAGATACCCGGTGCAGCATTTTAATACATTACAATTAAATGTTTTTAAAACTATCATTTTCAAATGTAAAATGAGTAAGATTTCGAATCTTACATCATCAGTAATGTGGCCTCCCTTTTTGAATCGGATCTAAAATTATAACACAAGGAAGGGAACAGAGTAGTTCCACCTCCCGGAAGAAGTGGCTGTGATACAGCAAGGCCACTGCCAGAAAGGAAGAGGGGACAAGCCCACATGGAATGCAGAAAGGGACAGGAAGAGATGAAAGGAAGGGGCACAGTCATCTGTGCGTCTGGGTTTCTCCCTCAGTATTCTGCATGTGCCTCCACACCCCAGCCTGACAACGTCCCAGTGAGCTCATCATGTACTGAGCAGGTCAAAAAGCTATTGTTGGTTAAGTAAACCGACACTCAGTGTTGTTAAGATCTACAAGTGCTTCATGGCCATAACCTCACCAATCACAGCTCTTTCTCAGTAAGGGAGAAAAGCCCCGATTTCCATCTAATCTATGGAGAAAGCAGAGGGAAGTTGTGTGTTTTTCCCAAAGATTCAGGCAAACTGACTCTTAAAACAGAATCTATCTTCACTGATTTCTAGCCTGGTCCTCTGGTACTTTTCTCATTGTTTTCCCCATGCTGTCTTTGCAGCTGTAGAAAGGAGATGGCATCCCCAGCTGTGCCTCTCCCCCACCTGCTGGGGGCAGGCTCACAAGATTGCTACGGTAGGAAGGCCATGCAGCATAGTTCAGCTAAAAGGAAGACTGAGTCAATGCGCCTGAGTTGTGCTTGCCTTCCATGTCATGTGAAACCCTGCGTAGCTCTTAGTTGTTGAACAAAGTGGTTGAGACTCTGACCAGGAATCTTCCTAGGAGTTGCTACACAAAGGGTAAAGCCATATTATCACTAGACAGAGCAGTGAGGCTGTGAAACTCATATGGGGCCATCAACAGGGAGGAGCCTCTGAGCTCAGAGATGAGACCAGGAGCTCACCAGCAGCAGATGCCCTTGGTGCCAGAAGTGACCAGGGAAACAAGGGACATCATAATGGCACAGACAAACAGGGACCTAGAAGGTAAGCCAAAGCCCCACATGCAGAGCCATCATAAAGATCTTCATTCAGAAGGAAGGACTCTGAAATCTGAACATTTATCTACAAGTGACAGCTTTTTCAGTTCTTTAAAGAAAGGAATTAATAACAAATGTTTTCAAAACATCTGCAATTAAAACCACTCATGTGCCACACACACACAGCAACCACCCTGCACACAGTGTCTCATTAAACCCAAAGACACTGAGAAATCACTTCAGGCTTTCTCTGCAGTTCAGTAGGGCTCATGATGATGATGAGATATGTTTTAGAAACTAAACTCTTTAGGAAACAAACTATATATTCTTTGTACATTTCAGTTGTGTGAGTAAGTTTGAAGCCCAACTGTAGTATGATTACAAAGACAGCCAATAAAACACCAAGTCCATAAAGCAAAGAGATCACCTGGAGATTTTTTTTTCAAACAGTGGAGACGATTAGCCCACATTCTTAGAACCAAGACTTTGCCATACACAATATTTTCTCCAAGATCACATTCTAGACAGCCGGTGCTTCCAATGTGTGCTACCAAATTTTGATCATTGTGTAAACTTCTTTTTTCTAATCAAGTTTGCTTTATATAAAATAAAATGTTGGGTAAATGTATTGTGATGCAATAGAGTGGACTTCAAAAACACTTGCTGTGAATAAAGAGATACAAGTAATCATCCAATCACAACTGAAGGAAGATTGTATCTTTACAAGAAAAGGTAAGAATTTTGCTGTGCACGCGTGTGTGTGTGTGTGTGTGTGTGTGTGTGTATACACATATATATATACACATAAACACACATATATATATACATATATATATATATATATATCCTATATAAATAGGACAAGAAATTGTTCTATTCAAATTGTGAGAGCCAAAAGGCAATTAGGTTCAAAAAAGAAAACTCTAGATACAGACATACCTTGTTTTATTGCACTTTCTTTATTATGCTTGACAGATACTGCATTTTTGTAAATTGCAAATTTGTGACAACCCTGTGTTGAGCAAGTCTGTTACCTCCATTTCTCAACAGCATGTACTCCATGTCTCTGTGTCACATTTCGGTAGTTTGTGTAATATTCAAACTTTTTTATTCTTATTATATTTTATGGTAATCTGTGATAGGTGATCTTTGATATTCTATTCTAAATGTTTTGGGGCACCATGAACCATGCCCATATAAGATGGCAAACTTAGTGGAAAGATGTTGTGTGTGCTCTGACTGCTCCACTGACCAACTGTGCCCCACATTCTTCCACATCCTCAGGCCTCCCTCTTCCCTGAGGTACAATAATATTGAATTTAGGCCAATTGATAACCTTACACTGACCTCTAAGTGTTTGAGTAAATGGAAGAGCCATACTTCTCTTGCTTTAAATCAAAAGTTAGACATGATTAAGCTTAGTGACAAGGACATGTCAAAACTTGAGACAGGCCAAAAGCTAGGTATTTTGCACCAAACAGCCAAGTTGGGAAAGCATAGGAAAATTTCTTGAATGAAATTAAAAGTGCTACTCCAGTAAGTACACAAATGATAAGGAAGCAAAACATCCTTATTGCTGTTATGGAGAAAGTTTGAGAGGTCTGGATAGAAGATCAAATCAGTCACAACATTCTTTTAAGCAAAAGCCTAATCCAGAGCAAGGCTCTAACTCTAGTCAATATTATGAAGGCTAAGAGGGGTAAGAAAACTGCAAAAGAAAAGTTGGAAGCTAGCAGAGGTTGATTCATGAGGTTTAAGGAAATAAGCTGTTTTCACAACATAAAATTCAAAGTGAAGAAGCAAGTGCTGATGGAGAAGCTGCAGCAGTTACCCAGAAGACCTAGTTAAAGTAATTGACAAAGGTAGCTGTACCAAACAACAGATTTTCAGTGTAGATGAAACAGCCTTCTCTTGGAAGAAGATGCCATCTAGGACTTTCACAGAGAGAAGTCAATGTCTGGCTTCAGAGCTTCAAAGGACAGCCTGATGCTCTTGTTAATGACGAATACAGCTGGTAATGTTAAGTTGAAGCCAATGCTCACTTATCATTCTGAAAATCCTAGGGCCCCTAAGAATTATACTAAATCTACTCTGCTTGTGCTCCAGAAATGAAACAACAAAGTCTGATGACAGCACATCTGCTTATATGGTTTACTGAATATTTTAAGCGTTTGAGACCCACTGCTCAGAAAAAAAAAATTCTTTCAAAATATTACTGCTCATTTTCACCCAAGAGCTCATATAGAGATGTACGAGGACATTCATGTGGTTTTCATGCCTGCTAACACAATTTTCGAACTATATAGATCAAAACGTCATTTTGATTGTCAAGTCTTATTATTAAAGAAACAAATTTCATGAGCCTATAGCTGCCATAGATAGTGACTTCTGATGGACCTGGGAAAAGCAAATTGATAACTTTTTGGAGAGGATTCACCACTCTGGATGTCATTAAGAATGTTTGTGTTCATAAGAAGAGGTCAAATGTCAACATTAGCAGGAGGTAGTTGATTCCAACCCTTATGGATGACTTGGAGAGGTTCAAGTCTTTAGCAGAGGAATTCACTGCAGATATGGTAGAAATAGAAAGTAAGCTAGAATTAGAAGCGTAGACTGAAGATGTGACTGAATTTCTACAATCTCGTGATAAACCTTGAACAGACAAAGAGTTGCTTCTTATGGATGAGAACAGAAAGCACTTTCTTAAGATGAAAACTACTCCTGGTGAAGATGCTGTGAACACTGTGGAAATAACAACAAAAGATTAAGATTATTCCATAAACTTAGTTGATAAAGCAGCAGCAGGGTTTGGGAGGATTTACTTCAATTTTGAAAGAAGTAAAGTGCTATTGAACAGTATCACATGCTACAGAGAAATCTTTCAGGAAAGGAGGAGCCAACCAGTTTGTAAACCTTCAAATGTTGTCTTATTTTCAGAAATTGTCACAGCAACCCCAGCTGTAAGCAACTACTACCCTGATCTATCAGCAGCCATCAACATCACAAGATCCTCCTCTAGCAGAAAACTATAAATCCCTGAAAGCTCAGATGATCTTTAGCATGTTTATACAATTTTTAATTAAATTATGAACATTTTGCAGACATAATGCAATTACACAGGTAATAGGCTATGGCACAGTGTAAACATAACTTTTATATGCACCGGGGGAAAATTCATGTGACTTGCTTTTTTTATTTTTTGAGACAGGTCTCACTCTGTCACCTGTGTTGGAGTGCTGTGGCACAATCTCAGCTCTCTGCAACCTCCATCTCCTAGGATCAAGCAATTCTCCTGCCTCAGCCTCCTGAGTATCTGGAATTACAGGTGCATGCCACTATGCCCAGCCAATTTTTGTATTTTTAGTAGATATGGGGTTTTGCCATGTTGGCCAAGCTGATCTCAAACTCCTGACCTCAAGTGATCCACCCGCCTCAGCCTCCCAAAGCACTGGGAATTACAGGCAATGAGCCACTGTGCCTGTCCTTATGTGACTGGCTTTATTGCAATATTTGCTTACTGCAGTGGTCTGACACTGAACCTGCAATGTCTCTAAGGTATGCTTGCATTTTTTTAAGTCCTAGGAGACATTACTCATTTACTCATTCAAGAAACCTTTATAGAGCCCCTATCATGTTCCAGACACTTCCCTCGGCACTAGCAATGCAGCAGTTTAGATACAGAAAGCACCTGCCCTCAAGGAATTTATGTTCTCACTGAAGAGACAAATAATAAATAACAATACAAAATATATGTCAGAGGATAAGTACTATAAAGAAAAAATTACAATAGAGCAGGGTAAGAGGAGAATAGGGAGAGGCAGGAATTTTGTAGAGAAAATTCCTCTATGACAAGTTAATAATTGCATAGGGACCTAAATTAGGGGACATTTATGATAAAAAAAAAAAAAAAACAAGAAGAAAAAGAACATTCCATGCAGGGGAAATAGTAAATAAAAAGGTCCTGAGGTAGACATGACTTTGGTAAGTTTGAAGAACAGCTACTAGACCAGTTTGACTTGAATAGAATAAGCGAAGGGGCTGTAGAAGATGAAGTCGAAAAGTCACCAAGGCTGCACTAAAATCTCAGAAGTCAGAACTAAAGAACTTATCCATGTAACCAAAAAACCACTGTGTCCCAAAAAGCTATTGAAATAAAAATAAATAAATAAATAAAAATGAAATAAATTTTTAAAATGTCACCAAGGGTCCATTCACATCAGACTTTGAAGACCAATGTACCACACTGAATTACATTCTAAGTGTGATAGGAAATCACTGGTAAGTTTTGAGGCAAAAAAAAGAGATAGAATTTTATCTCCTTTTTTTTAATGTCATTCTGCTGTAAGAAAAATAAATTGTAACAGGGCAAGATGAAAATAGGAAGAAGAACTAGGTGGTTATTGCAGAATAATCAGTTCTGGAATAAAATGATAGTCAAGGCAGTTGCAAAGGAAGTGCTCCAATCAGTGATATATATTTAAAATTGAGCCAACATAACTTGCAAGTAAATTGAATGTTGGATATGGGAGAAAAAAAAATCCAGATTGACTCCTAGGATTTGGCCGGAGCAACAGAAAAATGGTGGAGCTATTTACCACAATGGAGAAAACTCACTAAGTGACTGCAAAGAGATGGAAAGAACCTGTTTTACATTTGTTTATTTTGAGATATATATTAGACTTCCAAGTATGGAGGCTGAGTTGACTATTGTATAAAAGAGTGTGGAGTTCAAGAGAGTAGGATACCAGAGATATAAATTTGAGTTATCAGCCTGTTGGGCTAAATAAAACCACTTGAAGAATGAGTACAAAGAGAAAAGAGAGGAAGTTGAAAGGCTGATTCCTGGGCCATCCAAATTGACAGATCAGGAAATGAAAAGAAACCAGACTGAGAATAAGGTGCCCAAGGATGTGAGACAAAACTAGGACTCAATGCTGTCCCAGAGGCTAAGTGAAGAAACTCAAAAAGGAAAGCAGAATCTTTGTTACCTAATGCTGATGAGAGGTAAAGTAAGCCAAGAAGTGAGATGTAACTGTGCATTTAGCAACAGGAAAGCTATTCATGACTTTGATAAAAACAGTTTCAGTGCAGTGGTTAGAACCAAACCCTGATTCAGTGGGTTAATTTGAGATTGATACTGGAGGTGTTAGTCTGAGCAGAAGGAGAAGAAATAGAAATAAAACTTCTTTATGAATGGATGATATGATTGTCACATAGAAAAGCCAAGAATATACAATCAAAGCATTGTAATCAATTAGAGAGATCAGCAATACTTCTGGATATAGAATCAGTATTAAGAATAAATAGAGTTGCTATACACAAAAGCAAACAGTAATTTTTTGAAAAAAGACCATTTTCAATGGCACCAAAAAAAGCATTTAAGAATAAATTTGTAGAACTTCATTGAAAGACATTAAAGATCTAAATAAATCAAGAGATAAGCTATGATCATGCATAGAAAGAGTCAGTTTTGCAAAGATGTCCATTTCTCCCATTTTAATTGGATACTTCAAAGCAATTTCAATCATATTCTCAATGGGGTTTCTTATTGAATGTCATAAGCTAATAGTAGATTTATATGGATATGCAAAGGATCAACAAGAGCCATAATGGTTTTGAAGAAGAAAAACAGATGGCAAGATGATAAAACTGTAGTAATTTTTAAAAGATAAAATAGTGGTGCAAGAAGACAAATAGATCAATGGAATAGGGTAAAGAGCTCAAAACAGACCCAAAATACCTATGGAGACTTGATATATGGCATCTGACATATATGATTACTGAACAGCAAGGAAAGAACAAACTATTTAATATAAAATGCTGAGTTAGTTAATCAAATTGAAAAAAGAAGTGAACTGGATTGTTAGCTAACTATATGCAAAAATCAGTTAAATTTTAAACCTTCTGGAATAAATTATGGGAATATATTTAACATATTTAGGATCTCAAGATAGATTTGAATTTCTGAAACAAGACACAACAGAAAGGGGAGTGGGAAGGAAAAATGGAAGGAAGGAAGGATATTAAAAAAGGCAGAAGGAAGAAAAGAAAGGAAGGAAGGGGAAAAGAGGAAGAGGAAGGGAAACAAGGAAAGAAAGAAGGGAGAGAGGGAAGGAAAGAGAGAAGGAGGAAGGGAAGGATAAAGGAAATTTGACTACATTAAAATTCTAAGCCTCTGTGAGTCAAAAGATGCCATAGACAAAGCCAAGAGACCACGTCACAGCCTGGAATAATATATTTGCAATGAATGTAACCGACAAAACATTAGTATCATAATATGTAAAACATTTCAATAAGTCCATAAGAAAAATAACCTAATAGAAAAATGGCAAAAGCTTTAAATAGATATTTCAAAGAAGAGGGCCTTAAAATAATAAATAGTAAGATTTTCTATCTCATTAATAATCAGAAAGGCACATTAAAACCATACTATAGTGTTTCTCACCCATGATATTAGCAAAAATAAAATAATCTAACACTACCAAGAGATGAAAGAGTGTAGAAAAGCAAGAACATCTTAGTCATCTGCTAGTTAGAGTGAAAATGGACACAACTCAATTTGGACAGCAATTCAGGTCAATCTTGAGTCAAAGGTATACCTATCCTATGACTCAGTATTTAACTCCTAGTTATATATCCCTGAGAAGCTCTTACAGGAGTGCATAATGGAGGCGGGTCAAAGATTGTTCATTGCAACATTATAATGGTAAAAAGTTGGTGTAAGATAAATGTGGCATTAACAGGAGGAAGAATTAATAAATTATGGTACATTTATATAATGTATAAATACAGCAGTGAAATGAATTATGAGCTATGTATTTCAACACAGGTAAATCTTAAATATCATTGTACCCAGAAGAGCAGCTTGCAGAAGGCTGTATACATAGTTTAGTAACAGGAAACAATAACATACTCACACAGAGAAGAGAGACAGACAGACATAAAAATAATAAACACCCAAGTCAGGATACTGCCTGTGTTCATTTGGTTCTCCAAGAAGCATTTACCAAGATGGATTAGGTGTGCAAGAAATTTATGAGGGAAAATGGCTGTGAAACATAAAGAGAAGAAGCAGGAGGCCAAAAGAAACTTCACACCACAGCGTGGGTCTGCTCCCTGTGAGTGGAAAAGGAAAGGTAGAAGGATTGGGAGGGAAAAATCTTAGACTGCAGGAGGGGTCTAAGACAGTTGTAACCAGGCCAATGAGGAGTGCCTGAGTCAAAGTCACCTACTAGAGAAGACCTGCATCAAACAGATACTGTCCTGACCTTGTATCCCCATCCTTCTTAGTTCTTTCGGAGAGCAGCCTAGGGAAGGCAGATAACAGTAGTAAATCCAGAAGGAAGTCAGCTGGGACCATCGTCAACTTTGTTGCCCGTAGCAGGAGATCTGAGTGGCTTAGTTTTCATTCTGTCACATTAGTGCTCTCTGGCCTAGGGAGTAACAGGGAGATGGGATCCAAGAGAGATAACAGAGCTCTAAACGTGTTTCTAACATTTTAGTTCTGGATCTGGGTGGTGGAGACAAAGATATTCATTATATTATGCTCTTTATTTTAGGGAGTGAGAAATGAAGAATGGAAGTTAAGAAGTTGAAGCAAGGCCTTCATGGAATTTTGCTGGAATGTGGAAACCAACAATAGGATTAGGGAATAAGAACTGCTATAGCCTTCTTGAGGCTGACTGAGTTTAGGGGAAAATTTGACACATGATGATATAGTTTGGATATCTGTCCCCTCTAAATCTCATGTTGACCTGTAATTTCCAGTGTTGGAGGTGGGATCTCATGAGAGCTAATTGGATCATGGGGGCCGATTTTTCAAGAATAGTTTAGCAACACCCTTGGTGTTGTCCCTGTGATAGTGAGTGCTCACCAAGATCTGGCTGCTCAAATGTGTGGCATCTTCCGCTCTACTCTCTTGCTTCTGCTTTCACCATGTGACATGCCTGCACCTGCTTCACCTTCTGCCATAAATAAAAGCTCCCTGAGGCCTCCCCAGAAGCTAAGCAAATGCTGTCACCACACTTCCTGTACAGCCCACAGAATGGCCTAATATATATGAGAAAGAAGGAAGCTGCAGGACCAAAGCCCTTAAATGCTGAGAGGATGAGTTCCAGTACACAAAAGGAAAGAGTTGGCCCAAATAGGAGCAGGAAAAGGTTATCCATCCTTTTAAAAAGGCAGGCTGAATTGATGAGTACAGGTGAAAGTATAAGAATGGATTTTTGCAGTGGGAAGATGAGGAAGTACTCTAATGACTTATTTTCTCAGTAAAGTAGAAGCAAACTGACACACTGAGAATGAGAAAGAAGAAAGTGGTTTTGTACGTTTGAGGAGAGTGGTATCACCAGGGAGTCTCAAGGGCTCACTTGAGGTTTGTGGTCCAAGATTTAAGATGATATCAGTCAGCATGGCTGTGTGCTCACCACCAGCCACACGCAGCTGCTCAGAGGCAGGCATGCAATTGGCTCAGAGGTTGGAACCTTGGGTTTAATCAAAGTGGAATCTTGCCAGGCAAGTACAATGAAGGGAGATGAAGAGGAGGGATTTGAGGGTACAGGGAAAGGCAGTATCATAGTAATGGGCTATGGGAAGCGAGGATACTATTGTAAAATTGGAGGACAATAAGCAAAACAACTGAGAAGGTCATGAATTGGAGGTCCCTAGCACAGAGTCAAAGAATTGTTGGAATGAGACCACTGGAAAGATAAGAAATGGTAGTTAGTGTGTAGGATGTTCAAAATTGTGATTTGAGGGGTAGGAGAGTTCAAGGTTTACGATGTGACAATGGGAATAGGGGTTTGAGGTGGGCTGGAGAAAAGGAGTATCAGGAAATGAAGGAACCCAGAGGCCAGAGTACTGGGTGGTTGTCTGAAGTCACTTTACCTAATGCCAATGTTAGGTGTGGGAAAAATAGTGACTCAAATGCTAAAATATTCAGTGAATGAGTGAAAGTAATTAAAAGAACAATAGATACTTCAACAAAAAATGAACGAGTGGGTAGAATTAATTGGAAAATACAAAATTTTTTTCTGGGAGAGCAAGTTTTTTGCATATATTGCTGTCTTATTTGGAGATATTTGAGAATTATTGCTTGTTTTACATTTTATTTTGAAAAGTTTCAAACATAAAGAACAATAGAGAGACTAGTATAATGAACACCCAAATACCCATTTCTTAGATTGAAAACTTGCTAAATATTAGTGTATATGTTGTTTTAATTTTTTCTTTTTTAATTTTTAATTTATTTACTGAGATATTTTACAGTAAATTTCAGATGTTAAGCATTTTACCCTTAAATGTATCCATATGCCTCTCTAAAAATAAGAAAATTTTCCCATGTAAACACAGCATCATCATCCCTAAAAAATTTAACGATTATTCCTTAATATCATCTAATGCCAATTCCATATTCAAATTTCTGCAATTATTCCAAAAATATCTTGTACAGCTTGTTTGCTGAAAGCAGGATGCAATCAAGAACCACCCATTGCTTTCGATTGCCATGTCTGTTTGATCTCTTTGTAACGAACAATAATCCTCCTCCCAAAACACACACACACACACACACACACACACTATCTTTCCTCATGACATTGATTTGTTAAATACAAATCCAGGCCAGATCTCTCATACAATGTCCCACCATCCGGATCTATCTGACTGTTTTCTCATGGTATCACTTGACTCTTTTTCCTGTCCCCTATATTCTCTGTAAGCTGAAAGTCAGATCTAAAAGCTTTAGTAGTTTTTAGTTAAGCACTTCTGGCAAAAATAGTTTGTAGGCCATGCTGTGAATTTCATATTGCATCACATCAGGAGCCATGTAATATCTAGTTGTCTCACTATTTTTGATGCTAACATTACTTTTCATGAGAACGGTAAATAACCGGGGTATACCTTGCAAGTAGCCTGTTTTGAAAATGTAAACCTCTTAGTTTTGTCCCCACAGAAAGTTCATAACCAAAAGCATAAGGCAAACTCAAAAGGTGAAAGACCCACTGTTTGAGAAGTTTACAGAAGTTTTAACACTGAAGGACTCACAAGACAGAGGGAGATTGATAGTCATTGTTATTAGAAATGCAAGAGCTCCAAGCGGGGGAAGCTGTGGAGAATAGATGGGTGTGCATTATTATACCCTTCCATTTTTACTCTAAGCCTGAAATTAAATGATGGCTAGAATATAGATCCTTCCCCTCAGAATAAAAATCCATAGATAAAGCCAAGCATAATTTTGTAATATGACTGTATGCTGCCAAAACAACTAGGTCTTGGGTTGCTTCTTAAAATGGAATAGCACCGAGTGTTTGCACAGGATTCTGCTGCTTTTTGAAAGGAGCCTGGAAGGGCAAAGGCCAAGGAAAGAAACATAATTGAAACACATTTATGTAGTATGTCAAGGGGCTATTGGAAAGTAGGGATGGTTCCTAAAATACAGAAAATTGTTTCAGCATTCACTTGGCTAACATAGACAGAAGAATTAACTTGTAACACACATTTTCTGTCCCTAGATTTTTTGCCATTGAAAAAGCAAATATGAATTCAATCAACGTTGTATTTAGAGACTTTCTACCTGCTAACAGTAATTACCTGCTGTACTTTGACTGCTTGTTCTAGGAAGCAGAAGGGGGCTTTCTAATCTTAGAGGCTGCCAACATTAGTACAATTGTCAACTGCCAGGCCAGAGAGACACTCCAAAGCTCTTGCCAGACCGATGTATGGGAGATATCCACTGTGCATTCCTCAACCAAAGGGCATATTTAGAGATAGTCAAGATTATCACATGGTTAAGGCTGGAGTGCTTCTGTTCTATATTCCCTGTATCACATAATGATTACACAGGCTATATATGGGCCAAGACCCAATTGCATTTCTGAGTTGCTAGAGAGCCTATGAAAATTACAAATTCCCATGCTGCATCTGAATTTGATTTTATTGACAAATCTATGAAGGTGGAACCCAGCGTGAAGTCTTCTCTATTAGTAAAATCCACTAATAGAGGAGATCCCCACAAAAAATAGGATGCTTTAACTCTTTGTTTTCTTAACTCTAAGAACTCTGGCTAATTATCAGTTCAGTTGTTATCCCATCCAATCAGACTGTGTTAGAAATTCCCAAGGAAGAGTCTGTATTTAGGACCCCTTCTCTCCAATTGGAAGTTATTGCCGGTATATTTTGAACTGTGCACTGGAATTCTGTTACACACAAATGGGCAGTCTGCAGTGCACTATCAGGACAAGAAATGCACCATCTTTTAAAAACTTAGACTTACATTTGACTTTTCTTTGTCACTTTGACTTAGTGGGTCCTTTAAAAGGAACATGTTGCATTTACTGTTTTATCCCAACTTATTGATCTCCTTCTTTTAGTGGGTAAATTCAGTTTGGTCACAATTGTTTTGAAAAGTAATATAAAATTGTTCCACAGTATATACAGTAGATTGGTTCGAGGACCCCCATATATTGAAATCCATGTGCTCTCAAGTCCTGCAGTTGGCCCCGTGGAGCCTGCATAGATGAAAAGTCAGCCTTCTGTATGTAGGTGTTTTGCATTCCACAAATAACTCTATTTTCAATCCCTGTGTGAGTTTTAAAAAAAAATCCACGTATAAGTAGTCCTGCACAATTCAAACTTGTGTAGTCCAAGAGTCAACTGTAGTTCATTTTACTTTCCTTCTTCTCTATACTTATTATTTGTAACTTTTGTTGCTTCCCTTTATCCACTTTGTTACTTCTGTTGTCTAGATCAGTTTCTTTTTATTCCCTCTCCCCTCTCTGCCAACATTAATTTGGAAGTTTTCCTATGCTTTTTAAATTGCCATATACATTTGCAATGAACATATATAATTTAATAACTATTATGCCCATTGATATATTTTTATTGCTGACATTCCCCTAACTCTAGAAATGAAAGTCCAGGGTGGTTTTTCCAAACTCTAGCCCCTTTTCCTTACTTCTGTCCTCAGCTTCTTCCTGGGTTTTGCCAAGATAGTTTAGAATTTCATCATTGCCCATCGCTTAGCTTTTCCTTATGTCTCTTTTGTTTTAAGGTTAAGTTAGCATTTGCATTATCATTTTCCATTAATGTTATAATTATCCATTGAGAAAAAATAATAGCTATAGTCAATTGACCTTTCTTCTTTTTGAAAAGAGAAATATTTACCTTCTTTACTATGTCACTAATATTTTCTAGTTACCCATTCCATTTTATGTCTGGTTGTTTCTCTTCTCAAAAATTTTCCTCAGGCCAGGCACAGTGGCTCATGCCTGTAATCCCAGCACTTTGGGAGACCAAGCGGGGTGGATCACCCGAGGTCAGGAGTTCAAGACCAGCCTGGCCAACATGGCAAAACCCTGTCCCTACTAATGATACAAAAATTAGCTGGGCACCTGTAATCCCAGCTACTTGGGAGGTTGAGACAGGCTAATCACTTGAACCAGGAGGGGGAGGTTATGGTAAGCTGAGATAACACCACTGCACTCCAGCCTGGACAACATAGTGACACTCCATCTCAAAAGAGAAAAATCTTCAGATAGTCTACATGAGTGGTATACTCTCTATTTACCCTGATGGACAATATCATATCCATATATATATCAACCTTAGATCATACTCTTTTTCTCTCTAAAGACTTTATTTTGGCTCTCAGTCTTGCAAGAGAAAATTTGATGCTGGCCTTCTTTTCTTGGTTAGTAACTTGTTCTTTGGCTCTAGAAACTCTCAAAGGTTTTCGGATGAAAATTGGTATGTCCAAGTAGGTGACTTTTTAAAGTTCTTTGGCTCTAGGAACTCTCAAAGGTTTTCGGATGAAAATTGATATGTCCAAGTAGGTGACTTTTTAAAGTTCTTTGGCTCTAGGAACTCTCAAAGGTTTTCGGATGAAAATGGATATGTCCAAGTAGGTGACTTTTTAAATTACTTAACTATGTTGGGGAGCCCTGTAAATCCTTTCTGTAAGGCTGGTTGCCTTGCCAGGAGTCAAATGGACACATTCATCAGTCTCCACGCCTGATAACTGCGTCATCACCTGAGCTCATTATCTGGCTTCCCCACACCTGCCTGTGCATACCATGCCCAAGCCCACACTCAGCACTAAATTATGCAGCCAACCTCCAGCTCGCTGTTAAAAAACACTGCAGAGAAATTTTTTAAAGAAGCCCCACAGTACCCTGCCCAGCAACAGCCTGCCCGGTACGCCCCCAGCAGGCCCGTGTACCCAAGGTCCCGCCCACCCACCAATGGCAACTAGTTTCATGTACTTTCTACTTTAACTCCATGTACTTCCTGCTCCTCAACAGCCAATAGAAATGCCTTCTCTTTGTTTCCCCAGTAGCCAATCAATTGCCTGCCCTCCCCATAAAACCCCACGCCCTGAACAGCCAGGCGACTTCTCTGGGCCCCCCCTTGGACCACTGAAGCTTGCCTGGGAGCTGAATAAATTAACTTCTCACTTTCTTATACTTGCCTCAGTTTCCTCATTTTACCTCAGCAATAAATCTTATACTTTCATTATGTAATATCAAGTCTTGTTTTTACTATTCTTTTTTTAAGTGTAGGGAAACTTTCTTCTAGAACTTACTTAATTTTTGCTTCCTCTGCAACACTCCCCAGCCCCACCTGTTGTTTCTCACATTCGGAAGCCCTATTACCCACAAGGTCAGCTTCCTGACTTATCTTCCAATCTATATACTTCCTTCCTAATTTCTATCTCTGTGCTTTTTCTCTACATAGTAAGATATTTCTTTCATTTACCTTTTAGAATTCTCAGCAACAGAAAGTCTCTTTCTCAGTTCACCTAATGAGTTTTTAATTCTGAAGTTATGACTTTTTTAATATCAGAAACGTTCCCCCCAACCATGACCTTATTGCATTTCTTGGACAGTTATCACCATTTGTTGTTCTTTTTATTTCAGTCTCGCATTAATTCCTGGTCACCTGAGCTTCCTGCTCTGGTTACTGCACTTGGACCTCCTCCCATAGGTCACCATCGCATCTTGTTTTTTTTTGTTTTTTTTTTGAGACGGAGTTTCGCTCTTGTTACCCAGGCTGGAGTGTAATGGCGCAATCTTGGCTCACCACAACCTCCGCCTCCTGGGTTCAGGCAATTCTCCTGCCTCAGCCTCCTGAGCAGCTGGGATTACAGGCACACACCACCATGCCCAGCTAATTTTTTGTATTTTTAGTAGAGATGGGGTTTCACCATGTTGACCAGGATGGTCTCGATCTCTTGACCTCGTGATCCACCCTCCTCGGCCTCCCAAAGTGCTGGGATTACAGGCTTGAGCCACTGCGCCCGGCCTCACCATCGCATCTTAAGCAGGACGTGGGTTTTTTTGTTTGTTGGTTTGTTTTACCTTCCCCATCTCCAGAATATACCCTAAATTTGAGTGCCTCTCACCAGCCCCACTGCTAACATTCTAGTCCAATTCACCATCATCTCCCACCTGGAATTCAGCTGTAGCCTCTGATGGCATCTCCAGCTTCTATGTTTGCCCTGCCCCTCCTGACAAGAGTAAGAAAGATCCTTTTAAATTTGAGATTGGATCATATTCCTCCTCTACTTCTTTTCCTGCAAGGACTTCCCATGTCACTCACAGTAAAAGCCAAAGCTCTTACCCTGGCCTACACATCCTTACATGGCCTGGCCTTGGCTATCTCTTCCTTCTCCTATTCCTCTGCCTTAGTTCTCTGCTTAACCAGAGTGATCCCCACTTCCTTGTATTAAAGATACCAGGCAGGTTTCTGTACAAGGGTCTTTGCACTGGGACCCACCTCCCGGAAGAGCTCCTCCACCTTGGCTAACTCCCACACTAACTTTTACTGGAATTTCCTAATTAGGCCTACCCTGACCACTCTATTTTAATCTGTAATTAATGCTACCCACCCCATAATCTTATTCCTTTTTTAAAAAATATAAAGCATGCTTTAATATTTTTATCCCTTTTAGCTGCTTTGTGTTCTGTTTTCATGTTTATCATTACATGAAGTACATATAATTATGTGTATTATTTATTATCTGTCTGTCCTGCCAGGATGTAAGCTTGATATCGTTTGGATGTTTGTCCTCTCCAAATCTCATGCTGAAATGTAATCCCCAGTGTTGGAGGTGGGGCCTGGTGGGAGGTGTTGGGTCATGGGGATGGGTCCCTCACGAATGGCTTGGTGCTGTCTTCCTGATAGTAGGTGAGTTCTCCAGATATCTTGTTGTTTAAAGTAGGTGACACTACTCACTTCTCTCTTGCCGCTGCTCTCGCCATGGGGTATGCTGGCTCCCTGTCACCTTCTGCCATGATCACAAGCTCCCTAAAGCCTCGCCAGATGCAGATGCTAGCACCATGCTTCCCGTACAGCCTGCAGAACCGTGAGACAATTAAACGTCTTTTTTTTTTTATAAATTACCCATGCTTCAGTATTCCTTTATACCAATGTAAAAACAAACTAATACAAAGCTCCATGAGACAGAGATCTTTGTTTTCCCCACTGAGGTGTCCTAAGTGCCTACAACAGTGCCTGGAACACATTGACGGTTTAATGCACATTTGTTGAGTGAATATTAAATAAATGATTTTTAGAATTATTCTTTGTGTTGTTTATTTCCTCGAATATCTGACAATCCTAAGATATCCATTCATAATTGTGAATGAAGTCTGACGGGATGGGCTTTCTCTGTAAGTACAAAGGTCTGTTTCTCTTAATGGGAGGACTGGCTGCAAACAAGCTCAAGGTGCTCAGAGATGAAGCAGACAAGTACACTTGGACTACACCCAACCCCTCCCCAAACTGCACAGAATCACTCATTAAGCCAAATAGTAAGGGCTGGATCCTGCGGTGTCTATACCAACACTGCACCTCAACAGAGCAATTAATTTCTTTAAAGTCTGAGTTTAGCCTGAGGGTGAACACAAGGCCAGGATGTCTGTTTGTGTGTTGGTGACAGAGTGATTCAGGAAAGAAAGATGGAGGAGGCAAGACTAACACCTCTCTCCTGAAGATTTCCCTTCAAATACTCATTCTCATGGGTTCCTCCTTACAACTCCTATTCTGTCTACATACTGGCTTTTAGTCTGTAAGTGAGGAACCACTTTTCCCCAGAAAAGATAATTTTCCACTTCAAAAGCATGCTTGGAAAGAAGTGCCCTCTATCATGCTTTATTCTTCAACACAATCCCATCTGTTGTATTTTCAATCTTCCAGAAATCCTCTCCCAAATTGCCTGGCTTCCTGATGCTTCAGAGGACATCACCTTCTTTTCTGCTTCTAATGACTCTATTCCCTTGCATATGTTTTAACAAGCACCACCATGGAATTTAGTAAGAGGGTTGAAGAGGGTAATGTTTAGTCCTCTATCTAGAGCCAGAAGCTACAAGGATCTCTTAGGAGCCAGTGCCACTTACTAGGAAAAGAAAAAAACATTTATCTGATGTAGAAAAAATTCTGAAGTTTCACTTCAGATTCTTTTACAAGTAAAATTACATTTTAACTTAGTTTATCTGTGTCCTCACCCAAATCTCATGAATTCTAGTTTCCATAATCCCCATGTGTTGTGGGAGGGCCTGTGAGAGTTATCCTCATCTGTTCTCATGATAATGAGTGCATTCTCACAAGATCTGACAGTTTTGTAAGGGGCTTTTCACTCTTTTATTCATTCATTTATTTTCCTGCTGCCATGTGAAGAAGGAAATGTTTGCTTCCCCTTCCTCCATGATAGTAAGTTTCCTGAGGCCTCTCCAGCTATACTGAACTGAAAGTCAATTAAACGTCTTTCCTTTATAAATTACCCAGTCTTGGGTATGTCTTTATTAGGAGTGTGAAAACAGACCAGCACACATGTAATATATTGAATTTTAATTTAACATTGTAAAATAACTAAAAAGAAACTTGCATACTGGAAAATGTAGTCACTGTAATCCCTAAGCCATTCTTACACAACAGATCATGGCATCATCTACTCTGTCTTCAAAACAATAGGTGGAAAAGTGTGAGATGTAATGAAGACGTTAGAATGATTCTAACATTCACCCACAAAACTATATCCATAGTCACAAGTTTTATGTACATCAAACAAATTCACATATCTGGCTTACTGCAGAATTCTTTATAAAGATTATATAATTTCTTTAGTTTAATATGGTCTTTGTATTTGCAATACCCAAAAGACAATGACAAAATTGATTTTTATAACAAACTCTGTAACAACCTATTTTATCCTTCATGATAACCCTGAGACGATAAACCAACAGTTTTTAAATGTATGTCAAATTTCTTTTGTGATCACCAAATCGAAAAATATTTCTAAATGCATTCCCTGGTGATAACTGACAGAGCCTTTGATATTCTCAAATGTCTGGTTCAAATACATCAGAAATCTAAATAAATGCACTCCAGAATAAAGTTCTTGAAGGTGAAATATTTCTTATAGATTTAATTCATTTTACTTGTTCAACTGCACCTTGTTTCCCCAAATTAACTGTAAAACAGAATAAATATGAACTAGATTACTTTACAACAAAAGTGACACAGGAGCCTATGATGTTCTACAGAAATAGTAGTTGCAGGCACAGTCTCTCTAGGAAAAGCACAGGTTGCTGCAATGAAGATAGAGACTGCTCTTGAAAGAGAATGTAAACTCTCCAAGTGATAATTTATAATGTCTCCTTAAGGCATTGATGGAAATGATTCTTACCTTAAAACCAATGCCACAGCAATGTTCATTATTAACAAAGTCAGTGGCTGCCTGTGTGGCTTAATTTGAAGGTTGCCCCAAGCTCTCCCTTTTAATGTAGGGCCATGGTACTTGGCATTCACAAAATGTGATCCACTCTTTGAATCTTTCAGGAGCTTCCTTGTAAATATTGAAACGTTTCCCAGGAGAAAAGAATGAAGCTTAGAGCTAGGAGGAATCTTAGGAGAAAAGAATGAAGCTTAGAGCTGGGAGGAATCTTAAAAATCATGCGTGCCTGATTTTTGCCCCAATTATTAGCTATAATATCTCCAGCAAGTTATATAACCTCTCTGCTCTACTTTAGGCTCTTATAAATAATCACTCAAACTCTCCTAAGAAAGAAAGATACTTTATTTTAAATTCAGCAAAGTATCATGGGAAACAGAGGAAAAACATCCCTGCAAAAGGACAGGCAGAATCCAAGGAAACTGTGGGGAACAGTCGCTTCTCTCATGCCCATCCCTCTCACCACATCAGTGATTCTCTATTATTCAGCTTCTCTATTTACCCATCTTAAACCTGACCATACATGGCAGCCTACTCATTAGGCCTGCCGATCTTTAATTTAGTGACTTCCTGCTGGGTATCATTTTTCTTTTTTAAAAAAACTATGTAATTGACAAATAAAGGTCATATATAGTCAAGGCGTACAATATGATAATTTGATAGGGTGTATAGTACAGAATGATTTTCACAATTAAATTAATTTCCATCATACCCAGGCTCTACCTTAGATTCCCAGAACTTACTGGCATTCACAAAATGTGACCAAGAACTGACTGGGAATCTAAAGCACAGCATGGGTGGTGATGGAAATTAATTTATTCTAATTGGAAGTTTGTATCCTTTGACCAATATCTCTCCATGTCCCCTCTTTCCAGCCCTCGATAACCACTGTTGTATGCTGCTCATTTAAGTTAAACTTTTTAGATTCCACATATAAGTGAAAGCACACAGTATTTGTATTTCTGCATCTGACTTATTTCACTTAGCAAAATGTCCTCCAGGTTTTTCCATGTTGCCACAAGTGGCAAATTTCCTTCTTTTTAATGACCAAATAATATTCTATTATATATATACATATATGTGTATTATATCACATTGTCTTTATAGATTCACCTGTATCTTGGCTATTGTGAATAGTGCTACAATGAACATGGGTTTGCACATGGCTAGATTTCTTGGTTCCATGTCCAGAGAGAAAAATATTATAGTGCAGTAGCTCATCTTTTCAAGCCAATCCATCCATTCAAGTCCCAGGTCAGTGGCAAGCAAATCTGAGCCAAGTATTCACCTTATCCCAGGAACTACAGCTGAGGGGAACATGGCCACACAGGCAGTAAGTCTGTCCAAAACACTGATGGCAGTGAGGCAACAAGAAATTAAAGTCTCTAGCATGCTTTCTTAATCTCATTTTTTCATCTGTAAAATCTGCAATCTATTACACAAACTTTCCTTGGGATTGAGATATTTTATTGACCTTCTACTTAAGTAAGCTTAGAGTAGCATATTGCCCTTCAGTACTTTTTCAGCAAATGCACTGACTTAATTCATTTAATATAACTGACATCACTGTTGGTGATTGTCTCCATATTTAATCTTCTTTTCAATATTAGCATACATAAAAATTAGCTCCAGAATATATAGATATTGTCTGACTGCTTGGAACACCTTATTGAAATCTACTTCGGTTAATGGCTCATATCTGTAGAACATTTGATAGATTACAAAGTGCTCTAGTGTTGACACCATAATTTTGGATGGCGATCTGTCATGGTTGTGGACAGTGCATAGACTTCCCTACCAAATCCTGGCTGTTTCTGCTGAATCTCACCTAGGCCTCAGATAAGCTAATGCTGCTTCTTTACGGCTGAAGGCCACCACATGCTTGATTCATGATTTGATCTTTAAAATGATTTAAAATCAAACCCCTTAGATGATCTCAAGTATTAACTGTTAAAGAAACTATTGCTCATAACATTTGTTAAAACACACTAAGGCACTTTATACAGGACCATCACGATAGGTATACATACAACTGCAATCGGATTTTGCAGTGGGGAACAGAGATTGGGTTCAACTTTGAATACAACATGGGTGGGTGGGAATTTATAGCCAAGGTTCAGGGTGGAGGTCAGAGGATGGAAAATTACTAAGAGAAAACATTAGGAGGAAGGGAAATTCTGGCTAAGCTGACCTCACAGGATTCTTGCTGAAGGCAGGTCCAGGTGCTCACACATCACCTGGGACAGAGCAGAGGTTGAGGAACCTGCTTAGATATTGAGGGTGAAGGGTAAACTGACTTACCAGGGTCCTCAGCTAAAGCTGTATTTTACAAGGGAAGTGCACAGAAGAGCCTAGGAGAAGGTTCAGGAGCCAGACTCAAGTTTGGTCAAGCAGAAACTCTTTTCCATTACTGAAAAACAAATATTCGGACAGGGATGCTCTGGGAAGTCAGGGGGCTGCAGAAGCAGCACCAATCCTAAAGTAGAGGAAGAAACTGAAGAGATTAACGTAGTTCAGAAACTGTCTTGTACTTTCTCAACTGTCCAAAAAGTAAGAAGTTACCTTGTGCTCTCACTTATTTCAGACCTCCTGGTATCTTCCACTATTGGTAAACATATTGGGTAATTTATTAGAGTATTTGCATTATCTCAGTGGGGAAAAAAGTAGTGTGTAGTCTTCTTACAGCTATCTTAAAGGACCAGGTGCCCTGCAAAGGTGAGCTCTTTAAAGACCCACCCACAAAGGTTGCTATGCTTCCAATCAGCGGGTTCCACTTCTTTACAAAAGAAATATCACATGTAATTGGACCTTTGAATTCTCTTCTGTATTCACTTTTAAGTATGAATTTTAGGGAAATAGTATAAAAGCAACTGAATACCAACTTGTGTTGGATATGTTTCTTATCAGCTTCTCAGTTTCCAAGCTCATCAAATATTGAAGTTCTTGGAGGAAAAACCAACCCTCCAGAACTTGAAACATTTATTTGGAACTACACTCAGCATATAAAGATGTAGGACAGGAAAGAGAAACAAGTGAATGCAAGCACGATGTTCTGCTTCTCCCAGAATGTGTGTCCTGAAAGGGACAAACTGAGAGGCAGTCATATGGGGTCCTGCCTAGCTATGTCTCTTGTTCTCTAGGCCCTGGGACTACCCCTTCTTCTGCGCAAATTGTAGCAAGTGTAAAATTGCCACTTTGGTGAAACAACTCTCTGTGAATTCAGGAAAATGAGAACCAGGGCTAGTACTGCCTCTTTCCCCAGATAATTGTGTGACTTGTGCTTGTCATTAAACCTCTTGATCTTAAACAGGATCATACAATTCTATGTGATCTGCTTCTTCAGTGGGCTATTTCAGGTAATAGGATCATATATGTGAAATTACTTTGAAAAACTAAGAAACTGCTATGCAAAATCAGGAATGATATGAAGGTAGGATATTTTGTTCAAAACCCAAAGAACAACATTATTTCTGCTCTTAGCCACTGAAGTGAAACCTCTAACCTAAGTAATTTTCTTTTCTTTGCTATAAACAGCTGGAAAAGAATGTTCATCCTGTGATGTTCTCTCACCATCATCCCGTCAGGCCCTTTGGCTTCTGCTTACACTTTCCTTGCTACACTTGAAGATTTTACTGACACTTTTTCTCAAGGCCCTTTTGGCTTCTGACTGCAGCCCAGTAGCAAAGCCAATGCCCATTTTAGGGGTTTGTTACTGCAGCACCCCACTTCTGGGTTCTGAAACTTTTTTCTGCTTATCCACTGCTACAAAAATACACCACTCCAAAACTTAGGGACTTAAAATAAGAACAAACATTAATTTCACTCACAGGTGTGCAATTGGGGCAGGGCATGGGAGAGTCAGGGCATTTTTGCTCCACAGGATCATTTGGGGTTGCTTCACTGGAATCTGAAAGACCCAGGTTCACGATGGCTAACTCACATACCAGGCAAGTTGGTGCTGGCCATCAGTAGAGAGCTCCTGGGGCTGTGGCCTTGTCCATATGGGCCTCTCTGCAGCCTGCTCAGGGGTCTTCATGGCAGAGTGGCAGGTGCCAGGAATGAGAATCCCAAGAGACAGAAAGAGGAAATTGCTCATTCCCTAAGATATGGAACTGGAAAGTGCCATAGGGTCCTTTCCACCCTTTTTACTTTCTCTTGTCTTACTGTGTTGGCAGAACCCACCCAGAACAATGATGTATTATAATGCTGATAATGAAGATTCTTAGTTTATTCTGGCCTTTAAGGAAATGTTTCTAATGTTTCAATGTGGCATGATGATGAAGTTAGCATTAATATATATTTATTTTGTAATGTTAAAAAGTGTCCATCTATTTCTATTTTAAGAAGATGTTTTATCAAGAATAAATGTTAAATTTTTGTCAAATGCCTTTTTGGCATCAATGAAGATGAATATATGTTTTTTCTCTTTTATCTATTAAAATGGTAAATTATATTAAAATGTTTTCAATGACTAAATCCTTCTCGCATTCCTGCAATAACCTGACTTTGTAATGGTGAGTGATTTTTTAATAATCTATTATATTTATTTATGTTCTATTTTATTTTATGTGACTGTCTTTCCCACACCAAACTAAAAGGTGCTTTAGGTCAGAAGACATTTATTGTTTATTATTTCCCCAAGTCAAATATAGAAACTGATATACAGTAGATTCTTAGATAAATGTGTAGAATAAATTAAATAACAGAAGTTTAATAACTATTTATTGAAGTCTTCTCGGCCCCATTTCTTGTAAAATATTGCATTTTTTATTATCCTAGCCTTGGTCTATCACTCCCTTTGCTGTGGGTGTTGCTTGGTTAAGGTTAATCTATCTGCAACCACAATGCTGTAAATACGGAGAAAGCCACTGTCCAAGGGACTTATTTAGAGGAGTCAACTCATAATAGTTGCAGTCCATTCCTTAAAAACACACACACACACACACACTGCTGACCTGGCAGAGAAATGTAATAGCACCACTTATTCAGATACCCAATGGGGCCACTATGCCAATGGTAAGCAGCTCCTAATTATTCCTGCTGAAAAATTGCCATTTATTGTTTTCATTACTACTATCTTTCCTCCTACCATAGGGTTCTGAATCTCTGACTCTGTTCTTCATGCCTCAGTAGCCCCGCACAAGGAACTAAATTCAAATTGTAAATTTAGCCAGCAGATTTCAGTGTGTTTTCATGGCCAAAGGTATGCGGATGAGCCCTAAAAGTAGTCTTAATCACAAACAATCACATTAACCATTTGGGAAAGACATCACCACTGTTTGCACTTTCAGGATGAAAACAGTTTTCAATATAAATAAGGCAAATGAAAGCTAAATAACCAAATTTAAGCCCTAATTCCAGACCTTTATTCATAATCTGACACAAAACTGTCCAACACCACTGCAACTTCCATTGCAAACAGAGTATTTTTAAATGATTAATAAAATTCCTACTAGAGAAACTAAGAATTGTAAACTAAGAACTTGCTAATGTAAGCTTATATTAAAAAATCTGTACATTTTAACAGGATTCTTCAAATAGATCATTTACATTATTATAAAATTTAGTGTTGCTCACCTAACTTTGAAGCAAAATAGGCATTAAAACCCAATTTCACCATCTGGAGGAATTAGAGCCTCTACAAACAGTATGCGTCTTGCCTATGGCAGACACTCAATAATTATCTAATGCCAGAACTGGAATGAAATTGGAAGATCCCATAGGAGTACCAAATGAAATAATATAGATGAAATTTATAGATAAGAGCCTAACACAGAAACTGGAATGTTGTAGGCACTCAAATGTTTGAGCTGAATCTATTTCACTTGTCACTGATTTAAAATAAATATTCAGATAAAATTCTTGCAACAACGGGATTGTTGCAAAATCCCTACAAAAGGTAACTTATTTCATCATAATTCAAAGAATACAGAGAAGCGTGTGTGTGTGTGTGTGTGTTGTGTGTGTGTGTTTCACAGTAACAATACTGTGCGAGTACGCAGAGAGCTGCACTGATTTAGTCAGACAATCTAAGTTCAAGTCCCAGTTTTCCTATTTACCAGCTGTTTGATGTTAGAAACTTTGCATAGCTTGTCTGATCATCCATTTTGTTGCTTGTAAGAACAGAAGAAATAGCATCCTATAACATATTTTGTAAGGTTATTATAAGCATAAAATCAAGTCAGATAATTCTTTGGAAAGAGCTATATAAATCTAAAATATCACTATCATTATTGTTGTTGCACCAGTATAATTTTACCCTCCAAACCCTCTGAAGAGTAGCTTTGGAAAATAACATGTAAATTCATCTGCAGTAATATAGGAAATTTCAACAGAGATATGAAAATTAATACATGCTTGTAAAGTGGTTTCTTAAAGGCATACAGCATTATAAGAATAATAAATCACCATATATCAGATACAACAGATATATTTTGCACTTAACATAGTGAATGATTTAGGGCCCATGCAATTTTCATCAGAGAAGTTCACTTAGGGCTTATCACCAAATAGCTCCACAGTACCAGGTAGAGAGCAATATAATAATGACCTTTAAACCACCCAATGACTCATTAGAGAAGTTTCTCAATTCTGGAACAGATTCACAAACATTTTCAAAATAGAAGATAAATTGGCTGAGATGTAAAATATAAATCAGTTTTGGGAGGGCTAATACAAATAATTTTGAATAGAAATTAGTATGTCACCTAATTCATCACAAAATAACACTCAGAAAAACATGCAGAGGCTTTCAACATAAAAGGCTAAATAACACCTCAAGATAGCTTTGCAATAATTGGTCATTTTCTTTTCCACAATAAAATGCTAAATGATGAAGCATGGTTTCCTAGTAACAACAGTAATACTAGGTAAATAAAATAGAATTCAGCTTACAGCAATCAGCAACCATTCAGCTTCCAGAGAAAGGTTGAAATCACTTGGATGCTGGCTTTTTCATTTTCATTATTATAAAAACGAAAAAAAAATGAAATTGACTTTCTAAATGTAGAATTAGTTTTTGAAAATCTGGAGGAGACACTGAAGTGTTGCCCCAGTGTTCCCTGAGAGTCTGGCCCCTGCTTAACCAATGTGTATTTATGCTCAGCAAGGTCACTCTTACCTAGTAAGTGAAGAAGGAGGCATCCTACATGGCCTATATTTGGAAGGGCTGAGGCCAACCTTACCTCTATTCACTGATGTCTGAAACACCACACTTCGAACGAACCTTTGTTTTTGTGGGGTTGTTTTTGTTTGTCTCTTTCTTTTTTGTTATCGTTGTTTTTGAGATGGAGTCTAAGTCTGTCACCCAGGCTGCAGTGCAGTGGTGTGATCTTGGCTCACTGCAACCTCTGTCCCCCGGTTTCAAGCGATTCTCATGCCTCAGCCTCCCAGATAGCCGGGATTATAGGCGCACCCCACCAGGCTCAGCTAATTTTTGTATTTTTAGCAAACACAGAATTTTACCATGTTGGCCAGGCTGGTCTCCAATTCCTGGCCTCAAGTGATCTGCCTGCCTCGGCCTCCCAACGTGCTACAATTATGGGCGTGAGCCGTCAGGTCTAGCCAGAACCTTTGTTTCTGTTTGTCTAGGGGGTTTTTTCTTTATTTTGTTCCTGCTTTTAATGTAAGGCTTTCTAATCCCAAATGTTTTAAATGCAAATGTTCCAATATGCACTCTAGTATTCTAACCCGTCAACCAAATTAAATGTTGGGTATGTCTAAAATTCATACTAAGAAAAAGAAGCAGAAATTGTAGGTAAGAGATAATATTTGTAAATAATTCAACTTGGTAGCTATTACTACTGATATGCAAAGAGTCTGTATCACTCCATAATACCAAAGACATTTAAAAATCATGCTAAAATCATGAAAAAAATAAAGTAAATCTGTAGATAGAATTTATTTCCTGTAATTAACCAGTGTTTGATAGCCATAGCCAGTTATCCACCACCACTCACTGGGATAGAACAAAACAATAAGTAAAGAAACAAAGTGAAGCCAGGTGTGGTGGCTCATGCCTGTAATCCCAGCACTCTGGGAGGCCAATGCGGGTGGATCACAAGGTCAAGAGATCAAGACCATCCTGGTCAACAAAGTGAAACCCCGTCTCTACTAAAAATACAAAAATTAGCTGGGCATGGTGGTGTGTGCCTGTAGTCCCAGCTACTCGGGAGGCTGAGGCAGGAGAATTGCTTGAACCCAGGAGGCGGAGGTTGCAGTGAGCCGAGATCGTGCTACTGCACTCCAGTCTGGGTAACAACAGCGAAACTCCATCTCAAAAAAAAAAAAAAGAAAAGAAACAAAGTGAAAAAACTCAGAAATATTATCTCCCCCAAATTTTATGTTTTATTGCTTTTGACATGGAGAGACAGGTATAAACACCATACTTTGTACTTGAAAATTTACTGTAGAATGACATAATGATGTAAATGATGTTCTACAAAACGCATGCTATTGTATAGGAGGGACATCATTTGTTCATGTTTTGGAATCACTGCCATTGGTATAGCAAGTGCTATTGGTTAGCTACCCAAAAATTCATTCCTTCTCATCTTTTTTGCTTCCTGGAAGATCACTGCTTTGTTTTATTTCACTTGTCTACCCTACCTCTGTGGTCAAGTGCTTAGGAAAAACATTCCAATTCCTAGCTGTGTAGTCATTCTGATTAGTCTATAGCAGTCATGGCAATCCCTTGCCAGTGACTAGCTTAGAAATGGGCATGTGCTGCACATGTATGTTTATTGCAGCATTATTTACAATAGCAGAGACATGGAACCAATCCAAATGCCCATCAATCATAAACTAAAAAAAAATGTGGTACATATACATCACACAATACTATGCAGTCATAGGAAGGAATGAAAGGAATGAGATCATGTCCTTTGCAGTGACATGGATGAAGTTGGAAGCCACCTTCCTCAGCAAACTAACACAGGAACAGAAAAGCAAACCAAACACCGAATATTTTCCTAAGAAACATCAAACTCTCCTAAGTGGGAGTTGAACATTGAGAACATATGGACACAGAAAGGGGAACAACACACACCAGGGCCTAATGGGGGTTGTGGGATGATGGGAGGGAACTTAGAGGAAGGGTCAATAGGTGTAACAAACCATGATGGCACAGGTTTATCTGTGTAACAAACCTGCACACTCTGCATATGTATCCCCTTTTTTTTTTTTTTTTTTTTTTTTTGGTTAGAACAAAAAAGAAATGGGCAGGTGTACAATTCAGAGCAATGAGATATAAGACTGAAGTCTTCTGGAGAGTCTTCTTCACTGATTTGAAAAACAGAAAGACACACGAAAAGATGCCCTATACCCTCTCCTACTAGTGTTTTCTGGTGTGATGCATGGAACTACCATAACTATCTTATGACCCAAAGGGAAACAAGCCTAAAGGTGAGCCAGTCAACTAAGGATGGCAAAGCACAAAAACAGAAAGATCCCAGTTCCTTGGTGTCACTGAGCTGCTAAATTAACAATCTTGGAGCAACGCTACTTCTAGCTTATAATTATGCAAGAGAATATATATTTTTACTACTTAAGCTGATTGAGTCTGAATTTTCCATTATTTGCAACCACAGACTAACTACTTTAGAACATATGTTAGTCACAGCAAAGCATTTAAGAGGTCTCATAATACCTTTATGAATTTGATGGGGAATGTGGATTGAAGGATAACTCAATTTGGAAGTCTAATAGATGATTAAATAATAGAGGGAGACTTTAGTAATGTGTCTCAGAAGCTATTTTGCCTTTAGTTTCTCCTGTTGAATATTTGTTATCAGCAATCGAGAAACATACAGATGACATAAAAAATGCACGTGACTTAGCAGAGGGGGAAAACTAATATGCAAGATGGCAGAATCGAAACTCAAAATGTTTTTTCCTAAGGAATATAACAAATGCCCAATACTTCTACCCTCTCCCAACAGTTTCTTCTTCAACTCTTACCAAACTCAGATGTCAAATAAAAAAGCTTCACTGATAAATTAAACCTGTGAAGGTTTGATTTATCCCCCACTTTTAACCACAGTTTAACATAAATAACAAATGCCACTCTGATCTCTGTATCTACCACCATAAGAGTACTCACCACACCTTAATATTTATTTCCTTAATTTTCTGTGTCCTTGAGCTCCTACAAAACAAAAACTATGCCTTCTTCACTGTTAGACTTTCAGCTCCTTGTTTGGTGCTATTGATGGAATAAAGACATGCAGGAATAAATAAGTGAATAAAGGAAAAACTGAATGGATTGATTTAAAGAAACAATTTCACTCATTTCAAGTGAAAGACAAGAATAAAAGAAAATTGGGAAGGTAATGGAGACTATTGAAGAGTAGGAATAATCTGAGTTCAGATACAACAAATGATTAAGAAGTATTTCAGGTTATCTGTTTGCTCTCCTGACAAAGCCCCCACTCTTCCACTTTTAGTTTGTTCACACATGTGTGTTTACATCACAAACAGCAGAACATTATAGATGGCCACCATTTTTCACACTCTTCAAGACTTTCACTGCAAGTACACTAACTGGCTTGGATTATGCTTTAAAAAACAATCACTCTGCATTTGCAGTTACTGCAGCGATTCAGTATTCTGTCCACTGGGAACTGGACAGAAAAACTCTATACTTCAGCCTTTCTAAAAAGTTCTGCACCATAATGGTGGCAATATAAATTACCTGGAATTAAAATATTTTTAAATGTTTTACTTTCCAATGCCACCCCATGCTCTCTTTCGCTGCTCATGCAACATAACCATGTTAAGACCTGAGATGTGAGATTCACACTAATTCTTAACCCTACACAACTTAACATCAATTATATGGTTTCTGGAAAACCTCACAATTCCAAAGCTAGTATATATGTTAAGCATTAAAGAGGCATATCCAATTAACTTAAGGAGGAAATAGAGATGCACTGTTTTTGGAGAATAAAAAGGAAGCCAATGTGGTTGGGAAGTTCCTCCCTTCCAAATCTCTTGTTGGAAGCGACGTTCAATGTTGGAGGTGGGGCCAACATTTGAGGAAGATATTGGATCATGGAAGTGGATTCCTTATGAAAGGTTTCATGCCATCCCCTTGGTGATGAGTGAGTTCTTGTTCAATTAGTTCACACGAGATGTGATTGTTTAAAAGTCTAGGACCTCTGCCTTCTCTCTCTCTCTTGCTCCTGCTCTCACCATGTGATGGAGAGGAGTAAGGCTCTCCTCTTCACCCTCCACCATGAGTGAAAGCTTCCTGAAGCCCTCACCAGAAGATGCTGGCACCACACTTTCTGTACAGTTTACAGAACTCTCTTCTTTATAAATTATTAAACATCTCTTCTTTATAAATTATCCAATCTCAGGTGTTTCTTAACAGCAACACAAGAACATCCTAACATAAAAGCCAAAGAGATCATCTACCACTTCTTGGTTTGAACTCCAAGTCTCACTTACTAGAAATTTCTTTTAAAAGGTGAATATAACAACTGATTAAATAATAAAAAGCATAATATTATGGTTTTATTTCCTTATCAAAACAAGGCTCTAGGTTAACTTTGGTACATAGAATGAACCCTCAGTACACATTCTTAAACCTTTTCATTTAGATTGTGTTGTAAAATTAAACTGAGAATAGGCATGAAATCTGAACACCTAAAAATTCATGTATCATTCCTCGAGAAGATGAATTTACATTGTTACTTAGAATTTAGGAAGTGTGACTTTAAAGCACTTTAGTTGCCTTTTTCATCTAAGTTTAATGATCACGTCAAGAGGTCACTAGCCTCCATTATCCCAGGCTATTCCCAGTAACCACTGTCTCCTAAGGCTCTGAGTGGAAATTGTTTATAAGAAATATGGTATTCAAAGATATCCATGATAATGGCTCTCTATGTCATGTCTTCTATGATTCATTGGAGTCTTAACACTGGGTTATGGAGTGTTATATACAGAGAAGTAAAGAATGAACATTACATGAAACTATATAAATGTGATGGAATATAAGGAAAGGTTCAAATATTAATTTTTTCTTTTCTTTTTTTTTTTTTTTTGAGACGGAGTTTCGCTCTTGTTACCCAGGCTGGAGTGCAATGGCGCAATCTCAGCTCACCGCAACCTCCGCCACCTGGGTTTAGGCAATTTTCCTGCCTCAGCCTCCTGAGTAGCTGGTATTACAGGCACGCGCCACCATGCCCAGCTAATTTTTTGTATTTTTAGTAGAGACGGGGTTTCACCATGTTGACCAGGATGATCTCGATCTGTTGACCTCGTGATCCACCCGCCTCGGCCTCCCAAAGTGCTGGGATTACAGGCATGAGCCACCGCACCCGGCCTCAAATATTAAATTTTAAAACTCTACATAATAATTACTCACAGAGATCACATTCTATCTACTGTTCTATATTATATGTTATATATTTTTTAATCACATGTATCAGTAGGCACTCAAAAAATCCTCTTAAAAGAAGTATAACTGAATGGTTAAGAGAAATGGTTCTCAACCTATGTTCTAGCACAAAATATTCAATATGAACTATTCACATCACATTTCTATGTGTCTGGGGTCTGAGCCTGATGCCAAATGCAATGAGACTTTGGGGGAGCCTATAAGCAGAGTCTGCATATGGGAGACTGCCCAGAGGCCAGATTTTGGAGGTTTTAAAATATGGCTCCAAATTCTTTGGCACTTCTGTCCAGAGGTGTGGTCTTTGTCTCCACATCATGAATTTGGGCAGGCTTGTAACTGCTTCAACAAGAGAAGAGAGTGAAAGTGATGTTGGGTGACTTCTGAGGCTGGGTCAAAAAAGACCATGCAATTTCCACCTGTTTTTAAATTCTTGCTCTTTGGATGCTTGTTTTCAAGAAACTCCCTTGGGGATCTCAGGTGCCATGTTATGAAAAGCCTACACCACACAGAGATCATACAGGTGTTCTGCTTGACAGCCCCAGCTGACCCCTCCTTTTCAGTCATCCCAGCTGTAATGTATATGTGTGAGTGAAGATGCCTCTAGATCATTGGCTCTCAAATTTTAGCATGCATCAAAGTCAGCTGGAGGACTCATTAAACCACAGATGACTGAGCCCCACATAGTTTCTGATTCAGTAGATCTTTGGTAGGACTGGACAATTTGCCTTTCTGTTTCCAGGTGATCTGGAGACCACAGTTTGAGAGCCACTGCTCTAGCTGATTCAAGTCACCAACCACTGGTGAAACCAACATGATGGAGCATAGATAAGCCCACTCTGCTCTGCTCTCTCTGGATTTCCAGTATACAAAATTCAGAAATCATTCCACTTTTTTCAAATTAAGAAGATACATTGGAATGAAGTAAAATAACATGGGAAATTTTCAATACATTCTAAGGATCTTTAAAGTACGAGATCATACACTTTCATGCTGTAACGATTAGCTTGAATTATTCAAGTGATGTGACGTATCTCACAAGTGATTACAAAACATCGCTGCTTAATCACCACATCTGGGGCCTCTCCTGTTTGTCAGAACTGGTTTTGAATGTCATCTCCGCTACGTACATGTTAGCACAGCAATTAGCAAGGCAGGGAAGGGGCCTGTGGAGTTTGTGTGCCTGGGTTTAAACCCAGTTCTACCACCTTCTAGCTGTGTGTGACCTGAGTAAGATACTTAACCTTCCTAAGCCTCTGTTTTTCCATTCCTAAAATGGCCTGAGACGATTAGTGTGGTCATTAAATGAGATAATGCCCTTAAAACAGAGCCTGGCACTGAGAAGTCACTGCATAAATATGAAATGGTATGTGCCCTTGGACAGGTTGTGCTTTTATCTCTCTGAGAATTAGAATTTATCTACAAAACCAGGATAATAATATCTATCTTATAACAAGTGCTTAATATGTGGCAGCTATTATTAATATTTTTCTTACTGTGAAACAGGCACACTTTCTAGTATGAAAAGTGCAAGTCAGCCAGTTTTACTCCAATAAAATAAAGCTTTCATGTGGGGGACAGGGGACAGGGTGGTAGTAAAAGTGGCTTAGCCCATCACTGATCAAACAGTAAAGGAGTAAGTGATATTTAAAGTTCGATGATAGAATCAACGGGACTTTCAGCCAGGAGAAGTGGCTCATGCCTGTAATCCCAGCACTTTGGGAGGCCAAGGAGGGCAAATCACCTGAGGTCAGGAGTTTGAGACCAGCCTGGCTAATATAGCAAAACTCCATGTCTACTAAAAATACAAAAATTAGCTGGGCGTAGTGGCAGGTGCCTGTAATCCCAGCTACTCAGGAGGCTGAGATGGGAGAATCTTTTGAACCCAGGAGGTGGAGGTTGCAGTGAGCCGAGATCACGCCATTGCACTTCAGCCTGGGCAACGAGAGTGAAACAACATTTCAAAAAAAAAAAAAAAGAATCAAAGGGACTTCCAATAGTCTGTTCACATATGCTTTGAAGCTGGAGTAAGAACTGCACTAAATCATTATGGATCCTGGCAACTGTCCTGGTAGTCTCAGCTCCAAGCAGCTGTGAACCAAGCAGCATTTACATTTGCTTCTTCCCAGCCCGCAGCATTTGCTCCTCTTTCTGCCCTTTGTCCCCAAGTACAGGTTTCAGGCACCATTCCTACTGGGCCTTGCCCTAATGGGTGGTTAGACCCTTTGCAATATTTATCACTAATTAATATGATAGCTAAGAATTGTGAAATGGTAGTTGTCACTAATGAAGAGGGAATAAAAAACAAAGAACCTTCAGAGCCTGTATCTATAGCACCGTAATGATGAGTGAGGAGATTGCTATTTTGAAGACAGAATTTTTCAGTTCTGTTAAAGCACCTCCCATAGGAAGCCACTTTCTCACTTGCTCAGCCTATTACAAATTTTACAAGGCATAGACATGGCTTTCTTTAGCCATATTTTTTAATGATCTATTTAATTCTTCTTATAATTGGAAAAAACGCTGGAGGAAAATTTAGGTAAATATTTTTCCACTTTTTGGATGAAGAAGGACATTCTATAAACATAAATAAATAAACTGAATCACAAAGTAAAAGGTATACAGATTTGACTACCTAAAAATTGAAACCATTCATATGTTAGTGTACACCAGAAGCTAAATTAAAACCAAGAAATAACATCATCCACCAAGCATTTATGTGCATAATATACAAATAATCTATACAAATCAATGAATAAAATTCAACAATCCCAGTAGAAATATCGGCTAAAGTACAAACAGATAATTTGCTGTTTTTATTAATAGAAAAAGAATTGCAAATTTAAACTGTGTATCTTTCTCCCCATTAGAAAATTAGTAAAGATTTGAAATGTGTTAATATTTTATGTTGGTAAAAGCTCATTAGGACCAGGATTCTTACATTCTCTCATGAAATTGGTCTAATTGTTATGAAAAATAACTTGGTTAAATAAAGTAAAAGTTATGAAAATGTTTTCAATTCTTGGCCCAGTGAGACTAGCAAAATTTCCCTAGGAAATAATTAGAGTTTCAGCTAAAATTTAATTATAAAGATGTGAACAACACTTTTATTCATAACAGCAAAATTTATAGAAAAACACACCCCCAACACTAAGGGTTAGAATTTTGTATATTTATAGGAATATTTTGCAGTTTTATCATTTCAAGCAATTCTTAATTATTTGAGAAAATGCATACTAGTAAAAAATATTGAATAAAAAAGTCAAGATACAAAACAGTATATATGAGGGACAACTTGAAATATTTCTGTAGTGGGTATGTGGAGTGCTACATTGAAGGTTATTCTGAAATAGCATCTAGGCTTAGCAGGAAAGAAGGCTGTGGCCACTAAATATCTGCCATTGGCCTGAAAGGTGGGAAATAACAGCATATATACACTCTCATGCCATCCTGAGTAGTACATACAATATGGCTTATCAGCAAATGTGTGTGGAGTGTGTGTGTGTGTGTGTGTGTGTGTGTGTGTGTGTGTGTGTGTAAAATTGCTACATTGCAGTAATAATTCTCTACAGATTGTAAGATTGAGTGATTTGGATTTTTGGTTATTTTTCCAGTTTTTTTTCTTTTTTTTATGTTTTTGAGACAGAGTTTCACTCTTTCACCCTGGCCAGAGTGCAGTGGTGCCATCGTGGCTCACTGCAACCTCCACCTCCTGGGTTCAAGTGATTCTCATGCCTCAGCCTCCCGAGTAGCCGAGATTACAGGAACCCACTACCATACTGCCTAATTTTTGTACTTCTAGTAGACACAGGGTTTCACCATGTTGGCCAGGCTGGTCTTAAACTCCTAACTTCAGGTATTTCAACTGCCTTAGTCCCCCAGAATGCTGGGATTACAAAGCAAGCCACTCCACTTGGCCTAGTAGTTTTTCAGGTTTTCTATGATGGGGTTCAGGACACACTACTGTGAAATATGGCATCTTGACATAGTGAATATTTTAACCTAAAGGAATTTGAGAAAACAACAGAAGCAAGGATATCCTACTGACTTTTCTTGCTCTTATCTCTTGAAGCAGGTAATAAAACCTAGGAAGCATTTTCTGACCTTCCCCTGAAGCAGGTCTTAAAACCCTCATGTGAGAGGTGCCCTTCCTATACCCAGAGGAAAGGAATATTTTAATCTCCGAAGATAAAGGCACTCAGAAAGGAACTGGAATAAACAGGCCTTGCTAAATTTCCCCCACTTTTTTACACTCTGCTCAAGCCCTCTGTCCTGTTATATTTCTCCACAGCTGTCCACTCTTCATGAAACCTCATATAAAAACACTCAGGTTTCACTGCTTCTTCGGGGCTTCATTTTCTTTACAAAAGCTTCCATGTCACATAAAACTTACATTAAATAAATGTGTATGCTTTTGCCTTGTTAATCTGTCTGTTGCTACAATAGCTTCAGCCAATGAACCTAAGATGTCAAAAAAAGAGACATTTTTCTTCCACTGCATCTGCATTGAACACATATTGGTTTTACAATAATTTTTGTTTTAGATTTTCATACTGTTCAGGTGACATTTTAACTAGAATATTACATTCATCCTGGGGAAGGCCACAGAGGTGGGGGAATAATTTTTGTAGAGAAAATAAATTTTGTATGTTCTTTAGTTTCTTTTCCAGAAGGGAAAATGTATTATCAGAGTTAGGAATATCTTCTAGTTAGTTCTAACTCTCTTAGAATTTGGTTATGAATAAGAATGTGACCTTTTGTCTCCTATAGAAATTCAAGCACTTGAAAAAAGATTTCTGTGAATGAACTTAAAAAAATGACTCAAGTTTTGTCAGTATAGTTAGCCAACGGGCCTGGAGTAATAAGACCATATTTGAAAGTGTCAGTGTTATGGTGAGCTTTTAAAATTTTAAAGCAATTAATGATGCTTTTAATGTCTCTTACTAGCTTGTATGCTGCTGAGTCATTCCCATGCTTGAAGCTGATTTTGATATTTTCACAGTTCAGATTTCTCTGCAGAGAGTATTTACCAGGTGAAGAAGAGAGTGAGTGTAGTTGCATGGCTGAATTTCTTCCACGCTGTGAGGCTCTCAGAATTGGAAACCCCAAGCTTCTGGGAGTCAGGGACAAAGGGCCCAGATGCAGATCTCCCTTTAATTAGGTCTGTGACATGAGACAAGTCACTTTCTCTGTTCTCTTGTGGAGTTTCCATATTTATAATATGAAAATATACTATAACTGCCCTCCAGGGCAAAATATATGAGGATAAATTGAATAAAGGATGTGAGATGTATAAGCTGAAGAGAGGCTGTCTTTCCTCCTGGGTCTCACTCCCAGATGACCTCTTACAAATCCCAACTAAGGTGTTAACTGATAATTAGAATGTTAACTAGCAGCCAACACTCAGCAACATTTGAGCTTCTATAATAAACGTAAATTAAGTGGGATCACCCCAAATTTCAAGTTCCAGAATCAGACAGTATCAATCAGCAAGATGTTCAGTTCTGCCCACAGGGAGCTTTGGGGGAGAATGTTCTCCGCAGTTTCCCACAGCCTCATTCAATTATCTTGAACCTAAAATCCATGAACATAATTATGCATTATCTTTTGCTCATCCATATTCAGCCACGGTTGAGTGACTTTGTGACCTTGCTCACAGTTGATGTTTGCCTTCCCCTGCTCCTTCGATATGCTCTCATGTCCCCAGAAACACCAGATGACCACCAGTGTTAAGATGGACCACCAGTGCTCAGAGAAGGAACAGTCTTTGTTCAAGAATTAGTTACTGGATAAAGTCCAAATAACTAGCATCTTCTCGGTAAAAACCTAAATATGCAAGATACCCAAAATTTTCCATAGGGAAAAATCGGACAGATTTGACTTATTAAATCTAAAGTTTTTTGTCCTCTGTAGCAAAAACACTAACACCAAACTCAAAAACACAACACAAACTGAAAAGTAATTTCAACACATAACAAAGTAATATCCATAATGTATCAACATATCCATAAATCAATAAGGTAAAATATCATACACATTTTCTTAGAGAAACCTTTACTGACCCTACAGTCTAAATCAAGACCCTCATTACATCACCGTATCACCCCTTTTATCTTTCTCTCCTTACACATATCTGTATCCCAGCAGCATTTAACAAATGATCGCCCTGGGCAGGCACTGTGCTACAAGCTACCTATTCACACACAGACAAAAGAGCAACACGACAAGAGCTATCCTGGTTGGCATTATATCACTTTGGGAAGTATTTCTATTTCCAGCTTGTAGACTCCTCTTTATAATTATCTAAACTCAAATAGCCTAAAGAATGAAGAGTCCTGTTTTGTACTTATTTAAATTTCAATGAAATATATAATCCAAACAATTTGGTTTTATATATAAAAAATAGTTTACATTTAAACTATATTCTATTTCTCCATATTAAGTAGAAAGTTTTGCTTTGAAGAGGTTTTAAAATTTAGTATAAATACCAACGAAAAATATACACATATAAGAAAGCATGAGATGAAAGCATGTGATAGGGCATTTTATGTAAAAGTAAAGATATTACTGAAGCTTGATTCTCTGTCCCTAGGGTAGCTATTTCTTTGTGACTAAAGTTTAATAATGTTACCATGAAGCATTAAAAAGAAAATATACTTATTCAAACTAAAGAACCTTTCAAAAAATGTAAATGTTGTCCTGTATGTGTGTCTTTAAAAATAAAATATTTATTTTCACTAAAACTGATTCATTAGAGACAAACCATCTTTCTCTGGTTTGTTTGACAGAAGTAATTTTTTTTCAGTATTGAAGCCTTCTAACCAGTGGATACCCTTCTCCATACAAGAAATGATAAAATCTAAACTCCCTTCTCCTTTGTTTCTTTTAACTCCTAAGCATTACGATGACTTTCTGGGTGGTGTTGGTGGGCGGGGAAGGAAAGCCAATTCTTGAATCATCTTAGCATCAAGTCACAGGGAATTCACAAATTGTACTATTTACATTGGTTATAGTGTAGTCATTTATGTGATACGATTCTATACTTGCAAGTTAAGTGGCTCTGCACCAGGCCAGCCAAGCAAGGGTTAAATCCCTACCCCAGGATGCCCTGAAACTGCTGCCAACAAGATACCAATTAGGCTCAATAGACCAGCAGGAACTCCTTGTAGCCATGCGGATGAGCATAATTGACAGCAGGGAAGGTGCAAGGGTACAAGCCAGCAGCAGGGACAGCAATGGGACAAACTGGAAGCAGAGTAAGAAGGAACAGGCAACTGTGAGGTAGAATCTGGGCTTTGGCACGTGTATACTTGATGTGAGTGACTTGATCAGTTGGAAAGTCTTGTCTCACCTTGGACTGGAGCTATCTCAGTTGAAGTGGTGCAGTGTGCAACACCCTGGAATACTGTTTTAGGCCAAGAAGGTAGGCTTGCTTTTCCAGTGGAGCCAAATGTCCACTCCTTATAACAGGTCACCTTTGTAGTAGATGTGGAACACCAGAAAGGCTGATTAACAGAATTATCTGAACAATGTGCTCAAAGGCAAAGGCTCTCTCACTTGCTGACAGGTTCCCTCCCCTCTCCATTCAGCTCCCGATTCTGATCAGGCCCAAACCCCTAGGAGAATACAAAGGCAGACCTAAGCATGATTATAAATATTGGGCTGAATTTTAGTTGATAAATTTGGAGAATAAAGGCAATGATTTAGGAAGCAGGCTTCACGTAAATCATTGACGAGAGTACAGGAGCAAGTCATGCATTATTCTTTCATTTATCACATCTATCTAAAAATAAGGAAATAATAATGGAACATTGAAAAGTATATCATACTCATATGCTTTCAAAAGAAGCATTTATTGAGCAGCTACTGTGTACTAGGTCCCTTCCAAAACTCAAAGGCCATTTGATTTAATAGGAGAGATCGACATGTTAGTAAACATTTATTTCTACAGTGTGTGATGAGTGCAGCCTGAGAGGTAATAACAAGATACAAGCAAACACACCAAGAAAGTAGTGGTCAGATCTAACCCAGAGGTTTAGGAAGGTGCTTAAGGCAAGCTTTAACCTGAGCCTTTAGTTTGAGCAGAAGTCAGGTTAGCAGATGACGGTGGAAGCGAGGAATGGGATGTCCAAAGATTCAGATGAATGAAGCAATAAAAATGTACTCAGAGACTCCAAGTACTTCAACATGGGACTAGGGTGCAGTGTGATGAGGAAAGTGGGGGAAGATTTTTTTGACCGATCTATGCCTTTGATTTCTTTCTGAAAGCAAATGATAGCTACTGAAAGATTTAAACAAGGAAGCCATCAGCAGATTAAAATGAGCATTATGAAGGCAAAGAGGGGAATAGATTGAAGGGGATGTAGACCAGGTCCAGGGAACCCAGCTAAAGAGCCAATTGTTAAAGCTCTTATGGGAAATGCTGGGGGCCTGAGACGACTTTTGATTATAAAAAGGTGACTTCAAAAAGGAAATCATTGGGTCGTTAAGTCCCAAAATGAGTTGTACTAAAGCTTCATGCTATGTGGTGCTCCGAGAAGGAGAGCAATGAACTAGAGAGCTGTGATGCTGCCTGCATAAGAGGAGAGAGGAGAGGTGAGGAGGGTACACAGGCAAAGGCACTAATTGCACTGCATGTAATTGGAAATTATGTTCTTTACTTAGAACTACATTAAAATCTGTCACCATGGCCTGAACTGGAGATAAATGTAGCAATAAATTCAAACATTAAAGAAAGAGGAACAGAAAATAGGATAGAAAAATGTATTTTAGCTAAGTTAGTCTTCTATCACTGTGGCTCAGGTTCTGCTGCTGGAATACAGGACTAAAAACTCTGCTCTCAGGTCTCCTTAGGCAAAGATGATTCATACCACCTGTTCAGCATCTGTGTAATCTCTCTGGGAAAAGAATGAGTATTAGATCATTTTTAGAAACATTTTCACAGTCTACTCTTCTCTTTCCTTTAGGAATTCATCAAAATCTTCCTACAATGGTTTCTTCAGGAGTCATTATACTCTGATCCTTGGCTCCAGACTTACAGGCCCTCTTTCCCAGATGGAAAGAAGCCCTCTGTGAACTCTCTCCAGCTGGACCTGCAAGAACCAACTAGGCCCTCACCTGTTTGATGGTCCACTCTGAGATCTGCATTTTAGGAAGCTCATTCTGGATGCTAAATGGAGAATAAATTGGAGAAAAATAAAAGCAGTAAGCCAGCAATGGTTGTCTGTACTGGATGGTAGCTACAGCGATGAAGAGAAATGCATAGATTTGAGAGCTATTTATCAGTGTTTCAGGAGCTAATCAATTATGGGGGATGAGCAAGAAGGAAGAGTCAAGGAAAATTCTTAGGCTTTTGATCCAAGCACTCAAATAGCTACTGGTTCCATTTATTGAGCTAAGGGACATAAGATTCAGAAAGTTCAATTGCAGACTTTATGAAATTGAGATACCCATGAGACCTCTAAGAAGAACTGTCCAGTAGTTCAGATATGCATGTCTGGAGATCCAGATAAAAACCTGGACTGAATAAAATGATTCTGGTGTCATCAGCATATAGATAGCAACATTGGGATCTCCCTGGGAGAGTACAAATAGCCAGATTCCAGAGGAACACTATATTTTTAAAATTAGAGAAGACAAGAAGCTTTTGATGAAGACCAAGAAATTCTACTAGAGTGGTAGGAGACAAACCAGAAGAGTGAAATTCATGGAAATGTACAAAAAAGAGAGCATTGTTAACACTATGAAACACCACTGAGAAGTCAAGATAATTACTAAAAAGTACTTATTAGAATTAGGGACACAGAGGCCATCAATGACGTTAGAGGGAGCAATTTTAATGAATTGGTAAAAGCAGAAAACAAATATAGTGCCTTGTGGAGAAAGAGTAAAATGTAGAAATGGAGAGATCAAGGATGGACCATTTATTCACTAATTTTGCCTGTGAAGGAGAGGAAAGAGAAGGGATATTATCTTAGTTCATTTTCTGTGGCTTATAACAGAATACCTGAAACAGGTGATTTATAAAGAAAAGGAATTTATTTGTTACAGTTCCAGAGGCTGAGAAGTCCAAGGTTGAGGTGCTGCATCTGGTGAGGGCCTTCTTTTTGGTGGGGACCCTCTGCCGAGTCCTGAGGTGGTACAGGGCATTACATGGGGAGCAGGCTGAGCATGATAGCTAAGGTCTCTCTTCCTCTTCTTATAAATCCACCAGTACCAGGCCTATGATAACCTATTAATTTATTAATCAAGTCAGCCACTCCATTAATGAGGGCACAGCCCCCTTGATCCAACCACCTCTTAGAGGCCCCACCTCCCAATACTGCCACATTGGGGCTTAAATTTCAAAATCAGTTTTGGAAAGGACAAACATTAAAACCATAGCAGATAGATAATGAAGATAGGGTGTAACTCAGAAGACAAGACATAACAGCAATAATGATTAGAGAGTGACAGAGGAAATCAGAGCAAGGGAGCAACTGCGGTGAGCTCAAGTGACTGCAAAACAAGTACTGCCATTGTGAAAGTCAGGACCAGTGAGTTCAAATTCCTGCTGTGCCACTGCCAAGTTTCCTCACCTGTAAAATGTTCATAAACTTTACTGTTTTTAGATTATCTGTATAAAAATGTACTTTCCATCTAACAAAAAAAAAAGTACCACACATCGATTTCTCTTTTTTTTCTTTCTTTCTTTTTTTTTTTTTGTAGGCTAGGACAGAGAAGCAAAATGACTTTACTATAAGAATAGAGATATGTGAAACACAGAATCCTCACATCTGAAGGAATATTTGTACATACATTCATATTTAAAATGCAATATTTTCTATGGTAATATCAAATCATACGATATATTTTACACCACTTTAAAATTTGCTCTGTTTTTTCATTTTCATCTCACAACAATTCTATCAGGCAAGTAGGGCAGGTATTCTTATCCCTTGTAAAGATAAAGAAACTAGGGCATGCTGAGGTTAAGGGACAGCTCATCCTCAGTTGTTAGCAGTGGAGATTGGACTAGAACAGTCTCTGGAGTCAGTGCTTTCTTTAGGAGTCCCATAAAAGGCAGATAAAAGCTAATTTCAGTATCAGTAGCACATCTAGAACAATTACAGGTGGGAAATTTCTTGCCACTTACTTTCAAATGCAGAAATAAATACATCACCTTAAGTTTCTTCCAGCTGAATTTTATATTATTGCCTCCACAATGACTAGTTCCCTGGTGTTGTACCCTCTTTGCTTCTGATACTAGACAAGTGCTAGCCTTTAAAGCTATGGAGATCTAGAGGCAGAGAAGTTGAATCCTGCTACCCCAGCAATAGGAGCCGAGCCTCAGTGAGAGGGCAAAGAAAACAATAAACCTATCCAAGAGTGACACCTCAACCCAAGAGAGGAAACCGAGGTAGAACATCCAGGACGAAGGGTTTCTGACCAAAAGGAACTGCAGAAGAAGACTGAGGTCAACCCAAACCAAAATACTACTACTACTGCTACTACTAACAACAACAACTGAACAGTAACAGAAATACGGGGAGAAATTCAACGTCACACATACCTAAGGGAAAAGAAGATTATTGGGAAAAGTATTAATCTGCTTGCGTTGTTCTAACAAAGTACCACAGACTGAGTATCTTAACATATTTTCTCACAGTTCTGGAGACAGGAAGTCCATGATCAAGATGTGGACAAATCTGGTTTCTAGTGAGGTCTCTTTTCCTGGCTTGTGGTAACTCCTAGCTGTGTCCTCACATGGCCTTTCCTCTGTGTTGTTTCTCCCTCTTAATCCAATAGGACTGGTGTCCTACTGGATTAGGCCCCATCCTATGACCATATTTAGCCTCAAATAATACCAGTCCTATTGGATTAAGGCCACACCCTATGACCACATTTAGCCTGAATTATCTCCCTAAATGTCCCATGCTTAAATATCATCACATTGGTTAGGGCTTCAACACATGAATTGGGGGGTATGGAAGGGCATCATAAATCACTCCATAACAGGAACTAAAATCTATCACATTCAAACAAAAAATATGATACTCAAACCAGTAACCTGAAAGATCAAATGGAAGAAATTGTTGACTAAAAGAAAAAGGAAAAGGTATAAAAGGCTAACACTGGTGGGAAAAAAAAACATCAGACTAGGTAGACAGATCCAGCAGATATAACATGAGAATGACAGAAGTTTCAAGGAAAAAATTATTGAGGAAAGAAAATAATCATGCACATAAAAAGCACTAATGTCCCCAGGCTGATGGAAGGAGTAGACGTGAAGTGCTAACCTGAGTTCCATGCAGAGCACACAAGTAGCGTGTCCAAGTAAAATTTCTGACCTCCAAAAAAATGTTTTTAAACTTTTACAAGATTTCCAAAGGAATGATTTAAAAATGAAATGAAACAAATAAAATATCAGAAAGGCTTGACTTCTCCTCTATATACCTGGAAAATGATAAAATATTATGATATTAACTGACATAGGGAGAAAAGGACAGCCACTTAGTATTCCTCAAACCTTCCAACATACCATTTACCAGCCAAGTTAAAGGTAAGATATGGCTGCGTGCAGCGGCTCACGCCTATAACCCTAGCACTTAGGAAAGCCAAGGCAGGCGGATTGTCTGAGCTCAGGAGTTCAAAACCAGCATGGGCAACACAGTAAAACCTTGACTTTACCAAAAGTACAAAAATATTAGCTGGGCATGGCAGTGCGCACCTCTAGCCTTAGCTATTCAGGAGTATGAGGCAGGAGAACTGCTTGAATCTGGAAGGTGGAGGTTGCAGTGAGCCGAGATCGTGCCACTGTACTCCAGCCTGGGCAACAGAGTGAGACTCCATCTCAAAAAAAAAAAAAAGGTAAGATATTTGCCAAAAAGCCAAGAATTCAGAGAATTCCAATGAGAAGAGAATAACCAGATGGCAAACTAATAAGAAAGACCTCAAGAAAAGAAAAGATGAAGAAGAGACAGCAGGAGAAAGCCTGTAATAGTTTGGAAAGTAAGTGATTATCTTGGGCTGGGTGCAGTGGCCTCTGCTTGTAATCTGGGCACTTTGGGAAGCCAAGGCAGAAGGATAACTTGAGCCCAGGAGTTCAAGACCAGTCTCGGCATCAAAGTGACACCCTGGCTCTACTAAAACTTTTTTTCAAAAATTAGCTGGGCACAGTGGTGTGCACCTGTAGCCCCGGGTAGAACAGAGGCTAAGGTGGGAGGATCACCTGAGCCCGGGAGATAGAGGCTGCATGAGCTGAGATTGTGCCACCGCACTCCAGCCTGGGTGATGGAGCCAGATCCTTTCTCAAAAAAAAAAAAACGAAACCTAGGAAGTAGAGTGGTAGTAACAAAAGGGATGATGAAATGGGTGAGCTAAAGTTTTCTGGAAGTTCCATTTGTATGGAGGAGTCAGGAGCGAGGGAAATAAAATTATTCTAAAACCACCTCTCTTGAGTTAGGTCAAAAACACTGGAGTAACTGGGGAAAATAGTTTCTTATTGTCACACAATCATATATAAATAAATATTATGAGTGTCGGGGAAAGATGATGACCACTAGTTGAATGAAAAATTACAAGGGACTCCTACATTAAAGTGGAGGGAGTCCACTTTAATGGAATTAGTAGAAAAGGGAATTAATAGTAACTATCAAATCACAAAAAATAAGGAAAAGAAAAAAGAAACCTCAGAATAAAAGTAATCATTACCACAGATGAAAGAATGAAATATAATAATGATAGGGTATAAAAATTTGCAGGAAAATATCTAACATGAATTGAAATGCAAAAATTCTTATTAAAATATTAACAAATTTCAGTATTATAGCAAAAGAAAATAATTTTTTCTGATTAAGTAGTATTTATTCTGGGATTTCAAGAATTATTCAAAACAAAGAGATTTACCAATATAGTACTTTACAATTACAAATTAAAGGAGAAAAACTAAATGATTCTCAGTATGTGCTAAAAGGCCTTTGATAAAATTCAGCAGGTATTCTTTTTTATTACTAATAAAAAGTTTAAGTAAGATAGTAATAAAGGAAACTGCTTAAATTTGATAAAAACCATGCCTCAAAGTGAACTGCAAAATAGAATTTTAAAATTGTGAAATGATAAAGCCTTTTTCATTAGGATCAGGAACAAAACAGAGATTCTTAATACTAACATTATTATGCAACACTTTTTAGAGTTTTAGAAAATGCAATGAAACAAGAAAATTAGATTCATATAAATTGAAAAAGAAGAGATAAAAACTCAGTTTACATATGTTTATGACATTATTGCCTACCTAAAGAATCACAGACCTTAGTATGACACTACTAGAACTTAGCAAGAAATGTAGTAAGGTAATTAAATGCATAATAAATGTAGTGACAATAATGAAGTTTTTTCCTCTATTAGCAAAAGCTAGTAGAAATAGTACATTCACAATGACAATGAAAACTATTAAATGCAACATTTAGAAATAAATTTAACAAGGCCAAGCGCGGTAACTCATGCCTGTAATCCCAGCACTTTGGGAGGCCGAGGCAGGTGCATCACCAGAGGTCAGGAACTTGAGACCAGCCTGGCTAACATGGTGAAATCCTGTCTCTACTAAAATACAAAAATTAGCCGAGTGTGGTGACAGACGCCTGTAATTCCAGCTACTTGGGAGGCTGAAGCAGGAGAATCACTTGAACCCGGGAGGCAGAGGTTGCAGTGAGCTAAGATCGTGCCATTGCACTCCAGCCTGGGGGACAAGAGCGAGACTTTGTCTCAAAAAAAAAAAAAAAAAAAAAAAGAAGAAAGAAATTTAAGAAAAATATCATAGGACTTGCATAAAGAAAACTCTACAATGTTAGTAAATGACTTAAATGTCCTGAATAAATGGAAAATAATTTTATATCCTTGCACAGTAAGACATAGTATCATTAAAATGTCAAGTCTCTTAGCCGGGCACAGTGACTCACGCCTGTAATCCCAGCACTTTGTGAGGCTGAGGTAGGTGGGTCACTTGAGGTCAGGAGTTCAAGACCAGCCTGCCCAACATGGTGAAACCCTGTGTCTACTAAAAATACAAAAATTAACTGGACATGATGGTGCATGCCTGTAATCCCATCTACTCAGGAGGCTGAGGCAGGAGAATCACTTGAACCCAAGAGGCAGAGGTTGCAATGACCCAAGATCATGCCACTGCACTCCAGCCTGGACAACTGACCAAGACTCTTGCTCAAAAGAAAAAAGAAAAAAGAAAAAAAAGTTAAATCTCTTCAAAGTAATATATGCAGGAAATGAAATTCAAATTATACTTTTGCTTCTGAAGGGATGAAAAGTTTGAATAATATTATATTAAAGTCAACATGGAGGAATTCATGCTCAAAATAATGAAGAAAATTATGTATAAGGGCAGTAAAGAGGAGGGCTTGCCTAACAGGATATTAAAATACATCATGAAGCCACTATAATCAAAACAGCAGTTTTGACACAGAAATGGACAAATAGATCAATGATACAGAAAAGCCTGAAACACATCCCAAATTATAGGAAAATGCAATCCATTATAAAGATAACATTTCAATTCAGTTTTTTAAAAAAGGGGTGGCTTAAATAACCAATAATGTTAATATATTTGATTATCCATCTAGAAGGAATACCACTGTCTCATACAATCCTAAAATAAAATTCTAAGTGGATAAAGGACTTAAATTTAAAAAGTGACAAAATAACTATTGTGTTAAAAGGAAATTTGGCTTGTATGTATAAACTACAGTTTGGAAAGACTTTTTAAACCAAACAGAAAGAGACAGATGAGGAGGGTCACACCTGTAATCCCAGAACTTCGGGAGACCAAGGCCAGTGGATCATCTAGGTCAGGAGTTCAAAACCGGCCCGGCCAACATGGTGAAACTCCATCTCTACTAAAAATACAAAAACTAGCCGGACGTGGTGGCAGGTGCCTATAAACACAGCTATTCAGGAGGTTAAAACAGGAGAATCACTTGAACATAGGAGGTGGAGGTTGCAATGAGCTGAGATTGTGCCATTGCACTCCAGCCTGGGCAACAAGAGCAAAACTTCAACTCTAAATAAATAAACCAAACAGAAAGCCCAACTCTCTAAAAGCAACAATGAACATGTTTCACTAAATACAAATTTTGAACTTTTGTATGACAAAAGATATGCAAAACCAAGTCAGCAGACCGATGAATAGATTTTTAAAGTTTCTACAGATATGATAGATTAGTATCTTCAATAAACAAAGAACTCATAGAAATTCATGAAAATATAATAGGAAAAGGATATGAATAGACAATTCAAAGAAAGGCAAATCCAAATTACTAGTATGCATATGAAAGATGGTTTCATTGCTAAAGTCAGGGAAATACAAATAAAGTAACAATGCGGTATCACTTAACAATAATTTAAAATGATAATTTTATCTACCGCTGTGGGGGATATTGTTTAAAAAACAGTGCCTTCAAAAAATAGTTGAAAACACAGATTGATATTTGGGAAAGCAATTGGCATTGTATTAAAACGTAATACACATACCTCAGGCCCAGTAACACACTCCCAGAAAACAAAAATTTCCAGTATATCAAAGAATATGATATTTTTGCAACATTGCTTTGCTGGCAATGATGGAAACAAAGATCCACCCATTTGGAAATCGTTGAATAAATTGCAGTATCTACAACATGGAATAGGATGTAGTGCTTACAAGAATAAGTTGGATCTATACCAACTTATTTGAAAAGACTTTCATGGTGTATAGTTAAACAAGAAAGGCATGAATAAAATTTTATTCTATATATATTTAATAGAATACAATTATCCTAACATGAAAATGATTCTTGGTCAGATATAGTGGAGCCAAGCAGGGAGGATCACTTAAGGCCACTAGTTCAAGACCAGCTGGGGACTACAGGTGTGAGCCAACATACCTGGCTAATTTTTAAACTTTCTGTAGTCCCTGCTACTTGGGAGACTGAGGTGAGAGGATCACTTGACGCCAGGAGTTTGAGGCTGGGTGAAGAACAAGTCCCTGTCTCAAAAACAAAGCTAAACAAACTGGTTACTACACACTGTGTGTGTGCGGGGGGCCGGGGGTTGGGTTAGGGAAGGTTGGGGATGGCATGTTTCATTTCCTCCAGGCCTTTACTCATGATATTCCCTGCTTGGAATATTCTTTCTCCAATTCTCTCCTTTTAGCAGGCTAAAAGGTAACACCCACCCAAGGGCATATTCTCAGGAAGGCAATGCACAATTCCTTAGGTGAAGTTAGGTTCTCTTCTTATTAACTTTCTTATGAACTCTTTTTCCTTTATCACAGGTCTCATGAAATGTTAAAATAATTATTTTAATATTTCCCACTAGAATATGCTTTGTGCAAACCGGGACTATCTGCCTTGTTTACTCTGACTTATTGCGTAGTTTTTAACATTAACTAGGAGCTTAGAGCTCAATATATACTGACTGAAAGAATGAATGATTTCCTTGTAAGAATCTCAAGGCCATGGGCAAAACTATTTACTTCTTGGGTATCCCTCTCCACTCCTAGAGAGTGCAGTCTAGAGGCTCTTGCCTCAGCAGGAACTTATTTATTGACTGAATATATGAATAAATGACAAGAAGTGTCATGGCCATGGTCCACTTCTTACAGCAGACTTAGATAATATTGAAGATGCCAGGACACTTGGTGGCATTGAAAGGGAAGGGAGCTAATAAATAGGGGTTTTAGGGATGGAGCATGTCTTATTTGCTTAAGTCTGATTTGAGACAGATGATCATGTCACTTTTCCTCCCAAGATCACTTGAGTGTTGAGGGATAGATATATTCATGCCTAGAGATCTTGCTGTAGAGATGGGTTTCTGCAGCCCTAGACAGCAGCTGACCACACAGGCCTGCAGTTCCTTAGATAAGGCCTGGACAATTGACCCAAAATGTGACAAATTGTATTGCCTCTCTTAATTTCAATTTAGGAAACTGAGAGACTCTACAGCTAAAAGAACATATAAAACCAGGGCCAAGTATGTACACAACCAGACAAAACGAAAGACAAGCATCCCTGGAGAGAGCAGAGGGGCCTGTGCACAGCAGACAGAAAGAGATGAATGGAGCTGGCGTTCAGGGATAACAGATTGCCTGGTACCTTGAGAGACAAAGGGGGCTGGTTCCTTTCTCTATTTATCCATTCATCCATTCAAATATGCACTGAACCTGCTAGGATCCCTACATTACCACAGGTGCTAGAGATTCAAATGGGACAATAAAAGTCCATGTTTTCAAACGGCTTGAAGGCCTATAAAAAATGCTGGTGGGAACTGATTATGATGAAGAGTCACAGATGTTCTGATAGAGAAAGTTCAGGATGCCGTGGGAACGTAAAACAGGGAAACCAACATGGCCTAACCTTCAGGCAGACTCTACAGTTTCAATCCCTGTGTGGCCCAGTTGTACCTCATTTCCTGTCCTTCACCCTCTGAAGATTCCTTTTTATCCCTTCAAGAATGAACTCTCTCTTCAGTTGAATCAGCACACTAAAGGTCTGATACATTTTGTCTGCCCAGTATGTATTTGCATGCTGTCGTCATTTTAGAAAGTGTCCCTTCTCTTCCTGGCGGGGGAGGCGATTGATCACAAGGTCCTACTTTTCCTGACCCATAGTCTCGCTAATCAAAACATCCCATGTTCCACCTACAGTGACGGGCTTAGATGTTTGCACACAATCTACTCTGAATGACTTGGACTTCGGACTCCTTTTGTCAGGACTGATGGGGAAACGGGGGAGCTATCTCTGCTCTCCTAGGATCTCAAGCACAAAGCTGCTTATAAAGTTGGAGCCACTGGGACATTCTTGCCACTACATGACGAGGGCTTACCTAGGCATGAAAACACCACAGAGGACAGCAGAGCCAAGGGGTGCTGAACATTAGAAAAATTTCTGATGACAACTTACTAAGCACCTCTTAGGCTTTGAGTTCCTTGGGCCAATAAATTTCTTTTTTCCCCTTAATTTAAATGAGTTGCTTTCACTCAAAACCGAAAACATCCTCTTTAATGCAGCAATTCTAGATAAATTTCTGTTCCCTGTGCAAAGAATCCGTGATCAAGATGGTTTAGTGGAGACAGGGTTCGAGAGGACAAAACATGCCCGATAGTTCCCCTACTCTTCATAGGTTGTAATAACTCATTTGTATAATGCTTCACCCAACAATTCCTCACACAGTGTCCTGCAGCCCTCCCAACATTTCTGTGACATGGGTATTAGTATTCTCATTTGAAAGTGGTGTTCTGAGGTTGATTAGCTACAAAGTGGCTGATTTGGGAGTTGGAATGTTGTTCTGGCACCAGTGTATGGTACATTCCCATTCTGCCATGTCTCTCATTCCTGCTGCCCCACATGCCAGTCCCTCTATGCCAGTGCTACTATATTCAGCCTCCAGCTTCAACCCTAGTTCCTTAATATGCCAACTGGAAAATGCCCACTGGAACATTATGAATTCATTTAATTCTTTTTTGAGAAATTAAAATCATAACATAAATTTTACTACCCAGCTAAAGTCTAATTTTCATATGCAGATTTTTGATAAATTAACAGTATCATCCAATGTTTCAAGAACCTTGAATCATGCCAACTTATTTTTTATTGCTGTGAATAAATGAATATTTTTTGAAACTTGGCAAAAATATCTAGAAATAGTTAGAGCAATAAGCAGAATAGATAGCCATCAGATGATAGAAAGGTTAGTTTTATCCAGATTAACTTGTTCTCTTAAATATACAGCAGTCCACAACTAAAAATGAAACACAAAAAACTTTTTAAATGAAAAATTCCCTGTGCTGTCATGAGATTAATCCTTAAACCTGTAAGATTTGGGGAAAGAAATAATTTTTTGCTCCATTGCCCTAAAACATTCCAAAGGAATACTAGATTTAAATGAGAACATTTGAAAATACCATTTAAAAAATTTCACTGATGATTAAACTGATGTTAAATTATTACACTTATTGTCTTGACAATAAAACTAACCTCTCTCTTTCAAACTCCATTACATTTTTAGTCCTTTAGAATTCCATTTGGATATTATCTAGTTATTTTTTGTCAGTCTTTGAAGAATAACACGAACAATTATGCGTCAGCAACCTGCCACTAAGTCACCTGCTAAAGTAAGCCCAAGACCAACACCACTCAATACAGAACACTTTTGATGAGCTAATAATTAAAGCTTTATTTCAAATATAAATAGTGCCATTCGTACACATAAACACATGCTAAGATTATTTACTACATCTCCATATTGGTGTTTATGAATCATAATTTCTACATTAAAATATTACACTATTTAGCATATGAATTTTAAAAAAATAAAAATTATTTCTCAAGCCCATTCTAAAACCCTCTCTTGATTATTATAAGGTTAACATATTTAAGAATTTGTCTGAACTTATTTCCATCTTTCCTACACAAAGATTAAGCATGAAATGATATGTCCACAGAGTAGACTGAATTCTGTGTGCAGACTAAATAACTGTCTACACAACTTGATTTTAAAGACTGCCCAAGTCTCAACATTGAAATCACCCAATACTACCTGAAAGTAGGGACCTTTGTACCTCCTTGCACTGCTACTGTCATGGGCTAACACCTGGCCACGGCAGATTAACAAATTAGATTTCCTATTAGCTCCAAACACTAAAGGAACAGAACAGAGAATCAATGAGTTTCATAGAATAGAAGACAGGCAGGAAGAAAGGTCAGAATGACTGCGTGCAGCTTTGAGCGGCCAGGAAGCATCAGAAAACCACTGGGCCACAAAACTTCTGGGAACTGGGAAGGCACTAAGTAAAAGGTAGGGAATATCAAAGGGCATTCTAAAGAGAAATCCACAAGTTTCACAGAATCCACATGTTAAATAGCATTATTTATTTTTAGTAACATTTTCAAAATATCAGGATTGTGACATTGAAAATAGATTCTGAAACTAAGGGAAAAAATTATTCCCTTAATTAAGCTCATGAAGGTAGCTGGCTGACTTTGGCAATGTAATTTAACTTACTCTCTTTTCCATTCTCTCATATGTACACTCTGCTACACCTTACTGAACAAGCTGAAAATTCAATAAATAAATGCATTCATTAATGATTTAGTATAACCCGAAAGGAAAGCAAAGCTGCCAGAGCCACTCCACAGGTCTCTCACTTTGCCAAAAGCGATTACTGTGTGTCAGGGCTGATGGCGTGAACCCAGCTGTGGGAGGCCAGGGATGCAGGGAGGCTGCTGCCCCTGCAGCTGTTGCTGTGAGGGAGTTGCTGAAGGTCTTAAAATCTGCACACTCAAAGTGACTGAGAAATGGGGAATTTGAATATGTTCATGTGAAAGGTTCTTCCTTCTTTCCCTTCGTTATGCACCAGGGGATGTTCTAGTAAAACTCAAGACCTCAGCTTAGAATATGTTAATGCTTATAAATTAAATTGCTCACAGAAGGTGATCAATTTTTAATGTTTACACTCAAGATGTTCTTTTTAATTAAAACTTAGCTACATTTGTATTCTCTGTTCACCGTAGAACACGTCTGAACTTGCAGAGAACTGCAATAAGGTGCAAGACATCATACTGCCATAATTTTCAGAGTTGCACTCTTCAACTAAAGAAAGAGGATTTAGCTTCAGAGGGTTGACACCATAAAGGGACCTAAGTATTCTTCGGAAGTAGTGGGAAGTTACTCTGCACGCATAGATATTTTTAGAAAGTTGCTTATATTCCTGATGTGGAGGTGGAAATTACCCTTCCATAATGCCTATGATGTACCGTGAGACATAGATAAGAAAATTAAAAGTGATTTCCAAATTTTGCAAAAGCTTATTAATTGAGAATGTATTGATTTTTAATTAATGTTCATTGGCCACTTGTGAGCTATACAGAACTATTTTAAAACAGATTGTTTACTAGCTGTATGATCTTGAGAAACTGATCCAACTCCTCAAAGTGGGAGTAATATCTTTATGATGGTTTTTATGAGGATTAAATACATATGTGAAGTACATATCAGTGTTTCACATATACTATTAGATATTAAATAAATATTAGTTTCTTTCCTGTGTATATTACCATATTTACTTGCATCGTGCTTCTTGGTACTTTCTCTCTAAAATGGGAATAATAGTTTGTCAGGAAATATCTATGTACCTCACCGTGGAAAATATTGCTTCTGTCAGTGTCTCAGGTCCTGCGCCAAGACAGGAACAATTCAGGGAAGCAGGCTAAGGACTTCGACGTACTCTGCAAAGGAAAATGTATTATGTGTCAGTTATTTATTTATTTATTGGAGACAGGACCCCACTCTGCCACTCTGGCTGGAGTGCAGTGGCGAAATCATAGTTCACTGCAACCTCAAACTCCTGGGCCCAAGCAATCCTCCCTCACCAGCCTCCCAAGTAGCTAGGACTAGAGACATTCTCCATCATGCCCAGCTAATTTTTTTCCTTTTCATGCAGAGACAGGCTCTGACTATGTCACCCAAGCTGTTCTCCAACTCTTGGCCTGAAGCCATCCTCCCACCTTGGCCACTAGAGTTGCTCAGATTACAAGCATGAGCCACCACACCCACCCATGTGTCATTTAGAGAAAAACTAGTCTCCACAGAAAACAGATATTTGCTGGATGCAGTAGCTCATGCCTGTAATCCAAACACTTTGGGAGGCCAGGCGGGAGGATCGCTTGAGCCCAGGAGTTCAAGACTGGCTTAAGCAACATGGTGAGACCTCATGTCTACAGGAAATAAAATTATTTGGGCATGGTGGCCGGGCATGGTCAACCACACCTGTGGTCCCAGCTACTCAGGAGGCTGAAGTGGGAAGATTGCTTGAGTCCAGGAGGTAGAGGTTACAGTGAGCTGAGACTGCATCACTGCACTCCAGCCTGGTGACACCCAGGCTCAGTGACAGAGCAAGACCCTTCCCCTACCCCCAGAAAAAAAGGAAAGAAAAGAAAATAGATATTCATGAACTACAACAGGTACAATGGCTTTCATGGTACCATTACCAATTCTATAGAAAATAAGATTAGAAGAGTACAAATAATTGTTTAAAATATAATGGTGGATCATACCTGTAATCCCAGCACTTTGGGAGGCTGAGGTGGGCTGATCAGCTGAGGTCACGAGTTCGAGACCAGCTTGGTCAACATGGCGAAACCCCATCTCTACTAAAAACACAAAAATTAGCCAGGTGTGGTGGTGGGTACCTGTAATACCAGCTACTCGGGAGGCTGAGGGAGGAGAATAGCTTGAACCCAGGAGGCGGAGGTTGCAGTGAGCCATGATTGCACCATTGCATTCCAGCCTTCCAGCCTGGGCAGAAAGAAGGAAGAAAGAATGAAATAGAATGGAGTCTTTTCATCCTTATATTCTCTCCAAATTGCACTTTTGTTTTCTTTTGCGTGTGTGTGTGTGAGTGTGGTTTTGTTGTTGTTGGTTGTGGTGGTGGTGGTGTTTTTTTTTTTTTGAGACGGAGTCTTGCTCTGTTGCCCAGGCTGGAGTACAGTGACATGATCTCAGCTCACTGCAACCTCTGCCTCCTGGGTTCAAGCAATTCTCTTGCTCAGTCTCCCCAGTAGCTGGGATTACAGGCAGGTGCCACCATGCCCAGCTAATTTTTATATTTTTAGTAAAGACAGGGTTTCAACATACTGGCCAGAATGGTCTCCATCTTCTGACCTTGTGATCCACCTACCTCGGCCTCTCAAAGTGCTGGGATTATAGGTGTGAGCCACTGCTCCCAGCCTCTTTTGTGTTTTTAAGGACCTGTAAGATCTCTAATACATAAGAAACTCTAACATGAAAAATTTCAAGTTTTCTTAGTTTGATGATAGAGGAAATTTCAGGCTTAGATGAAGATAGTAACAAAGGAGAAAAACTGGTGCTAGGATAGGTGGGTGGAGCCCAAACAGATTTTACAGACCGACGAAAGTGCGATTTTGGCAAAATGGATGGAAATTTTCAGCTCCGCATATGCCCTAAATAGCTGTTGGGCTGGTAACATTTTAAATCATAACTGTGTAATTTTTACCAGTGGTGCACTAACTGCCTAGGAAGATCTCAAGACATGACTCTGGAATTAAGGATCCTAAAGTGTGATTCTAGAGCTATAAATAATCTTCCTCTATGTGTAATTCCAATAATCCACACAAACGTTGCTTTCAGATATCTATGGAAATTTTTGTTATGTGACTGATTAAAATTACTGTTTAAAGCCATGGCAAGTCAGTGGTGCACTGAACAAGACAATGAGAGTATGCATGATTGCTGCCAAACCAAAGCTGTGAGCTTCCTGGTCCACTATTTCTGGGGTATCTATTATAATTTGCCACATGTTGAACTAGAAAAAGTGATGTGTCTTTAGCTAACTCAACTTTATCTTCTTGTATCTTACCCAATTTCTCAAATATTTTCTAAGTGTTGCAATGTGAATAAATTTTCTAACAGTAAAACAGGATATAGTTTTATGGAGTTTTATTTTCTAGAGTAGATAATTCAAGAATGTAAGGAAGTAAAGCCAAAAAACAAAAGACTCAAGTGATATTTTTGTTAGCCTGACTATTAGTTTTTGTTTTCTTTTTATAATCTGAAGATTTGTGGAGGAAATGATTTTACTTTACTAATAAGAAGCTTGGACTCATTATCAGCAAAAATTCTATTTTCTGGGCTTATACAATCTGGATTAACAGCCAACACTGCTTGAAACTTTATTTTGTTAAACTATTTCAGATTTACTTTTTATATGATATTTGAGTCACTATGAGTCAAACTGGGTAGTGATATCATCTAACTTCTAGAAGAGTAAATGGTTCAAAAAATAGCCCTGATCAATGCTTTGAAATTCTTTTGCACATTAGATATGGCAGAGCAGCTTTCAAAAACATACAATACCCAGGTCCCAGATAGGTCATGTCTTAGTAACTTTAAAAACTCTATCTCCTCAGTTAATTTTAATGTGCAGACAGAATTAAAAACTACTGCTTCAGATAAAGCCTTTCTTTTTTACATAAATGTTAGATCCTTAACTATTTTAATCCATCAGGTTCAACTTTTTCTGTAATAGATCTGAATAGTAAATGCCTTAGATATTAAAGGTTACAGGGTGCCTGTCACAGCTACTCAACTCTGCTGGTCCCTCACATCTACTCAATCCTATCATTGCAGCACAAAAGCAGCCATAGACAATATGAACCAAATAGGTCTAGCTGTGCTTCAGTAAAATTTTGTTTACAAAGACAAGCGACAGGCTGGATTTGACCCACTGGTCATAGTTTGCCAACCCTGGCAGTACATCATCCCTCAATTTAATATCTTGCAACCTTTTGCAATTTTATTACTATCACTTTATTTTATAGTTTAAAAATATTATTTGTTTATAAAATATTGCCATGGATTAAACCACTAACTCACTATTATATGTGAAGACTTAGTGTAGCCAGCACATTGGCTTATGCCTTTAGTCCCAGTACTTTGGGAGGCTGAGGCGGGTGAATAACCTCAGGTCAGGAGTTCAAGACCAGCCTGGCCAACATGGTGAAACCCTGTCTCTACTAAAAATACAAAAATTAGCTGGACATGGTGGCATGTGCCTGTAATCCCAGCTACTTAGAAGGCTGAGGCAGAAGAATGGCTTGAACCCAGGAGACGAAGGTTGCAGTGAGCTGAGATCACACCACTGTACTCCAGCCTGGGCAACAGAGCACCACTCTGTCTCAAGAAAATAAAATAAATAAAATAAAAATATAGTTAGTCTAAATAAAAATGACCTCGGCACCTTTGATGAGATTACTGTCCTAAAGATATTGGTTATTAGAGAATTTAACTATATTTAGCCTAGCTAATATAATTTTATAAATTATACCTACTAGGGTATGAAGTGATTAAATAAAAATTCCCTAGTGCTACTACTACTAAGAGACAAAAACTGTTTAATTGTATTTCATATAATGTACTGTAGTCAACAACAGAAAATATGGGATATACATACAGGCCACTTTCCTCTCCAGGAAAGACATGGTCAATCAATTATACCTGATTCTGGATGTGATCTCCCAATATTTCTTAATATTATTTGCAGACAAGATGAAATCTATGTGACATTCTTAGAACAATAGGAGATGTGTTTCCAGCTCAAACAACGTGCAGGAAATTATTCGCTCCAAGAGTATAAATGCCCTTCCCACCCCCACACTGAAGAGTGTGTTGATCTTGCAGAGGAAACATAGAATCACAAGTTCATGTTTGTTAAAGATGCAGAAAACTGCAGCAAGTCACTTCTTATCCAAAGTAGGTAATCAGCACTCTGTGCAGCATGCTCGGAAGAAAGAAAAGATTCCCATAGAAATCAATGGATTTTTTAAAAAATCTGTAGCTAAAGAGTGTAATTTAAACTTAAGAGAAAATAAGTAGTAAAAACTTTTCTATAATTTACATAAAATAAACTTGGAAGCAGAGGTTTTGGGGCAGCCAGTATGGGACTAGAGAAATGTAGGGCACAGAAAAGATGATTCAGTTTGAACCAGAACTTGGTCCTTAGCCTGATTCTTCATGACTGGTAGTTGGTACTGGCTGTTACCTGAGCAATCTCAATTCTCCTCTGCATGGTTTCTCATCCTCCGGTGTACTAGTTCAGCTTCCTTACATGGGAGTGGTCTTGGGGAGGATTCCAAGAAAGGAAAGGCATTTGAGGCCTAGATTCCAGAACTTACGCATTAGTTCAGTTACGTAATCTATTCAAAGCAAGATTTAAGAGGTAGGAAAAGAGACTCCTCTTCTTGGTGGGAGGCACTATTAAATATCGGAGTTATGTTTTTCAGTTTGCCACTCACAGTATTCTTACTTAACATATTCTTCTTATTCTTCATAAAATTCTGAATTTAGCTCTTCTGATTATTATGTTTGGATATCAGGACCAAATGGGGCCTCTTTGGCAACAACATCTTAAGATTCTGATGCTCAGAGCATCAAAAATGGTCTAATTAAATTCCATCAGAATGAAGCATATGTCTGTCTGAGAATGCTACATCTTACATATTCACCTTCTTTTTCTAGTTAATTTCATTCTAGTTAATTTCTAGTTAATTTCAAAAATGGTCTAATTAAATTCCATCAGAATGAAGCATATGTCTGTCTGAGAATGCTACATCTTACATATTCACCTTCTTTTTCTAGTTAATTTCATAGAATCTTAATATTAAGAAAAAGAAAGAACCTTAACTATCACCCAGTTCCATGGTAAACAGAATTGCCAATTCACAAAAAAAAAACACAATTTTTATTTCTTTAAAAGAATAAATACAGGCACATAAAGTAGAATACTATTTTCTACAATTATGCTACCTTCTTTATTGAATTGTACAATACGGTCATTTTAGTAGCTCAAGGTCTAATATCTGGCTATGCTTTAGGAGAAACAGCCAGGCAGGCAATATGACCAGTTCCCTGATTTTCCAGATAAGAAAGAGAGACAGGGAAGCTAAGGGTCTTGCTCAAGGTCACAGAGTTACCTGCTGGCAAAACCGACCCCACAAGGCAAAATTCCTTGCTCCGAAAGCAATGTTTCCCCACTGCTCCATTAGGACAGTTACTCTAATTCCGGAAAAGTCATTATTCTCTAAGCCTTACGAGACCAGAGGTCAGCAGCTGTTTTCTGGAAAGTGCCACGTAAAAATTACTTCAGATTTTGCAAGCCATACAGTCTCTTGTTGCAACTATACAACTCTACCATTGTAGCACAAAAGCAGACTGACGATACATTTTTTTTAAATGAGCATCCTGTGATACAATCGAAATTTTTTATAGAAACAGGCAACAGGCCAGGTTTGGCCCATGGGCCATAGTTTTTCAACTCCATGCACTTGATTAATGTCTAAACTATTAAGACCCCAATTCCTCACCCCCATAGGCATCTACATCCCTTTCCATGTCATCATTATGGGTTCAGTTTGCAAGTCCTTTATTTTGGGCTCAACCATTTATTATGGCCCAAACTGTGTCTCCCTGGAATTCATATGTTGAAGTTCTAACTCCTAGTACCTCAGAATATGCCTTTATATAAACATAGGGTCTTCACAGAGGTATTCAACTAAAATGAGGTCATTGAAATAGGCCCTAATTCAGTCTGACTGGGGTCCTTGTAAAAAGGAGAAATTTGGAAACAGACATGCATACAGGGAAAACACAAGGAGAAGAACCTAGAACAGATCCTTCCCTCACAGCCTTCAGAAGGAACCAGTCCTGTCAACCCCTTGCTCTTGGACACATAATCTCCAGAGCTGTGAGAGAATTTCTGTTGTTGAAGCACCCAGTCTGTAGACCTTTGTTAGGAAAGCCACAGGACACTAATATACCAGGTGACTTGCTGAGCCCAGTGATGCTGGGGTGAAAGTGGCAAATGTCATCTCATAGACTAGGCCTTAAAAAACCTTCAGTTTTTCCACTTCCTCTCTCACCCACCTCCCATTGCTGTGAGAAAATTATGCCCTAATGCTATTCTGCTGGTCTAAGAAGCATGAGACACACTTGATACAGAGCCATTCCAGCCAATCCTAATCTCGGAATGACCTGCAGATATACTAGCCATAATAAATTATTTCTGTAAAGCCACTGAGTTTTAGAATAGATTGTTACATAGCAATAACTAATTGATTTAAATGCTAAATTTAACATCAGATAAATTCCCAAAACACAGCTGTTTACATTCAACATAGAACTATGACTTTTTTCTGCATGTGTGTTGCCTTTTCCACTGAAAATTTAAGTCAATTCCTAAACACATGGTTTGCTATCCATGAACCTCCTCTGTTCCTTTATTCCCCTCCATTGAAAATAGCGAAATGAGCACATGAATCGATGAAGTCGGCTTGCTCATCTTCTAACTTAGGCCAGCAAAATTGCTACGTAATCCCACTCTTTTCCACGGTTGCAAAAATTTGCTCTGCTTTGCTTTCAGCAGCCTTGTTTCTTCAGTCAGGCTATTTCTTAAGACGTGTATCTACAGACAGATAGTTAGCTGTTGTCATTATTGCTGTTAACTAAATAATGCAATACATTTTTAAAGACACAGTTGTAAAATACCCTTTGAACAGACACACAGGTTTTTTTGTTTGTTTGTTTCTTTGAGACAGGGTCTCTCTCTGCGGCCAGGCTGGGGTCAGTGATCATACCTCACTGCAGCATTCAGCTCCTGGGCTCAAGCAATCCTCCCACCCCGGTCTCTGAGTAGCTAGGACTACAGGTGTGTGTCACCATGCCCAGCTAATTAAAAAAAAAAGATTGTACAGACGGTCTCAGTATGTTGCCTAGGCTGATCTTGAACTCCTAGCCACAAATGATCTTCCTGCATTGGCCTCTGAAAGTGCTTGGATTGCAGGCATGAGCCACCACTACCAGCCACACACATAGATTCTTAACTTCTTGGTACTTTTCAGAAATTACCTAACATTTTTGGTCTTAGTTTTTGATTGGCAGAATGAAATTAGACTGACCGGTGTGATTTATGGTGGGGGCCTTGAGCCATGATTAGTCAGGAGGAACTGGAAACTGAGTAATAAAGGTCATCACACCATGAACTTCATGCCTACATGACCAACCCCCAAATAAAACGCTGGAACCAAGGTTTGGGTGAACTTCCCATTTAGCAGTCCTCTGTGCTGTCACACATCACTGCTGGGAAAGTTCAGCGCTGCTCACAGGACTTCACAGGGAAGGAACAACTGGAAACCTGTGCTTGTTCTTTCCTGCTGACTTTAACTTGTACCCTTTTGCTGTAATAAACTGTAACTGTGAGTATAACAGCTTCTGCCAGTTCTGTGAGCCCTTCTAGCAAGTCATTGAATCTGAGGGTGCCCTTGGGAACCCCCCCACACATAACTATGCAAACATACTTGAGGAGAAAATATAAGATTGTGATTAATAACTTCTCCATTGCTTATATGTGTAATCACTGTACCCTGCCCAACCACACATCATGTTACTTTAGGGATGACATGTATGGAAAGACTCCCAAGCCCACATGTAAGTGAGGAAGCCACCGAAGCTGGTGATAGCCTGAGTTAGGACCTTTCATTTGATAAAACAGTGTCAACATTACCATTGGCTTCCCCAGCCTTTAGAGGACGTGAATCTCTCCTTAACCAGTCACACAGAAAATTTGCCCTCCATGGTCTTACAAGACCTGAGAACAAGGGTTAGCAATTCCCAGTAAACCATTTGCTATTTATGAGTTTTTGAGAAAATTCCATGAACTCTCTGAACCTTAGGTTCCTTTTAAATAGGAAAATAACTACCACACAGAATTATTAAGTTTAACAAAGATAATGCATGTGTGACTGAGTAAATATTAATAACAGAGGAAAGCTCTTTGACACTAAACTCCTTGTCAAAGAAGATTTTGTCTGTCTCATCTTCTCCCCCTTCCCCACCTTACAAAAAGAATTCTGCTTTGCCAATTGATTATTTGGAATTAAGTGGTGCAGAATCAGAAAGGAGAAAAGGTATATAGACAAGGCTGTGGGACAAGGTTTTTCAGGAAGACTTTGAGTGACAGAGAGAGATCTGGCAGCCCCTACAGAAGAGCAGAAAATGAATGGGATATACAAGGAAGAATTTTAAGAAGTCTGTATCCTCTTTATAAGTAACGTTTGAGAATCACAAACATAGACCTGAGTAACCTCAAACCAACTTATATCAAAATCCTGTTTGAGAGAAATAGTACAGACTGAAGAACAGTCTTTCTATATCTCTGGATTAGCCAGATCACACCAAGCTTCAGATGCTTCTGTTTGTCTTGCTTTCCAGAAATTCTTTTGGTTTCCCTTAAGATCCATGCCCTTAACTTATACTGAAGGAATAATAAACTCAAAAAATGTATTTTATTTGGGGAGGTTTCTTTTTTTTCAGTGTGATGTCATGCTCAAGAAATTTCACTTAGAACATAAAGCCAGAAGAATTTCTCTCCTAAAGATTTAATACGTTTTCCCTTACGTAACCCCGATAAACATGTGATATTGGCTACCATTAAGACCAGAGTCAAATTTCTAGCTCTACTTTTGTTAATGATTTAAATTAAATTTAAATGATTTTTAAACTTCTGGCTAGATGCGGTGGCTCACACCTGTAGTTCCAGCACTTTGGGAGGTCAAGGAGAAAGGACTGCTTGAGCCCAGGAGTTTAGTGAAACCCCATCTCTACAAAACATTTAAAACTTAGCCAGGCATGGTGTTGCACACCTGTAGTCCCAGCTACTTGGGAGGCTGAGGTGGGAGGATTGTTTGAGCCCATGATGTCAAGGCTGCAGTGAGCTGTGATCATGCCACTGCACTTGACAACAGAGCGAGAACCTGTCTCAAAGAAAATTTAAAATTAAAAGTAAATAATTCTAAGTTCTATCTACCTGCATTTGAGCTGCCTTCTCCCCATTTTCATTTGCTCACATCAGATCATTGAGAATGAAGGCAGATAATATTACCAGAAGAGGAGGATTTTTTTTTTTTTTTTAAATAAAATCTCACCCTGACTCCCAGGATGGAGTACAGTGGGGCGATCTCAACTCACTGAAATCTCTGCCTGCTGGGATCAAGCAATTCTTCTGCCTCAGCCTCACAAGTAGCTGAGATTACAGGCGCCTGCCACCATGCCCAGCTAAATTTTGTATTTTTAGTAGAGACAGGTTTCACCATGTTGGCCAGGCTGGTCTCGAATTCCTGACCTTAGGTGATCTGCTGACCTCAGGTACCCAAAGTGCAGGATTACAGGCATGAGCCACCATGCCTGGCCCAGAACAGGAAGATTTTGAAGTTGCTAGGAGAGGACAAAGAGGTAACAGACTTCCTTTGTGAGTGGGTGGGAGGAGTGTCATGGGAGTCGCCTCAAGATAAGTAAAAATCAATCAACACACAGTTAGGAGCTATAGTAAGCTAACAAGAATAGAGCAGTTTACTGGAGCTTCAAGAGTCAAGGCTAAATGAGACAAGGCTAAAAGATCCTTATGAATCTTGACCCTGCTTAAAAGATCTAAGTGATGCGAACAGCTTATAGTGTTTTGGGTCTAGAATATAGAATTCTTCTGTGTAAAGATTTTAATCAGGTGACTGCAAAGTGTACAGTTTTGATTTTAAAATAACAGGAGATTGAACCTTGGATCCCCACCAGAAAAGACTAAATGTGCTTAAGGATTATGGCTTAGAGAGGTTTAACCAGCTGGAGGTGAAACAGTTTGCAACTGAACAATCTAGATGGTTATGTGAAGTACTGTGCCATGCGGAGTCCTCATAATTTATTTCTGTAATTACAATATCAACCCTAGACCTTGATTTAAAAGAAGAAAATACTTGAACCATTATTGTCTCCAGAAGGCAATACAAGAAACCTTTTTTCTTAAGGAAGTTTTTATTGGTTTCGCTAACAGAGTTTAGCATGTCCACTTCAGTTCTCCTTAACTAAACTTAAACAGACATTTCAATGTAAGTCTGCTTAAGTAAACTAAAAACAAGACACATAAAGTCACACCCAAGGAGAACCTTAGAAATCATCTAGTCTTAGGTCCAGTGTGGTGGCTCAGGCCTGTAATCCCAGCAATTTGGGAGGCAGAGGCAAGCGGATAACCTGAGGTCAGGGGTTCAAGGCCAGCCTGACCAACACAGGGAAACCCCATCTCTACTAAAAATACAAAATTAGCCAAGCATGGTGGTGCATGCCTGTAATTTCAGCTACTCGGGAGGCTGAGGTAGGAGAATCGCTTGAAGCCAGGAGGCGGAGGTTGCAGTGAGCTGAGAACACACCACTGCACTCCAGCCTGGACAAAAATGAAACTCTGTCTCAAAAATGAAAGAGAGAAAGAAAGAAAGCAGGGAGGGAGAGAGGGAGGGAAGGAAGGAAGAAGGACGGAAGGAAGGAAGGGAAGGAAAGAAAGAAAATCACCTAGTCCTAGCTCCTCATTATAGGTTGGAAATTAAAATTCACCAAGGCCAGAATCATATGTCTTAGCTAATGGCAAGGACCAAGACCTCTGGATTCTCTGTAGAAGATCCTGTTCCATCAGAAGTGCATGAAGTTACTCTGCCCAAACCCCACCAATGCAAGTTATAAAAATGATTTTGAAGCTATTTCTGTGGCAAAAACAAAGGCCCACATCTCCGCAATTCCATGTGCCAGCCCTCAGTTCACATTGGCTTTTTTTTCTATCAATTATACAAATTGAACTTCTTTAGTTTTCAAATTCCAGAACAATTTGCATATTCCAATAAATTCCCAGGTGACTTTATTTAGCATAGGCGATAACAGTATAGACAAATTTCATCTTTTGACTTGTTGCTACAAGTCTTCCTTTATGAATCCCTTCTGGGTTTTATGACTCACGATTTTCTTTATAATCTCCTTGGACCAATATTTCCATATTTTCACTAAGGTTGAGTTAGCTCTTTTAAATTCAAAAATGTAATCTGCAGCTATAAATCTGTTCCCCAGCAGGGTAAGCAGACTTTGCAGATCTTTGGCAACCTACTTTTCCTCGCCAACTTCTTCCATCCCATAATATTTACACTAAGTCTTATTTGTTCTTACTTTCACTCCATGAGTATCTCTTGTACCTACCTAGAGCACCCTCAGTCCCAGTTCAAGGAAAGACATGGAACAGAACCACAAGTATGTAAAAAATACCAGATACATTTTCAGGATCATTGTTAATCTTTGTTTTGTTTACAATGTGTGTGTGAACCATTTTGTTTTTTAATAACACAATCTTTCATTCACTAAAAAACATAGTTCCTATTTTTCCTATTATAATATGGCCTGTTATTTCCTCTCATTTTTTTAAAAATAAATTTTTTGCTGTATCCTGTGTAACTGATACAGAAATAAGTTCACAAAAGAGTATAAATTTTTTTTTTTGCAATAAAGAGTTGATCAAGGCCGGGCATAATGGCTCACATGGGTAATCCCATCTTGAAAAAACAAAAACAAACAACCAACGCCCAAAGAGTTAATCAAAACAAGTAGCTCAGCCAGACATGGCGACTCAGGCCTGTAATCCCAGCACTTTCGGAGGCCAAGGCAGTTAGATCACCTGAGGGCAGGAGTTCCAGACTGGCCTGGCTAACATGGTGAAACCCTGTCTCTACTAAAACTACGAAAAAAAAAAAATTAGCCGGGCATCATGGTGCATGCCTGTAATCCCACCTACTCAGGGGGCTGAGGCAGGAGAATCGCTTGAACCCAGGAAGCAGAGGTTGTGGTGATCGAAGGTCATGCCACTGCACTCCAGCCTGGGCAACAACAACAACAACAAAAAGGTAGCTAATTTTTGGAAAACTTTTTGCAAGGATTAAATTCACAAAATCTTAGATGAGCTAAGAACTGGAAACTTCCAGAAGATGCAGTCAGAGCAGTAATTCCTCAGAATGAGTCTTATCCCTGGCATTTAATGTCCAACTCCCCAAATTTGCCACTATTTAAAATTCACCAAAAGCTAAAATTTGGATTATTGCTTTGTCGATAAAAAATCTGTGAATCTGCTACCACCTATAAAATCCCTTCACAAGTGTATATGCATTTAGAAAAGATCAAATTCATCATAAGGGTAAATTTCAAGAGTATGAATTTTAAGTAATATCAAGAGTTCTTCCCAAAGCATCTCATAGACATTTGCCCCAAGGAAACATGTTCAGAAGTCCAGCTTCATGGCCACAGTCCAAAGAATCCTGGAGTTATTTTAGTGCTCTGTGATATTTTCGTCCCTATCCTTTGTCCTCCTTTTCTATAGTATCACTTTCAGGATTAGTATCACTGTCATATAACTACACACACACACACACACACTGAAAACCTGTACATAGCTATATTGTCATGTTGCCATATGCTTCTGATTATCCTTGACCTACATGCATATATGCTTTTAAAATAATGAACCTTACTTATTTTTCCGATTTCATTATATCTTTGAACTGTTCATTGAGACAACAGTAGTCAGTGAAACGTATACTTTTAAGTGTTCATTTTTACTTGTGTCAAAACCAGATATTCTTCATCTTTTTTTCCTGACTTTACACCATTCACAAGCACAACCCATTTTCTTCATACTTTCCTCACTGCACACAGTAATTTTTCAATGGCAAGAAAGAATGCTTCATGGGTATCTCAAAACACCTTTTGCCCTAACCCTTCCTTCTTTTCTCATTTTGGATTTCTGGTGTTTTCCAGAAAGGGGAATATGCCTCTCCCTTTGGGAAATCAAGATTCTAAAATATCTTTTCTCTCTTGACCATTTCTCACATGGACTGGATATTCATAACCTCATATATAAAACTGGCAGAAATTTATTTTTTAAGTAATAAGCTTTTTTCAGTTACAATAAAATGTTATCAGTTACGAACAGCATTGTTAGTTTTTGTTACTCTTCTTTCACTATTATATTGCAGTAAATATTGCCAAATGCATTTTTATTGTCTTTGATATTTTAATAGCTTCATGTACCCTCGATGAGATGTGCTACCAGTCCAATTTTTTTTTTCTTTTTTTGGAGGAAGGCAGGAAGGGAGGAAAGGAGGAAGGGAGGGAAGGAGGGAGGGAGGGAGGGAAGGAGGGAGGGAGGGAGGGAGAGAAGGGAAGGAAGGGAATCAGGCAATGAGAGAGACATTGCCGACCTGGATCTAGAGGTCTACAAGTTGATTTCCTTTTTCTTTTTTTTTTTTGAGAGAAGGAAAGAAAAAAACAGGAGTGAAGGAGAGGAAGAAAGAGGAAGAAAAAGAGGGAGAGAGAATGTAAATGTTGCTTTATTCTAAAAGAAATGGGTATTAATAATGGCCAATCAATATTTCATTTAAACCTATGAGTAGGTGTGATGCGGTATTGACAAGAATGTATATTTTGTGTATTTAAAGTGGAGAGCTCTATAAATATTTATTAAGTTTACTTGTTCCGGATCTGAGCTAGAGTCCTGGATATCCTTATTAATTTTCTATCTCATTGAGTCTAAGTCTCTATGTATCTGGGTGTTAGGATCGTTAGCTCTTATTGTTGCATTGATTCTTTTACCACTGTATCTTTGTTGCTTTAAAATCTATTTTATCAGATGCAAGAATTGCAATTCCTGCTTTTTATTTATTTATTTATTTTTGCTCTCCATTTGGTTGGTAAATCTTTCTCCATCCCTTTGTTTTGAGTCTTTGTGTATCCTTGCATGTGAAATGGGTCTGGATGTAGCATACCGTTGGGTTTTGGCTGTATCTTTTGATTGGGGGATTTAGTCAATTTAAATTTAGGATTACTGCCATTTGATGTTAATTGGCTGTTTTATCCATTTGTTGATGTAAATTCTTCTTTATGTTGATGCTCTTTACTTTTTGATATACTTTTAGAAAGGCTATTACTGGTTGTTTCTTTCTATGTGTAATGCTTCTTTCAGAAGCTCCTGTAAAGCAGGCCTGGTGGTAATAAAATCTCTGAGTACTTGCTTATTTATAAAAGATTTTATTTTTCCTTCAGTTGTGAAGCTTAATTTGGCAGGATATGAAATTCTGGGCTGAAAGTTCTGTTCTTTAAGGATGTTAAATATTGGCCCGCACTCTCTTTTGGCTTGTAGAGTTTCTGCTGAGAGATCTGCTGTAAGTCTGATAGGCTTCCCTTTGTGGGTAACCTGACCTTTCTCTCTGGCTGCCCTTAGTATTTTCTCCTTTATTTCAACCCTGGTGAATCTAATGATTATGTGCCTTGGGGTTGCTCTTCTTGAGGAATATCTTTGTGGTGTTCTCTGTATTACCTGGGGTTGAATATTGTCCTCCTTTGCTAGTTTAGCAAAATTTTCCTGAAGAATATTTTCCAGCTTGGATTCATTCTCTCCGTTGCATTCAGGTATACCTATCAAACGTAAATTTGGTCTTTTCACATAGTCCCACATTTCTTGGAGACTTTGCTCATTCCTTTTTATCCTTTTTTCTCTATTCTTGTCTTCTCATTTTATTTCATTAAGTTGGACTTTGACCTCTGATATCCTTTCTTCTGCTTGAACAATTCAAGTGTTTAAACCTGTGCATACTTCTCGGAGTTCCCGTATTGTATTCTTCAGTTCCATTAATTCACTTATATTCCTCTCTAAGTTGTCTATTCTCATTAGGATTTCGTCAAACCTTTTTTCAAAGTTCTCAGTTCCTTTACATTGGGCTACAACGTGTTCTTTTAACTCACAGAAGTTTCTTATTATCCATATTCTGAAGCCTGATTTTGTTATTGGGATGCGCTTGTTCTCCATCAAGCCTTGGTCCCTTGTTGATGAGGAACTGTGATCCTCTGTAGAGGGAGAGGCATTCTGATTTTGAGTATTCTCAGCCTTTTTATGCTGGTTTCTTCCCACTGTTGTAAGTTTATCCACCTGTTGTCTTTGTAATTACCAACTTTCTTTTTTTTTTTTGCCAATCAATGAGAGCTTGTAAGATTGCTGAGGTTGGTTGGCCTTGAACTCTTGGCCTCGCCTTCGTAAGCGCCATGACATTGGCCGGAGCCACTTTGGGCCCCCCAACTTTCAAATTAGGTCTCTGGGTGGACATCCAACTTGTTAATTCCCAGGGCCAAAATATGAGCAACCCACTGCGCCAGCCAAAACAGCGGCATTAAGACTGATTGTGCTTTTCTGCCCGGGAATCTCCTGTCTGGCTTCCTTCTTGAGTCCGTAATAGGCGACTCTGCCTTCCCGGAGCTCCAAACCTCCATCAGAAGGGGAACCAATCCCGTTTACTCTGCACCAAGAGCTGCCACGCTGAGGTGCCGGCAAAACCACTGCACTGGCCACAAGAGTCGCGCTGGCGACCCGTGTGGCTCCTCCACTGGGAATCTTCTGCTCCGTGAGTGATCAAAATTTGTCTGAAAGTGTGGCGTATTCTCGTTTTCTGCGCTTTCACTAGGAGCTGCAATCCCGAGATGTTAGCGGTCAGCCATCTTGGATCGTTCCCCCCTCCAATTTTTTTAAAAAAGTTAAAATTATTCCTCAAATGAGACTTTCTTCATTTTAAAATTTCCTCATCTACCCATAGTATTTGTTGATAGATTTCTTCAACTATTTTGTAGGTGTCTTGTTTTCTCTTGTGTTGTAATTAATTAGCTAGTGTTTTCATGCAGAAGGAGACACATGTTCTCATCAGGCTTTTTCCAGTTGTTTACTTACTCTTCTTCACAGCCTCCAGGAATATCTTTAGTTCATCTGTAGAATTAACAGGTTTAGAACTCAGTTTCCTCTCCAGGTTTCCTCTCTCAGTTTCCTCTCTGTGATACTGCAATTCTTGTTCGCTGGCCATGGAGTATTAACTGGTATACTCACTGATTTGGGAGCTTAATTTTGGGGAGTTCTATTATTGTCCTTTTTTAGGTGACATTGTTATTTTTTTTACTGCATAGAAAAATGAGGAATAAGCTGACACTATGACGTTACTTCCTCTACTGAACCGTCTTTCCAGAATACCATAGACTTGTACTACAAATTGCAGTCATTTTTTAATAGTCATGCTTGATTTATTTATCTTGTTAACCCCCATGATGATTGCTGCACAGTATAGTAAAATAGATGAGCATATTATTTTTAAAGTATTTTTCATCCCTTTAAGAGGCCTTGTCTGCTGTGTAAGGTTTGGACACTAAATAATAATGACCCGGAATATAAAATAATTCATGTTCATAGATCCCTCCAAGTAGAGATTTCGAGTAAATTAGAGGCAATTCTTTTTCAACGTAGCAACTTTTCTTAGAGCACAGAACAACTGCCATCCTCTGCCTTGATGCTGAGAGCTGCAATTGCTGAAGGTAGATGCATTCATGACCAAGTTAGAATTTAGCCTTTAAGCTTACCAGGGGGATCATTTCAATACCCACCTACCTCACCACCTAAGCAGAAAGGCAAAATGTCTTTTGTTTTGTCACTGGCTTTCTTCTCCATTAAAACTATAGAGAATAGTTGGTATAACTATAAAATATAGAGCCCGTTCCCAAAGTTAAAATGGGTTGTTTTATTTTGTCTTTAACACACAAAAAAGACCTCCTGCTTCTTTTTCCTTCCAGCAGGGAAAGTGGCAAGTCTGTCTTGAACCACAGTGACTGCCTTTCACATTCCCTGCCTTTCACATTCCCCTCCCCAAAGCCATTTAAGGTCCTTTGACCTGCTTCTCTATTTCAAGAGGTCTTGTCTTTAAATTTGCGTAACTTAAAGATATCTATCTCCATAACAAAGAAACCGATTGCCTGGAAGGTGTGTTGGAGTTTCCCCTTCTCACCTAATACAGACTTCTTGGGGGTTTTTAAATAATGAAATGTGAGAGACTGGGAGATTACACTGTGTCATCCATGCCTCTGGCTTTTTCAAAACCCGTGGGTCTAGGAAATCTGATACAACTCTACATAGTCTGCAAGACATAGTCCTATGCATTTATTGCATCAGGTAGTTTTCACCCCAATTGTGTGCTGACTGTGTACCTGGCTCTGTCTATCTGTCAGTGAACAACAAAAACAAAACTTTCTCCGCTCATCCAACTAGTAAAAGGAACACCTGTCCTGAACATAATGAGGAAGCTAAATACATATTAGATAGCTGTAAATACTATTTAAAAATATAAAGGAAAATTGGTAGGGTAGAAAGAGCTGTAAGTAATTCATGCAAAGTCCCAATGAGTGTTGCTGGCAAAGATTAACAGAAGGAGCAGACCTGGAGACTGGAACATGCCTGGGGTGTTAGAAGAACGGAAAGGAAGCTAAAGATAAAAACCCAGACACCGCAGCACTTACAACTTCTATGACTAATAAAAGGTTTTACATTTTCTTAGCTTTCTTGACCCTGTTGCATCCGAGATCACTAAGCTGTCTTAAGAACTCCTTAGCACACAAAAGGAGTTAGAAGGTCCTTCAGCATGCCCTGAAGCTTAGGCCAGTAGTGTATTCTGAGCAATTGTTTCTTCTAAGTGCATAGACCCTCATAAAACCTTTTTTTGCATCTATTGTTTTTCTTACCCCTGGCTGTGTTCGTAATTGCTTCGCGGTGACATCTCATTGACAGATGCAAGGCTGCTGACACCACGCCAGACTCACCGAAATGAAATCATTTGGCACCTGAGGGGATCTGGGCCTTCTGGACTCTTCATTCCTGGCTGAGAACTCTATGCCCTACTTTGAGGGTTTGAACCCTAGGAGAAGAAGCTAACTTAGGAATGATTATTGCCTTTATTGCTCATCTCTGGGCTACCGAAGCACCTCAAAAGGGGCCCACAAATCCTGTCCCTATATTCACAGACCTCAAAATTTGGTGACAGAGTGCAGGTGCCACAGGGACTTAAGAGTTATGGTTGAACAAGGAGGGGCTGTGCGTTCAGATGCCTACAGTGGCTACTCTGGTCTCGTATGTCAGCAAGAAGTTAGATGAGTGACATCCACAGCAATTGTGAGCTTGTGTGTCTTTAGGGGACAACAAATTCTCAGGTCTAGCCAGTCATTGAAATGTGGAAATAACAATCCAGTGTTTCCAAATCTTATTGTAAAAGAAAAGATAGCAATCAAAATATTTGTATGAAATTTCCTGATGTTTTAATGCTGGCAACTAGTAATTCCAATAAATAAATAAATAACAAAACCACTATTGAATTAGGCCAAACAAGAGCTATCTGTATGTAGCCTGTTTTCTGCTTGGGGGATCCCATTCTATGACTTCTGAAAGAATCATCTTTGATCCAGTCATTCATTGTCTATTTCATAGTGTTTGTGGGAGTTTAAAATTTTAAAAATAAGATGTGGAATGAAGATGGCAGATAATTTCTAAATTGCATGTCAACTCTGATTCATTAGCAATGGCTGCCCTGAGCATTACATTTAGGATCTGAGGCTATTTCTGGGTCGCCAGAAAAAGTGTGTGTTAAATTATCAATGTTGAATGATGGCACACAAGGCATGTATTTGCAATTCCCTAACCAGAAAATCCCCATGACAGTTGGTGTTGGTGCTGCAATAAATGATTTCAGTTACTCCTACTTCCTTAGCTCTTTAATTCAAGCGTGCGTTTCTCATGCTCCCCAGGTCCTGGGAAAATGGAGCACTGACTTTTCAGTGAATGGGTGTCTTTCAATCATCAGGTGTCTTTGCTTATACTCATGAGGCACAAACCAAGCCAATGCATTCAACGCTACAGGAGGAGAGTAACCAGTCTGTCACACAGACACCTGCTATAATTGCTTCAGATTCCATGAGATATAAAAATATTAGAGCAAAGGTTTGCTACTCTAAACCAATCAGGCTCCAGATTATAAATATTTTCATCTGAGTTGATATTCTAGCTGATTTTAATGTATTTAATATATTAAAATGAGTTTATTTTGGAATAAAAATGACTATAAATACAAATTTCAGATACTTTAGTTTAAAGAGAAACAATAAAAACCAACACTAGAAAGCAACCTGCAAAATTTAATTATTTCTAGTGTTTTAATTCTTGATAGGGAAGCTGAACCCAAGAAAGTAATTGAAAAATGTTATCCTCCACAAGTATATCTTAGAGGTAAGGGCATTTAAATGTTTAAAAATATGTTTTTTTTAATATCCACTTATGTATACTTTGGAAGGAATTTCACAAAGAAAAACAGTAGCAAATAGGTAAGTTCTTAACTACTAATTCACTCTGTTTTCTGATAATCTTCTGCCAACATTCCATTCAAAGTAATAGACGGTCTACAAGCTCCCAGTTTCCAATAATTGTTAACTCAGTACTAACTTAACTGAGTGAATAGAATAGGTAGTAGGTGGCCTATATGTGATTTTAGACCATAGATAGAGGAATCTCTCTTTCATTAACACAATGTTGATGCCTAAAACTCAACAATCAGACTCCTGAATTTTTATAATTTATTACTGCAATATTGTACAATTGGAGTATCAAAATGTCAGTGTCTTCGAGACTATCAAAAAATAAGTGCTTCAATATAAACTACTTATTGTCTATAATATATTCTTCCATTTATTTAATTCTGATTGTATAGATTTCTTCCAATTCTGTAACTTGTAGGTAGCTAACAACATTGCAAAATAATCCTTGTCCATAGACATGCAACTGAACTGTCTGATAGAAGGACCAATCCTCCCCCAGGGAAAAGATAGTTTTGTCTCAATTTGCACATTTATTTCAATAGTCTTAATCTAGAAATGTGTCTGGTTTTTTGTTTGATTGTTTTTGGATTTTCTTTTGAATTGCTTATATCTGCCTAGTTCCCTCACTGATCAATGAGTTAAGTAAGATCTTTAATACATGTTTGTTTTATATCTGTATAAGAGTCATAATTTTACCTCTTTTTGAAAATTATCTTTTAATGATACTTTCCCATTCAATCAACATAAATTCTTGACAACTAATTCCAAAACTTATCCATATTTATGAAAAAAGACGCTTTGAAAAAGTAAGAACCCTGATTAATGGTTTGCAATTGTATTTTATTCTACCAAAATGTTATTGATAAATGTGTTTCCGAAGAGTATATTCCACAGCTAACTGTCCTGCCCTATTTTATCTCTAAAATCTTATTTAACTTCAATTTTTAGAAAATAAACAATTAAAAAGTCATTTAGCAAGTAATTATTGAGCACTTGCTCTATTCCAGACTTGCTTATATATCAGACTAAGGATCCCGGTATGCATTTCACTTTTGAAAAGCCCTTTTAAAGTCCATCTGAGAACAAATTCATTTCTCTAGCATCTACTAAAAAGAGCCAGCCAAACACATGTTCCAAATCCTGCAAGTGTTTCTCCAATGTAACAGCCACTGTCAGCAGGGTGACTGGGCCCCTCCCCAGGCTAGCATGTTTGATGCTTCCTTCAGTGGCCCAGCCTTCTAATTCAGTGTAACCTGTGTCCCTTCAACCTCAGCCCTGTCACCAGGACAGCCTCTCATTCCCCTCAGTCCTGCCTTCCAGTGGCAATTGGATGAGCGACTCTATATCCATGGTGGTCAAGAAAATGGGTTGAAGCGATGTGGAAGTGAAATTCAAGGTGCAGACCTTTTATTGCTTAGAAACAGAGCTATTGAAGTCCCCCAGGGTAATCCAAAACTAAGAGTGCCAAGGAAGACCTAGAGTCAGAGGCCATACCACTCCCACGAATATAGGAAAGTAACTTGAGAACAGTTGATGCAGTAAATAAGAAAGGAGCTATTGCATGACAGCAGAATAGTCTAGAATCAGCGATGGGAGCAAGATGAGCAAGATGGGAGCACTACTTACCTGCTCTAGAGGGATTACAGTCCTGAGAGGGAGACAGCGCAGCAGACCAGTAAACAAGCAATTAAAATACTGTCTGATCTGCAGATGATCAGGGAATGCTAAGGAAGTCCACAGAAGGTAAATGGATTCCAGTCTGGGTCAGGGTGGAGTATATACAAAGGGGAAGATTAATGGAGAACTGGGCACTGTTTATTCAGCATGATCCATAGAGAAACACTAAATATTGGTTAAAAGAATTTTCCAGTCACTGGGAAAGCCTCTCTGTAGGTGAAGTAGAAATGATTGATTAGGCATTGCCACTGGACAATGAATCTCTCCCATGCTTGCTGATCAACATTCTGATTATGGGTACCCTAATCTCAGCAAAGGAACACCCTGGATGGGAGATACATGCACTCTAGCAACTAGAACTGAGCATCTCACACTGTACATTACCCAGGCCTCTTGTGAGTAGATTGCCATGAATCATCTTTCCTGAGGCTTTTCTGCTCTGAGAAATTGACATGAGGGCCAGACTGGGGGCCTTGCTAAATTCACCAAACGTAGTGTTACCTGTGAGGCTTCTTGGCAGTTTTCAGCATTCTCCTGGAAGCACCCCAACCTTATCTGCAGCCCCTTTGCAATGTTTAACAATGGGCATGGTGAATATGAATTGGATGTCACCAATCAGCTCTGTGGAAACATAAACCCTCTTTATTTTGATGGCTACACATACTTTTATTTGACAAGCCCTGTTACTGCTCAGCAACAGGAAAACTAAATTGGTCCAATGAAAAAACTTGGTCCAACCCAGTAAATTTTTCAGTTTCTGCTAATTTAAAATTGAGCATCTCTCAGGTAAATATTCAATGAAATGCAAATGGAATTCTTTTCTGTTGCTGTCCAGTTCAATGCTCATTCCCTGCCATCAAACTCTCAGGGGGCCTCTGGCCATCAAACTCTCAGGAGGCCTCTGGCCATCAAACTCTCAGGGGGCCTCTGTCCATCAAACTCTCAGGGGGCCTCTGGCCATCAAACTCTCAGGGGGCCTCTGGCCATCAAACTCTCAGGAGGCCTCTGGGCCAACACCTGTGTGGTGTAAGACCTAAAATCCAGACCCATTATTATGTGTTTCCTTGACATCTGAAAAAATCAGCAGGACCTCAAATGGCCTGATCCCAAGTTCACCTTCTGCTCCCATGATTAAGGTTCCCCAGTCAAACAACCCTCCTTAGACAGGGGACCACGCACAGTGACTGCTTATCCCTGATTAGTGGGTTTCAGTTCCCTGTTTGCCTGAGGGATTATTCACACAATCCAATGACATCCTCTCACAGAAATCAGGAATCACCTCACCCTCTTGATGCCACAAAGTCTGCCTTTCCCAGCCCTGGCTTGTTCACTCAGCTTTTGAGTGGAACTCTCATGTGACCCTGCGTGGCGTGCCATGTCCTCCTTCCCCAGGTTATGAGGACGTGTAACTAATAAAGTGCTGTCACCTCCTCTGCCCAGTGTTGGTGTTTGCTTATCCCAATAACTCTAAGGCATCAAGGGGTAAATAGGAGGTAATGAAAACACCCTGCACTAGCATCAGGAGGAAATGGAGGTGTGTTACCTGACTGGCCGCATGGTGGCTGTAAGTTGGCTTTCTCAGTTGGGTCTTGCAGCTAGCTACAGTGCTTCCCTAGTCTAGCCTCTGGCTCTGGTGTTTTATCAATGCCAGCTCTTTGGAGTGGTCTGGTAGATGGTGGATAACAGCCTAGGAAGGCTTAGGGCGGGTTCCTGGTTTGGGTAACTCAATAAGGTGACCCTTACATGCTAAATCCTCCAAGGTCTACCTCACAGGCTTAGCATGAGTCTTGTCCCCACTGAGACACTTCTTGTGAGATGGCTGACAAGCCAACCAGGACCTCAGCTACCTAGTTTCTTAGTTAACTCCAAGCCTCCAGGAAACCTAGGAATTTTTCCCCAGCTGAGCTTGGCTCCAGAGGAAGCTGACGGTGATCTTTGCCTTCCTTGCCTCACATTGCCATCTCACCAGGGTCCTTCTTGCTCCAAAGGCAACAGAGGATTCTGCAGATTCTATTGCTCAGCAAACTCTAGAAATTGTGTGTCAGTTTCTTACTTATTTGCCTACAGCTGCAAAACTAAAAATGATGCTTTAGAATGTTTCTCGCGTATAGACATGTGGTCAGAATAAATCTTCTCACTCAAATGCTCTCTTTTCCTCTTTTTTATATCCTCTCCTGACTCTCCTTCCCTTAACAGCCAAGCCTCAAGAGTGGTTCTGTGCTCACTTCCTCTACTTCCTCCTATCACATTCACTGTTTGTTGCTGTCTGACTCTAGTCCCTGAAACTCCTTTCCATAAAGTCATCATTTATCCTCGAATTGTGAAGTTCAATGACTGTGTCTTGGTCTTATTTGAAACTCTCACTTTAGCATTAGTGACATCATTCCTGCTTCAGTATCATCTCCTCTGAGCACCTTTCTGTCCCCCGCATGCAGGCTCTTCCAATTGCCCCTCAGTGATGCTGCTGCCGCTGCTCAGAGCCTGATATTTGCACTGTGCTCTTCCATCCACAGAGTCCTTATTAGGTGACCACAAGCCTCTGCTTTCCTTCAAATACTACTATGTATGACCCACTACCTCCAGCTCCTTCTACTGAGCTCAGACATTATCACTGGGTTCTAGACCCACATAATGTGCTTTTTATTTGAAGAGAAATGATGACCTAATGGAAAACAGTGTCTACCTGAAACTTGCCTAGACACTAAAAGCCCTTCTTCCCTCTGTATTCCCCTAGTTGAAGGTACAATCATTCATCCAAGGACATAGTATTCCAGCCATTCTACACTCTGCCTCTTCTATCCCCATCACCTAAGAGTCTGACTTTACTTCCTAAATGTACATGTTTGGGCTCTTTTCTTCTCTCTATTGCCACTGCTATGGTCTTGGCTTAGACCCTCATTGCTTTTTGCCAGGATTATTGTTCTCAGTCTCTAGACTACACAAGCCCTTTCTCCCACCCAACCTCTACCAGAGTGATTTTGTTTAACTGTAAATCTGCTCATGTCATGTCACTTTCCTGCTTAAAACCCTTTAGGCTTCCATTGCACTTAGGCTAAATGTTAAATTCCTTAGCTAAGCACACAAGCCCGTTGTTAACACTTTGGCATCTTACTCCACAGCACTAGTTGTGAGAGTGGAGTCAAGTTACTTAAACTTTCTATGCCTCAGTCACCTCCATCTGTAAAATAGAGATACCATAGCACATGTGATAAGACTGTTGTGAGCATTGAATGAGATAAGGCATATAAAGTACTTTGGCATATAGTAAGCAATCTGTTTTTTGCTTATTTGGTTTTGAGACAGGGCCTCACTGTGTCACCAAGACTGGAGTGCACTGGCATGATTGAAGCTCACTGCAAACTCTCTGCCTCAGCCTCCCAAGTATCTGGGACTACAGGAGCATGCCATCACACTCAGCTAATCAGTCTTTTCTTCCCTCCCTCCCTCCTTCCTTCCTTCCTTCCATTTTGAGACAGTCTCACTCTGTTGCCAGGCTGGAGTGCAATGGCGCAATCTCGGCTTACTGCAACCTCTGCCTCCCAGGTTCAAATGATTCTCCTGCCTCAGCCTCCCGAGTAGCTGAGACAACAGGCATATGCCACCACACCCAGCTAATTTTTGCATTTTTAGTAGAGAGGGGTTTCACCATGTTAGCCTGGATGGTCTCAATGTCTTGCCCTCATGATCCGCCCACCTCGGCCTCGCAAAGTGCTGGGATTACAGGCATAAGCCACCATGCCCAGCCTCTTTTTTCTTTCTTTACTTCTTTCTTTTCTTCTTTACTTCTTTCTTTCTTTTTTCCTTCTTTCCTCCCTTCCTTCCTCCATTTCTTCCTTCCTTCTTCTTTCTTTTCTTCTCTCCCTCCCTCTCTCTTGCTTTCTTCCTTCCCTCTCTTTCTTTCCTTCTTTCCTTCTTCCCTCCCTCCCTCCCCCATTCTCTTCCTCCCTCCCTTCCTTCCCTCCTTACTCCTTTCCTTCCTTCCTTCCTTTTTTTTTGTAGAGATGGGTTTTTGCTATGTTACCCAAGCTGGTCTTGAACTCCTGAGCTCAAGTGATCCACCAGCCTAGGTCTCCCAAAGTGCTAGGATTACAGGCATGAGCTACTCGCCCAGCCAGCAGTTTGTTTTTTGATAATAGCCATCATTACCATTTTAAAAACTCATCTCCCTTCTCTTCCTTTCAGCCACCATACTGGCCTACTTGACATTTCTGAATACTGCCTATGAGTTCATTCTCCTGGGCTTACCTATGGTCCTGCTTCCTCTGAGTGTAATACTTTCCCCCTCTTTCTTCATCTAGCGAACACGTACTTTGCTTTAAAGACCAGTCTCACATCACTTCTTCTTGAAAGTCTTCCTTGATCTTCCTGCTCCCGTCTGTTTTATTTCCCATGTTTTCATAACTCATTGGTAATATGTTTATCCCAGTACTCAATAACTGCATTGGGCTTGATTACATGTCTGTCTCCTATGTAAGACTGTGGATTTCTTAAAGGCAGATACATCTTTGTCTGAGTTCCAGGAACAGGGCTTGACAATGTTGAACTAGGGGTTCAGCAAATGATTGCTAGGTGAATTAAAAGTGTTCATCAGGTGCTTGGAGACTCAAGGACACCTTTGCTTCAAAAAGCACCTTATTTCAAATTATCATCTAATTTCTTCCACTATTTAAAATCTCTATCTGAAAACTGTGAAATTAAACATGATTAGCTTACTGTCAGTGACGAAACTAAGCTAGCCAACTGAAAATCAATTATAATTCATTTATTTCTAAACGGTATATTTACCCTTTCAAACAAAGCACTTATAAAGATAACAGGATGAATTTTAGTGATGAGTTTTAAAGAAGTATAACAGGAGGAGAGGGTGTAGTGTGAGAAGACAGGAAGAATAAATTTTTTTGCCCAGGCACAGTGCCACATGCCTACAATCCCAGCACTTTGGGAGGCTAAGGCAGGAGGATCACTTGAGGTCAGGAGTTCAAGGCTACAGTGAGCTGTGATCATGCCACTGCACTCCAGCCTGGGCCACAGAGCAAGACCCTGTTTCTAAAAGAAATTAAATAAGGAAAAAATAAAAAAATAAATTTTATGAGAGAGTTGCTTGGCACTCTTCAAATAACATCAAGTAGGAATCCAGCCTCCACTGGTAGGGGTAAGCTGATGGCCTACTATGTGAGGGGATTTGACTGGAAAAGCATGCAGAAGCTTTTCATAATTAAACCAGTTGCTGAAATACTGAACTAATATCATTAATAAAAAGGCAGCATTGCAACAAAAGGAATTAAAATCTTGATATATGACACATGTTGAGGAAGCCAAATTGTTAAAAAGCTCTACATTATATAACTCCATGTGTATGAAATGTCCAGAATAGTGAACCTACAGTCAGTGAGTGGATTGGGGCTAGGGAACAGGGAGTGATTTCCAATGAGTATGGGTTTCTTTGGGGCTGATAAAAATGTTCTGAAGTTAAATAATGGTGATGAGTGCACAACCCTCTGAATATACTAAAAGCTACTGAATTGTACATTTAAAAAGGGTTATTTATTTATTTGAGACAGAGTCTCATTCTGTCAGCCAGGCTGGAGTGTAGTGGCATGATCTTGGCTCACTGTAACCTCTGCCTCTTGGGTTCAAGTGATTCTGCTGCCTCAGCTTCCTGAGTATCTGGGATAACAGGTGTGCACCACCACACACTGCTAATTTTTTATATTTTTGGTAGAGATAGGGTTTCACCATGTTGGCCAGGCTGGTCTTGAACTCCTGACCTCTAGTGATCCACCTGCCTCGGCCTTCCAAAGTGCTGGGATTATAGGTGTGAGCCACCACACCCAGCCCAAAAGGGTTATTTTTATGATATATTAAATTATATTGAAATAAAAATATGTCAGAAAGAAGTGATATACCAGAAAACACTAACAATAGAAAAAAAACAGCATGCATTATTTATTATTACTATTTGAAGGTCCACAAATGAAATTATATATTATATTTTCTATTATTTTTCTAAAATAATTAGAAATAATTATAAAATTATTTTAGAATAAAACATTATATTTTCTAAATATGAAGGATTATATAGTCAGCCATTTTAATAGCTTACATAGAGCAGTTTTATATTTCTTTTCCTTTAGTTTCAAAGAACTCTTTTGCTGTATTGTTCCGTTAATTAATAGGTTCTAAAAACTACAGTTGTCTGTTAATTGTTTTTTGTTTGTTTTAAACTTTCAATTTTTTTTTTTTTTTGGACATGAAGTCTCCCTCTGTCATCCAGGCTGTAGTGCAATGGTGCAATCCTGGCTTACTGTAACCTCTGCCTCTTGGGTTCAAGTGATTCTCCTGGCTTAGCCTCCTGTGTAGCTGGGATTACAGGTGCATGCCACCACACTCAGCTAATTTTCGTATTTTTAGTAGAGATGGGGTTTCACTATGTTAGCCAGGCTGGTCTCGAACTCCTGACTGCAAGTGATCTGCCCGTCTCGGCTTCCCAGAGTGCCAGGATTATAGATGTGAGCCACCGTGTTCAGCCCTAAACTTCCAATTTTTAAAAAATAATTTATTTTAGTGTTATAATGCTCTCATTTTAGTTCATTCAATCAAAACAATAACCTATACTATTTTCGGTTCAATTCAAATGTTCCTTTTGAATATTAATTCCAGTTTTAAGATGGACATTTATAACTATTCATGCTGATGCTACAGATATGCTATAATTAATAACATTTTATATTTCCTTTTATTTATCATAGTGACATAATTTTCTATTACTGTCTACCATAAATGTCAGTTGAACAGAGGCTTAATTGAAACATTCTTTAGATCACAGAAAAAGATAGTGATGTTATGCTTGTAATATTTCTCGCAGATTATACAAGGTTGAGAGGTCATTGAACAAATGTTTACTGGAGGTCTACTATGCAAACTATGGCTCTCGGTCTTTTTATATTTCCAAGTGTACCTTGAAAACCAACTCTTTTGAGCAACAACTTGGAGAGATTAAATGTGCCACACAAGTCAGCAAAAATCATACTGAAATCCCAGAATATCATGGCTGGTAGTGTCTGTAAAAGTATCCAGTCTGCACAATACTTAGTTGCTTATACTTTAACACTGAGGCCTTGCTGAAGAAGGAGAAATAGGCTCTTCCTTGACAATCCTCTTGTATATTCAAACATAAGGATTATTTTATGTCATAGTAAACACATGTAATCCAGACATTCCAAAATTTTATAAACTTTGATGTCATCTCTTTGATAATATCCAAATAAAGCAGCTCCTCCTCTTTACCTGCTCTGGGTGCCAGTGTCCTCCCTTCTCTTCCGTCAGTATTTTCTTGCACCTCCTGGAGGTGCACATTTTCTCAGATGTTACAGCTGCTTTCCCGCTGTGGTTTGGTTTGACCATATTGCAGCTGCTTTCTCACTGTTGTTTGACCATAAATAATGATTTATGGCTTCCATGTTAGTTGTTATCCTGTTAGAAAACAGAAACCAGTCTAGGGTTCTATATTTGTCCTCTTGAACTACCATAACTGAATGCCACAGACTGGGTAACTTATGCAACAGATTCAACAATTTTATTTATATCCCACAGTTTTAAAGGCTAGGAAGTTCAAGACCAAGATGCCAGCTGATTTAGTTCTTGGTGAGGGGGCTCTGTGTGGCTGGCAGATGGCTACCTCTCTGTGTCCTTACATGGCAGAGAGCTCTGTTGTCTCTCCTTCAGGACATCAACCCTGTTGGACTACAGCCCTATCCTTGTGACCTTGCTTAATTTTTACCACTTCCTCACACAGTCACAGTGGGCAAGGGCTTCAGCATATGAATTTAGGTGGGGAGAGGGGAAACAATTCCGTCCATAGCATTTCTTTTGCAGCCCTCCGAAATTCATGTTCTCACATGCAAAATACACCCATTCCATTCCAACAACCCCAGTGGCCCTAATTCATTCCAACATCAACTCTAAAGTCCAAAGTTTCATCTAAACATCATCTAAATCAGATATTGGTGAGATTGGAGGTATGATTTATCCTGCTGCAAAATTCCTCTGCAGCTGTGAACCTGTGAAACCAGAGAGTTTATGTGTTTTCAAAAGCATACAGTGGCGGGACAAGGATAGGATAGACATTTCCATTCCAAAAGGGAGAAATCGGACAAAAGAAAGGAGTGACAGGTCTGAAGAAAGTTTAAAAACCAGCAAGGCAAATTCTATGAGATCTTCAGGCTGGAGAATAATTAATCCTCTTTAGTTCGATGTTCTGCCCTCCAGGCCCACTGTGATAGCAGTATTACCCTCATGGCACTATGAGGTATCACTGCCCTCCTGACTTTGTGAAAATAGCCCCATCCTAAGGCACTAGGTAGAGCTCTCCTTGGCTGCTGCAACCAAAGGGGAAACTAAGGAAGAACCAGTTCAGCCTCATGGGCCTGTGGTGGGAGCGGCAGTCCTATTTATCTCAGAATGACCTTCAGGGTGATTCTTCCCTTTTCTTGAAGGATGAAGCATGTTTGAAGTTGAATAACTTTATCTTCTTGTCTACTGAATATAAGAAGTTTTACAGCCTTCCTTAATTTGTCTCATCTTTGTCCAATTTAGTGCAAATGGGCAGTGTTTCTGCTCAGATAATACCATAATTTCTCTGATAGTCTAGCCAAGCCCTTAATGGTCTCTTCTAAACACATTTTCTCATTTTTTTGGCAATATGGACAGGCTGAGAATTTTCCAAATCTTTAAGTCTAGTTTCTCTTGGCTTAACAATTCCTTCTCAAGTCATCTTTCTCTTTTTACATTTTACTATAAGCAGCCAGAAGGACCCAGGCCACACTTTTAACATTTGGCTTAGAAAACTCCGCAGTTAAACATCCAATTTCATGGCTGGCAACTGCTACCTTCCACAAAACACTAGAACACAATTCGGCCAAGTTCTTTGCCACTTTATACAAGGATAACCTTTACATCAGCTTTGAATCACCTGTCCCTTCTTTACATCTGTGCTTAACCAGAATGACCCATAATGTCCACATTTCTACTAACATTCTGCTCATGGCAATTCAGGCTCTGTCTAGCATGCATCTGAAAACTCCTCCAGTTTTTATCCATTACTGACTTCCAAAGCCTCTTCCACATTTTTAGTTATTTGTAACAGTAGGACCCCAACTCTTGGTACTATTATAAAATTGTATTAGTCAAGGTTCTTCAGAGAAATAGAACCAACTGGTTGTGGGTGTGTGTGTATATATACATATACACACACACATATATATTGCATAATATACATGTATATGTGTATTTATATTTATATATAAATGTATATATTTATACAGCTACATAAAGAGATTTATTTAGTTATTTTGGTAACATTAGTCTTGCTCTGTTGTCCAGGCTGGAGTGCGGTGGCATGATCACTGCTTACTTCAGCCTCGAACTCCAGGCTCAAGCAATCTTCCCCTCTCAACCTCCTGAGTAGCTGGGGCCACAGGCACGTGCCACCATACCTGGCTAATTTTGTTAATTAATTTTTGTAGAGACAGGGTCTCTATATGTTGCTCGGGGTGGTCTTGAATGCCCAAGCAATCCTCCTGCAGTGGTCTCCCAAAGGTCAGGAGTGAGTTCAGGTGAGAACCATCATGCTCAGCCAAAAAGATTTAATATAAAAAATGGGTTTATATAATTATGGAGACTGAGAAGTCTCAAGATCTGCATTTGGCACCTGGAGACCTGAGATAGCCAATGGTATAATTCCAGTAGGAATCCAGAGACCTGAGAACCAGGAGAGCTGATGGTGTAAGCTCTAGTTTGAAAGCTAGCAGGCTGGAGACCCAAGAAAAGCTGATGTTTCAGTTCAGGCCTGAAGGCAGAAGAAGACCGATATTCTAGCTCAAGTACTCAGGCAAGAGGAGCTAATTACTATATATTAGTCCATTTTCACATTGCTTATAAAGACATACCTGAGATAGCAATTTACAAAAGAAAGAGGATTAATGGACTCACGGTTCCATGTGCTGGGGAAGCCTCGAGATCACGGCAGAAGGTAAAAGGCACATCTCACATGGTGGCAGACAACAGAAAAGTGAGAGCCAAGTGAAAGGGGTTTTCCCTTATAAAACCATCAGATCTCATGAGACTTATTCACTACAACGATAAGAGTATAGGGGAAACCACCCCCATTAGATTCAATTATCTCCCACTGGGTCTCTCCAACAACACGAGGGAATTAAGGGAGCTACAGGTGGGGATATTTGGGTGGAGACACAGCCAAACCATGTCATACTACGTGCAGGAGGGTCAGCCTTCTAGTTCAATTCAGGCCTCCAACTGATTAAATGAGGCACACCTACATTGGGGAGGACAATTTGCTTTACTCAATCCAGCAGTTCAAATGTTAATTTCATCCAAAAACCTCCTCACAGGAACACCCGAAATAATGTTTGACCATATCTTGGCACCCTGTAACCTAGTCAAGTTAACACAAAATTAACCATCACATTTTCTAAAAGAGGGTACTTAAGAGAAGGAATGTGTCAGAAAACTGTTGGCAGGGCTAAAAGAACAAAAATTGAAAGACATGGCTACCTAGGGATAAAAGAACAAAAGAAGAAATAAATTAAATAGAGTGCATGTTTCTGTGATGCTGAGGTTGCCAGAGCAGCCAATGCTGCTGTTGCAACTGTGTTGCCTACTTCTGTTGCTGCTGCTGCTACTGAAGCCAGAACCTGTAAATGCTATGTTGCCTGCTCTGTTGCTGAAACAGCCTGACCAGGAACCCAGGAGCCTACGCTTGCTGGTTTGCCACTGCTACTGTCCAAGGTGCTGCAACAAAGCGGGTGGGGGGCAATGGCTTCTTCCTCTTTCTATCCTTCCCCTAATATCCTGCCTAATGCCTCCCACCTGCCACTGCTTATGCTTAACCGTAAGCTTTCAGGCAAGGCAATCTAGCAAATATCATTTGCAGCCTTTCAATCTCCTGTGATTTAAAGGAGAGCATGAGAGGATAGGAATGGGGCTGAAAGTCAACAGCCACATAACCAGAACAGTAACACTAATCCTATGATCACTATTATTTTGCTGTACAGTTTGTCCCACATGGGGTATCAGCTCTGCTCTTTTATTCTCTAAGCCTTGCTTTGAAAGAGGCTGCTGTGTGTAGCAAACTTTTTTGAAGGTTTTATGTAATTGAGGATATAATATTACAAGGAAAAAAATCTCAAGTTTGGATACTAATTATGATTATTCCCATAAAGCAAAGGAAAAAAACATGAATGTAAATCCTTTCTTGGGAGTTCTCTCTGGTCTGGCTCCAGGTCCCAGTCTTGCTTGTGTCTCTTGCTCAAGTCTATCTAACTGGCTCAGTCTCCTGCTGCCTCATAGCTCCTCCCCACTCACTTCCTATATCGTCACCCAGCCCCACAACTCACTCTGCCCGTGGAATCCTGCCAGTCAGTGTTTGACAGACCAATTTAGCTTTCCTTGTTTTCTCAGTATAACCTATCAAGGTACTTTTTAAAATAAAATATCCATCCACCCTGGAAATGAATTTTGCCATTGGAAAAGCAGTTGCAGGCCATTTTTGTCTTAAATTGCCATGTTTTTTCTTTCAGTTATTATTAAGATCTTTTTTAAAATATAATTTTAAGAATGTCAAGCCTCTTATGTGCAGCAAATTATCCCCCACCCTATACTTTATACTACCATCCACTCAACCCTGTGTGTCATATGCAGACATTGCTGTAAGAATGTATATTCTTAGTTATAGAGTAAAATAAATTTTACACATCATTGAAAAGCTGGTAGTATACCCCTGAAGGTTTTCAGCACAGCAACTGAGAATCTCTAAAGTAGCAAGTAATTGCAAGTATAAAAGTAAATACAATGAATAAGTAATTAGGCTTACTTTCCAGGAGTTTCTAGTCCATGGCGGGGGTAGGGGAGGGTGGGGCGGTTAGTTTACCACGGGTAAAAACTATAAAGTAAAGCAAAATGCTTTAAGGAAAAAAGAAGCATGAGAGCTTGAACGGGCTTTCGTAAGAAGTGGTCCCAGAGCTGACACTTGGAGAATTGGTTGAGACAGGCAACGAGATGGGGGAAAAAAAGATGTAGATGGGGACATTTCATAGGAGGGGGTGGGGATGCAGAAGAATGCAGCCATGCTCAAGAAATGGAGTTGCTAATTTAAGAAAGTCTTAAAATTCTCATTGATCTGAAGGGCTTTTCCATTCATGCTTTTACATAGGTTTCACATCACTGCTTCAGCAAGGAGCCACACATCTAGATTCTTTGCTTTATTCTCACCTAGTTTTTTCAGATACGAGAGGTAGAGGATTAAAAATATAAGTTTGTAAGGTTCAGATAGTGCTTGCAAAATGCCAGTGAACCCTGATTGAAGAAAATGGTGCTAATCAAACAAGGTTAACCTGTGAATCTGGGGCAGGTTGAAGAAGAAAAGTTTAGGCATATTTAAGACTCTTCACTTCTCTTTTGTATTATTAAGTGGTTCATTTTGTCTTATTCTGTTTAAGCCTATGAATCTTCTCTACCTCTATTCGTTGACTTCTGCTTTTCCTAAAATGGGTAAATTTGATTCTGCATTTCTCTGCATTCCTGACTTTACTTTTCTATGTTGTAGTGTTTTCAAATCTTGTCTAGAAGCCTAATGTAGATTAATGTTGCTTCCTTCCTTTCAGTGGTTCTCAACCCCATGTGGTACCACCTCTATAGAAATGGGAAGGAGGCCAGGCGCGGTGGCTTACGTCTGTAATTCCAGCACTTTGGGAGGCTGAGGTGGGTGGATCACAAGGTCAAGCGATCAAGACCATCCTGGCTAACATGGTGAAACCCAGTCTCCTCTAAAAAATACAAAAATTAGCTGGGCGTGGTGACATGTGCCTGTAGTCCCAGCTACTTGGGAGGCTGAGGCAGGAGAATTGCTTGAACCCAGGAGGCAGAGATTGCAGTGAGCCAAGATCATGCCACTGCACTCCAGCCTGGTGCCTGGCGACAGAATGAGACTCTGTCTCAAAAAAAATAGAAATGGGAAGGAGTCACAGTTCTGGTTGTCACAATGAATGAGGGATGCCACCAGCATTTAGTGTGGGTAAGGGATGCCAAATGCTGAAAGTCATACAATTCCTGGGATACTCTGGCAAAATAATTTTCTCATCCAAAATGCTAATAGTCCTCTTCATTGAGAAGTATTTTTTTTGGATGTCTTTATTTGTGGACTTATAAAACAGGCCCAAGTACTTCAGCAGAATGGACTAAAATTCTTTCACCTATAGTCCAGTATATTGCTTTGTACAGTGTTTTTACAAATTAGGAATCAAGAGAAGCTCGTTGATATAATAATGGATTTATTGCTGTAGTCCAGGAATGCAGAAATCCAGCCCTAGCTCCCCTGCCTGCTTAGGATAATATTTTCCTTACAAGAGCTTCACAAGCATTTTACAAATTGTCTTTATCCATCATCAGCCTGTTTCCTTCCATATCCCATCCGCCAAGAGTGCAGAAAGTTCTGCACATCAAGAGTTATAGAATGGGAAGGAAAATATCACTTCATTAATAGTTGAACAAATGCTTGATACATCAAGGAAAGCATTTAAAAATTTTTTTTGTATTGAAGACTAAGGTTTATATTTGGTGACCTACGTTGAGCTGTTACTCCTACTCAGTTCACACCTAACCTGCTATCCACCCTTCCACCCTCATAAACACAGACCTTTCCAAATGGCTAGGTTGAGGAAGAAAGTTAAAGAAGGAAAGAAATATCACTAAGTAGCTAGGGTAAGTCTTAATTTATCTATTTGTTCTAATTTATTAGCCAAGGGACAAATGTATAAGGAATCAGACATGGAAAAATAGAGAAATCTGACTGTGATCACCCCCAAGATCCAGGCCCTATCTAGTCTGCATCCTAGGGTCAGATGCAGCAGCCAGAATGTAAAGAAGATAAATAAGGTTGAGCTTCCCAGCTCTAAGTATAGAGCCTCTTAATGCTATAGTTATCCTGCTCAGTAGAAAACGGTGACCTAAAGAATGACCCTTTCTCTGACCCCTCATTTCCTTTCCTCCTTCAGAGAGATGAATACTCAAGAACAAAGTCAGCAGAAACAGGCCTTGGAAGATGAGTGGAAGAACACACATGCCCAATATCTTAAATTCATATGTGCCTTTTGATCAAACGTGAATGTAAATAGGATTTTTGGGTGTCTTGACTTGAAATTTGGTTTGGAGATATGAGGTGCATACCAGAAAGAAAGATGAATCCATCTGGAAGATTATGAGGAGCAAACATAGTGAAGGGAAGAAAGGTTGACCAGCTACTTAAGGGTAGAATCGGCAATATTTGATGATGAAGCGGATGTGGAAGCTGGGGAGAGGAGGGAGTCAACTTAATAACTGCTTTTCAGAGTGGGGCTCCTGACTAAAATGCATAATATAGAATCAAAAACATGTTTGGTGCAAGAAAATTTCTTTTTGGCATCAGTTAAATTTAGATAAGGTGTGGTATCCAAATGAAGATGCCCAGGAGGCGATTGGTGTACACGCCAGGCATTCAGTAAAGAAGTCTAGGTCATGTATTTCCTTTTCAGACACTAAGCTTCTATTTATTCTTTATGGTCCAACCCAAATGTTTTCTTTTACTGACACAAAAGGACAAAGTTACCTGTAATTATTGTTCTCAACACATTTTATACCACTTCTGAGAAAGCACTTATATTTTGTTATTCCTTATTGTTTCCATTTCTTTCATTATACATGAAGTCCTAGATCATGACTGGTTCATCTTCACAACCCCAGTAGTTAGCACAGCCTGAACAATGCTTATTGAAGTGAAATTAATGAATATTTTTGTTAAATGGTTGATAGACTGTTCTGATAAATTTGGTAATTCATATGATATTTAAGGCAATTGGCAGGTGGTAGTTTCAAAGCTACTCAATATTCTCCAGTGATTGGGTTCTTTCTTGTTTCCTAAAGGAGCCACCCTGACTCCCATCTTAGATCATGAGTGTAGACAGAAGTTCCTCTGCCTGATATGCTATTACTTCAGATCTTTCTATTGTTATTGCTTATTTTCATATGATCTCAGAGAGGTGCTACAATCTAAAGAAATGCCATCCCAATTCAGAGCCCTTTAACTTATCACCCTGCTCTGCTTTCTTCATTGCACATATCACCACCTGATTTATTTATTTGCCTGCTGTCTGTCTGCTCCCATACAAAGTAAGGTCTGTAAGAACAGAAACCTCCTTTGTCTTAGGCTCTACTAGGAGGTCCCTACTGCCTAGAAGTTGGCCCTTCAATAGATATTTGTTGACTAGTAAATGAAGCAGATTATCCCCAAGGGATAGAGACGTTGCCATGAACATTTGTAAAGACCTCTGGACTTGCTCCAGTTTGGATTTATGCATTGGGAAATAAAGACTCATTTGGTAGTTTTCACATCCTCATGTGTTTTTCTCTCTACCTGCAGTTTTCCACTTTAGTGAATCCTGAGGCATACACTCAAGAATCCTGCAGCCCTTTATTTTCACAGCTGAGTTGCTGTGATTACAACTTCAGCAATGATAGACTGGATTCTTTCTAGGGTCTCTGCTGGAGATTTTATCTTCTTTAGCATCACCCATGAGCAAGAACAAAAAGTAAGTATGCCATTATGGCAGGTTCACGAATCTCTACATCAGCAGGAAAATAGAACATGTGAAGGAACCATATGCAGTACAATTGTTGCTGCCTCAAGAAATGTGACCAAGACTCTGTAACACCCTGTCTGCACAGTTTGTAAATTGCCTAGTTAAGTCTGGACTCAAACTGTGTTACCACTTTTAAACTGTGTTAAATTTCTTAGTACTTTAGACTTGATAGGGTGAGCCCATTTACTGTGACAAAAGAATTACCTTTAAGTCGGTTTTCTACTTTAAGTAAGTAGTATTTAAGTTGTATTTCTCCTTTAATGAGTCTAACAAAAGAGGGCTATGGTTTGTTACCTATAGGTAAGATTACAGGAATGTTGCTTTATTCTAAAAATGGTATTGAAAACCTCTTTTTTGCCAATAATTGTGCTTAAGAATGGCTGATCAATATTTCATTTAAACCTATGAGTAGGTATGATGTGGTACTGACAAGAATGTATATTTTGTGTATTTAAAGTGAAGTTTACTTGTTCTGGATCTGAGTTCAAGTCCTGGATATCCTTATTAATTTTCTGTCTTGTTGATCTATCTAATATTGATGTTGAAGTCTCCCACTATTATTGTGTGGGAGTTTGGGGACTCCCGTTCTCTCTCTCTCTCTCTCTCTCCCTCTTTTTCTTCCTCTTTCTTCCTCTCCTTCACTCCTTTTTTTTCTTTCTTTCCTCCTCTTGTTAAAAAAAAAAAAAAAAGCCTCCGTGCCCGGCTGAATTCAACTTAATTTTTTAAAAGCCCAGTTTCTATGCTTGGCATACAACCTCCAGGCAGCATCCAGGTCTCAGCTCAGGACTTGCTCTCTGAGGGGGACCCTCTCAGCATGTCTCTCCTCTCTCTGGATACTTGTTCCATATTAAATAAACACCCCTCTTCATGCAGCCTTTCTGTGAATGCCTCATTTTCTGGTCTGCGAAAAGAAAAAAGAAAAAAAGAGGACTCTGAAACACATAGGATTCTAAGAGGAAGCATCATGAGTACATATGCATTCCAGCACTTAGTAGGTGTTGGGAAGTAGTATTAAAAAGTCATTAGAAGCACGCCTGTAATCCCAGCTCTTTGGAAGGCTGAGGTGGGTGGATCACCTCAGGTCAGGAGTTCAAGGCCAGCCTGGCCACATGGCAAAACCCCATATCTAGTAAAAATACAAAATTAGCCGGCTGTGGTGATGGGTGCCTGTAATCCCAGCTACTTGGGAGACGGAGGCAGGAGACTCACTTGAACCCGGGAGGCGGAGGTTGCAGTGAGCTAAGATTGCACCTCTGCACTCCAGCCTGGGCAACAGAGTGTGACTCCATCTCCAAACAAACAAAAAAATTATTAGAATGACAGGGCCTGGAAAAACCAATCTTGGGTCATGAATACATATTCAAAAGTAGGTTAGAACATTTATAAGCTTAAATTTGAAATTTTGAAAATATTTTCTTTTAATCTGCATGAGTCTAAACATTTGTCTTACCTTAATAATTTTGAATACTCATCCAAGGGGCTGGCAATCATGGCAAGTGGCTATTAATGACTGATTTTAAAAATAATACTAATTGCATTCATCAATTCATTTTACATTTTTAAAAGTCCTCCAACATTTTTTATTATTCTCCTTTGCTCACAAGCTTCCATATCCATATTCTCTGGTCCTTACTTTGGTCTTTTAAAATACCTGTTGAGTCTCCCTTATCCAAAATGCATGGAATGATAAGCATTTTGGATTTTGTGTTTTTTTCAAATTTTAGAATATTTGCATTATACTTACCAGCTGAGCATCCCTCTTCTGCTTTGCAACAGAGTGCTAACAACCTCTTCTGTCTTTTTTGTTTTGTGTGATAGTTTATTCCCACCTTCTTCTGGAAGTTAACATCTATGCCAACAACAGTTCCCTAAATTTGTCCTCATCTTTCATGCTTCATTCTTCAAAGATCTCTTGAGATTTTTGGTTTCTATGTTCCACTTAATTTTGCTTTAGAATCTTTAACTACTTGTCCAGTCCCAAGAAACCCATCAAACTTGACATGTCTTTACTGACAAATGGACATTGAATTTTTCATTGATTTTACTGATCTCTTGGGAGGTGTGCTCCCTGAACGCAGCACTTTTATTTCCAGTGAAAAAGGCACAGTTAAGCAATATGAGAAAGGCATTTCTGAATTTTAGGAACAGTCCTAAAAATTGTGTTTGGGTCATTTCTCTCTAGAAAAAAATCCATTTTATTTACAAAGCAAAATTATTTTAGTCCTTACAATAATATCAGAGACAGTTTTGCTACTATTTACATTTAATGTTTTGCCCAAGTCAAGTAATTAACTCTGAGAAGAGGAGATCTTTGAAATAAACTTATTCTGTACCCTGTGGACAGAGACGAGTTCTTTGGAAGCCTTTAGTTATATCTCCCTAAGAACTATGAAGGAAGACAATAGGCAACTGAGTTAAACAAAATTTGTTCCTTTTTTTTTTTGAAAACTCTACTCATTTATGCTCTCCAGTGTCTCATATCCATACTGCTCTGTGTTTTACTTCTGAATCAAACTTTCTTGCTTCCCAAATATTTTCTCTGTGACTTCTGGAAACCTCATTAGAGGACATTCACTCTATTTCTTTGCTTAATTAAAATTCAGCTATTTCTATGGGGACATTGCTTCCCTTGACATGTGCTCAACTGAAAGCTGGTCATTTTCCCAAAGACTAAGGTATCATAGAATTTATTTAATAGAAGTGGGTTGGCATAATTTTAGCTCCATATTTCCTATTCCCAACCACTATTCCCCTATTTTAATATAAAAGCCCCTTCTTTACTGTCTATCCGTCTAACTATAATGTCTTATAACAACAGCCACATTTATTCTAGAACTTCCTCTTCACCCAAGTGACATCATTTTCTCATTTGGCTTCCCTTTCAAACTCCTGTGGTTGACTCATCTAACAGCTTAACCTCATAGGTTCTTCATTTCCTCAGCTCTGAGACTTTTTCTTGAATTCAACTTCCCATTGCTTATGTCTTAGACTTTTTTTTAATAGCTTCAACTGTTCCATATCAAAATGCATAAGCTTAAATATACATATTCTCTGAGCCTTATTTTGATCTTTTAAAATGCTTGTTGAGGATCCCTTATCAAAAATGCTTGGGACCAGAAGTATTTTGGGTTTTTTTTAAAAAAGATTTTGAAATATTTGCATTATACTTACTAGTTGAGTATCCTTAATTTGAAAACCCAAAATCTGAAATGCTCCAATGAACATTTCCTTTGAGCATCACGTAAGTGCTCAAAAAGTTGCAGATTTTGAAGCATTTCAGATGTCAGATTTTCAGATTCGGGATATTCATTGTTTGGTGGCCTTGGCTTGGGGCCACCATTTTATCTCCTGCTAGGGCTGCCTCTTCAGAGTTACTTCTTACAGCTGCTTCAGTGTAGGCAAGTAGCTGACACGCTTAATGTGAAGCTCCTCCCAGACTTCAGTCAACATCAATCTCAAGCCACAGGCAGAGAGTCTTCTTAGTGTAGTTATGGTTCTTGCCTGCCCTGTTTTATGTTGGCTAGCTCCAGCTTGAGTTCCTCTCTTGGAGCCTCTACTAAAGCAGCAAGAAGAAAGCATCTTATACCAAACACCTGAAATGTCTTCCTCCATGTTCTTTGGAGTTAGAGGTTCAAGCGGCATGTGTTCTACCTTCCATGACGTCATAGATGGTGGTTTTAACAAACATTTGTCCATGGCCTAGCAAAACTCACCAGCTGTATCACTGTTACCTGCTGGGGAATTCTGAGTCAATGCCACGTATTTCAGATTCTGTTCTGTTCAGCTCCTTTTCCAGGCACAAAGTTTTGTGTTAGTTAAGGTATCAGTTTGGTGGCTGTGACAGAAGTTCAAAGTTAGAGTGGCTTAGACAAGAAACGAGACTCCCTGTCACATAATAGAACAACTTGTTAAGGCGGCATAGCTTTACAGGGTGGTCAATACTTAGGTATCTTCTATTTTTCTTTTATCTGGTCACTAGGGTATGGCCTTTGTGGCCCAAAAGAGCTCATTACCATACCTGCATGTTAGCTAAGGAAAAGGGGAAAAAACTCCCTTTACTGACAGTCACACACCAGTCACTAAAGCTGGTCACATGACTATTAAGGGCAAGGGCAGCTGGGAAAACTGCAATGCATCTTGGGTATTAGTGAGGAGGCAGCCACACTCGTCTACTCTGATATTGAGAATTATATGTGATTGCTTTTAATTTTCATGTTAAACTTACCATTATGTGACTTGTAACACTAAAGAAAAAATACACAAATAAACTAGAGAATCTTTTCCACTCCAGTCATGCAACTACCAGTCTTTGATGGAGTTTAGCCCAACAGAGATGAGAGGCAGAGGTCACAGGATAGGAAGATTTGAATTTGACTTTACTTTTAAACACTTTCTTAATAACTGAGTCCAAAAATTAAATAAAAAAACTTGTTTAACCTTTCCCTCTATTTCTATGTAGCCCTAGCATTAACATTATCATGAATACATTCCATTTAAAGACCTCCTCGAAAGGATAGTTCACAAATTCCCTTTATTAGTATTTCTCAGTTTTCTAGTCAAAACAAATATCTCAAGTTGTGCCTTTCTTTTATGTGAGAGTGTGCAGTGGTGATAAATTCTATATGGAACCAACGTGATACTAGAACATAAACTTTTTGAGAATTGAGGTTGTGCATTTTTTAGGTTAGTAGATTCTTTGCAATTTTTTGTTTTTCTTTTTTTTTTTGAGTTGAAGTCTCACTCTGTTGTCCATCTCACTGGAGCACTGTGCCATGATCTAGGCTCACTGCAACCTCCACTTCCCAGGTTCAAGCGATTCTCATGACTCAGCCTCCCAAGTAGCTGGAATTACAGTGTGCCACCACACCCGGACATTTTTTGTATTTTTAATAGAGATGTGGTTTCGCCATGTTGGTGAGGTTCTTCTCGAAATCTTGACCTCAAGTGATCTGCCAGTCTTGGTCTCTCGAAGTGCTGGGATTACAGGCATGAGCCACTGTGCCAGGCTGCAATTCTTTCAACTTAATCAGCCCTTATACACTCGAAAAGTTACTTGGGTGCACACTTTCTCATTATCTATTTTTGTCATTGCATATATCTGAGGAAGGATAATGAGACTCTACTGTCACTAGAAGGACAGTTAGATTATCAGGTGCAACATTTTATAGCCTATCTTGACTGTGCTCCCAAACTTCATAGAACTTAAGATGGGATTTTTCTGACTCTTTTTAACTTCCTAGAACTAGAGAGCCAGGAAGACAGTAATTTAACTTGGTACAAAGTTTATAATGGGGACATAATAGTTACAGAAAGCAGAATAGAAGAATCTTATTAAAGAAACCAAGACAGGCAGCTTCATCAACATTTTGCTCTTGAATTCATGCTTTTTTAATATACTTATGTGTAGGGCTATTCTGAGGACCTACTATTCATTTTTCAAATAATTCACATTTTAATGTATTTACATAGGTAATTTACATGACATTATTTTTAGAAATCCTGACCTATTTCAACCTGTCATATGATTATCTATGGCTTAATTTCTGTGAAAAGAAATGAAGTCTGTCTGGAATCTAGCTATGATGATCTCTAATTTTATAGTTCTCTAACTTGTTCACATATTTACAATGCCCTTTTATGTCTTTCCAACTATGCCATCTTCTATTGTTACATGGTTTGGGTTCAAGTGTTCACCAATACATAGTGCTTGAAATGCACATTAAACACGTATGAATAAAGGAGAATATAAGTTGACACAGAAGCAGTAACACACGTAAGTTGCCATTTCTAGTTTCATATCTCATAATTCAAAATCCTGGGGCGCTGCCACTGAATCATTTCTTCTCCTAATCGTAAATACCTAGACCCAATACACCAGGCAATACTAGGATCTTGAAGAAAATAGAAGAATGGAATAACAAAATAGCCTCAGGAAACCAGCCTAAATGTATTTGAAGATGACAAATTGGTAGGTAGGTAGATAGACAGACAAGACAGACAGACAGACAGACAGACAGACAGACAGACAGACAGACAGACAGACAGACAGACAGATAGATAGATATTCCAAGGTAGGTAGGTAGACAGACATAGATAATTCCAAGACTATAAAAATATGAACCAATTTAAAAAATCATATGATCTTCTAATATTATGCCGAGTTGTGATCATCTGCTTACATTAAATTCAAGACACATTCAAAGAGATTCTTCAGTGATAACTTTTTAATCAGAAGGAAAAAGTTTTAGATGCTACTTGAGAAAAGGACAAAGTATAGCTGTTTTGTTTCTCTTTTTTGCCAGTTGTTATTTCTGAATTATACTATCTTTCTGGCCATAAAATGAACAAAAGGATTCATTCACTTGTGTCATTAGGTATTAAGCGTCAGTTGTTGATTCATTCATTTCACATGTTTTACTAGTGCCACTGAATACTGCACAGCCAAAGATAAAAGGGGAAGCAATTCACAGGCCAATGAGAAGATGCACAATTGCCATTCAGGTACTGAGGGCTGCAACAAAAGAAGGGTGGTGAGGGCACTAATGAAATTCTTACTATGTTCTGGTCATTGTAGTAGATTCGTCCCATCCCAATAACAGCTGCCTGGAAATTAATCCCCCCAAGAACTAAAATTCAGAGAGATTAAGTGACTTTCCCAAAATCACAAAACCAATATGCAATAGAGCCATAAATCCAATTCAGACCTGTCTCACATCACAATTATTTTCTATCTGTTACACCAAGTGGCCTCACTGAGTTTTGCAAGTTGCCCTCAGTGCCAAGGCATGAGCCCTGACCAGGGAGTCAGAGTCAGAGAAACTTTTTTTTTTTAGATGAAGTCTCACTCTGTAACCCAAGCTGGAGTGCAGTGGCACGATTTTGGCTCACTGCAACCTCCACTTCGCAGCCTCAAGTGATTCTCCTGCCTCAGCCCCCTGAGTAGCTGGGACGACAGTCAGGCTCCACCACATTTGGCTACTTTTCTGTATTTTTGTAGAGATGGGGTTTCACCATGTTGCCCAGGGCAGTCTTGAACTCCTGAGCTCAGGCGATCCGCCCACCTCGGCCTCCTAAAGTGCTGGGATTCAGAGAAACTTCCATGAAGTGGGGACAGATGCAGTCAAGTCTTGTGGGATGAACATGAGTACCACAGGTAGACCAGGGTTGTGAAATATTTTCCAGACAATTGGAACAGCATGTGAAAAACATACAGATTTTGAGAGATTTCAACTATAGGGAACTGCAAGCCTTTTAGCACAAGAAAGCCACTGCAGACTGTAGAGGCAGGATGCATAGATTCAAATCCCAACTGCTACATTTCTAAGCTTTGTAAATTTGGCAAGTTTTTATCCTGTTTATTTCTTATCTATAAAATATAGATAATAATACTACCTACCTAATAAGGCTGTCAAAGATTAAATGACACAATATATGTGAAATATTATGTACAGTGATAGAAACCCAGGAAGGGCTCTAATGAATATTATATATTATTATTCTAAAGTAGTTGTAATACAATGTTCAAAGGAGATAGTGGCAGGAGACAAGTTTGAATTGAAAGATTGAAGCCAGAATATAAAGTGCCTCCTATATTTTATATAATTGCAACATCATTGAAGGATTTAAAGTATTATTTATATGTGTATGTGTGTTTTATATAATTAATTCTAGTTCATCATTTTAAAATATCTTTCTGATGTCACTGTGAGCAACAGATGAGAAGAAGTGAATCCTGAGGTAAGGAGACCAGCTCTGTGATTACTGCAATAATCCAGGGAGGGTACCACAAGGATCTCAACTGGAAATGAATCCATCGTGATGGAGCGGAAGGACCGGCTGGGAAATACTTAGGAAGTAGTCTCAGTAGGACTTGGTTAACAGAGAGCAAAGGCAGGCTACAGGGGTTGGAGGTGCCAATCACAGATATAGAGAAAATGGGAGGAGAAGCAGGCTTTGAAAAAGTGACATGTCTTTTAAAATTATGTCCTGTTAAAACAGTAAAAGAAATTAATACATTCAGTCCCCAAATACAGGTACAATTCTGTTTGAAAGAGTTATCCAAATAATCTTGCTTGAAGTTTTCAGTTAAAAATAAAGAAATTTCTTGTTAACAAGTAGAAGAAAACACTTAAAATTTTATTGAATAAAGCTAATACATCATTTAATATCGTTTACAGGAAACATATAACACACGTATTCAATACTTTTAGGTAAAGTATAAATTAATGGAAGGAGAACACACACACAGAGGTTGCATTATGTTTATGATTTTATTAGTCAAAAATACAAAATTGAGCAGCTACATCAAGCAAAAGCAGACGCTTCACAATCCAGCATACAAATCCCTTGGCTTCCAAATTCCCGAAATAGACATATAAATACAGATGACACTGTCAGAACAAAATAGGGTCTCACCAGATCTACAATGTTCTTTTCTTGATATAAATAAGCACATGAATTACATAGGGTCATTTGGTGCCAATTATTATTTCCTCTGGACTTACCTATCCATCTAAGGAGAATTTACACCAACACTGTACTTCTACTTACAAGAATATATGAAAGCATAGTTAACCTCTGGCTTATGCCCCCAACTCAGGATCAACAAAGCAGTCCTCTTGGGGAAAGCCCATTTCACTACAATTTAAAGTCATTATAAGCATTACATAAAAGCTAACTACTTGTAATCAAGTATGTTATAATGCAGTTAGAACATTAGATTTCAGATGTTGATTTTTAACATTGTTGATTAAACCCATCAATTCTGACACCTAAGGCAAACACTAGTCAACACAAATGGAGAAACTTTGGATTAGTGGTATATGTCTTCAGATTTCTGCAACATTCATAGACTCTTCAATGCCTTATGTACTGAAATTTTTAAAAACCATTGTTTTGTCTAGAAACTAATGATACTCATCTAAAACTCATTTTTCAGTACTAAAACATAGTCATAAGTAGAATATTATTATTATATTAATTAAGATATTAATATATGTGAAATTTAATACTTTCTTTAAAGTATGAACATTTATCCAATTCATAATTTCAATGAAACAGAATGTCTAAGAGAAACTGTTATAATTCTCTAACTACAAGGACTACACAGAGCAGTTTCAGCACCAGGGATAGTAATCTTCCTGGATAGCTGTGAATGCTCTAACACTGATGAGTAAATCCTTTGTGTCTAACTTCAAATTAATCATTAGGTTTATGTGAATGAGTATAACAGGATAAGAGCATAGGTACAAAGGAAACATTCAAATTTGTTGTTGTTGTTGTCCTTGCTATTATTCTTGTTATATCTGAGGCTAATATGATAAAAGATATGGTTTAGGTCAAAGACACCTACTAAATGTGGAAAATTAATGACTCTAAGTAAATATTTCTTGTTTTATACACATTAATTTAAAAGACGACCTAACGATGGACCACTGTTTCTCAATATAACAAAGAAAAACATGAAAATCATGAAGTTCTTCAATCAAACTTAAGTAATCCTTATTGCAAACATAAAACATAAAAAACAACACATTTTAAAAGAAATATTATCTTTCTAAACATAGATGATTCCTGTGTATTAGAATTTTTCACAGGAATTTTAACTAGAATATTTTTTCTACATGCTTTAAAGAATAAAACAATTTGAACTGTTGACCAACAGCAATATCTTATATGCTACTGCTTATATTTTAAAGTGACGGTAAAAAAAGGACACCAAAGCATCTAGGAAGTTAAACTATAAATTAAATTACATAATTAATTAGGGAGTTAAACTATACCAAAAAGTGTTAATGCTAACCCCAAGAATGACTATAAATCTATTAATTAGAATTTCCATATATCTCAATTTCTAATGTGTAGTTGTTTTGAAAAATTTGGCAAATCTGAAAAAAGCCATGAATATGTAAATAAATATGTCTACATTAATACATACTCTTTATTAATTATTTATTAGATACTAGATAATCTGGGTTCTGCACAGTTTTGTATCTGGCCATTTATTTGTTTTACATGCCAGTAACAAATATACCATTTTTTGAAGCTACCAATACCAGTATATTTTTAATCAGTGGGGCCAGTTCTATGCTGACATATTATGGTTACTACACCAATTTATAGTTAAGAGATATCTGAGTGTGATGCTGTATCTAGGAAACTAGCACTGGTAAACCCAATCACCAGGGATGCATGAATGAATGGCCAAAATTTAGGAAACATACAGGGGGATAAACCAATGATCTATTAACCTAACAGTATAATGGTTGTCAGGAACCAAGGGCAACAAAATCGGTGGGAGAAGAAATACACGATATTTGCAGAAATACACGATATTTGCTGCTGAGGCCAGATTCCTTACTGGCATGCCACTCCTCTATCCTGGAGGTAGCCAGTCTTGAGTGAGCCTGGCCTGAGGTTCACTGGTGATCACTACACATGCCTACCTATTGGCATTCCTTGGTCAGTTTTGAAAGTAGAGATAGAAAGCAAACAGTTACCTAATAACAGTAATTCTCTCCCATCCATGGAGAGTTTTGCCTAGCATTCACATACATGTTGCTACAGAACAACTGATCCATTAATTAACCAGTTACTTAGTAAACTCAGGTCATGGCAAACAAGAGAGGAGGCAATGCTTTAATTCCCAGCTGAAACCATACATACTGAGGATCTAATAATGAGTGCATACATCACCAATTGATTTTTTTTTTTTACTTTTAAAATATTTTGTGGTATCATGGAAATTTGGTGTAAATCCTAAGGGATATTTGTCTACAGATTTGATGATGCTTTATCTTGCTGTCCAATTAGAAAATGAATGACTAGAAAGATTCTTCTAAAAACTGGCTAAGATATTTATTGCCAGAATTTTCTTAAGGAGAAAATTCTGTCCTCAAGGAATTCTGTCCTTTTTGGTTTGGTTCCACCTATATTCCGTTACCTCAACCATGTAATCCTGAGGATCTGCCCCTCAGGAGCCAATGCTTTCCTTCAAAGGATCCTTACACATACTCTGGAGTGGATACACAAAACTGCTTTGCTGCATTTTTGAGGATCTCAAATTTGGCCTCTTGTTTATATTATCCTTCTTTTAGTTTATCACATTTCCAGATTCCTGACTGTTTACCAAACTTTATATTGCCTTCCTATTCCATTATTGAGGATCCATAGTCACTACAATGGTCTTTTCAGGTTTGCCCCAACTTCGGCTTGTGTGACCAGTTTTGATTCCTCACCATTTTCTTCCCGATCGCTAGCTCTGGGCATGGAACCTGCCTAGCTCCTTTTAATATCCCCCACAACTTGTCATATACTTTATCCAAACCAGTTTCCTGCTCAGAGTCTACAGACGTGACTCACTACTGCCTGTATTTCCAGATCACTGGAATTACTGCTCCATTCCAGATTGCTGTCAGTATTAATTCTATTTCTTTCTCTGTAATACTTTGTACTTTTCAAAGAAGAAACACAATTTATCTTGTTTGTGCTTACAACTCCTTTCTCTAATGAGAGCTATTCATTCCCATTTCATTGGTAAGAAAATCAGGACCCAAAGAGGCCAGATAATTTACTTAACACCACAGTGATGATTTAATACCTCGAATGCTAGTTTTGAGGACCTTATTGTTCCCCAAAAATTGTGTTTCAGGGAATTCAGCAGTCCTTTAGAGGAATGATTTTATTCTGACTTTAAACCTTTTTGTTTTTCTTTCTTTAATATGTGACATTGCCTTGTAAGTAATCTGTATCAAACTATTGAATGTATTGAATTGTTAGAATTTTCACTTTTTAAGTTCTTTCCTCCTTTCTTTCATTCATCCAGATATTTATCAAGTACTTAACATGTATTAATCAATGAGCATAGTATATTGCTGCAGAGTTTATTTATAAGCTATAATCCCTGCCTTCAAGTAGTGCTAATCTAGTCAGGAAAAAAATATATAATTAATTATTACAAGATTATATTTTTTTCATAAAAATAAATACCATATAAAAGTATCACTTTCAGGTCAGGCGCGGTGGCTCACACCTGTAATCCCAGCACTTTGGGAGGCCAAGGCGGGTGGATCACGAGGTCAAGAGACCGAGACCATCCTGATCAACATGGTGAAACCCCGTCTCTACTAAAAATACAAAAACTTTACTGGGCACGGTGGCACGTGCCTGTAATCTCAGCTACTCAGGAGGCTGAGGCAGGAGAATTGCCTGAACCCAGGAGGTGGAGGTTGCGGTGAGCCGAGATCACGCCAATATAAATTTTACTAGTTTATTGTCTGTGACCTCTATTAGAATATAAGCTACATGAGGACAAGGACTTTCATTTACTGCTATATTTCCTGTACCTTGAAACTATACATGGCTTGTAGAATACATTCAACAAATATGTATAGTAAGAAATAAAATGTTAGTTCTCCTTTAGGCTTTTAAAAAATTACATTATGTTTCTAGTGAATGAAGACTACTTACTAGATACCACGAGTGGATCTCACTGCGCAATCAGTTAGCACGTGGTACTTATAAGATGCTACATGAATTCAATGTATTTCACTTAAAGTTTTTGATCTTTTTAGTTGAACTTATCAAAAAGGTCATATGTGTTACATTATTTAACAGACACACAATCTTTTAAATATAGAATTCATGTATTTAACAAACATGTATTACTAGAAATATATAATGTCTCTTTAATGTTATCCCATTTCATATTTAGCTCACTGGATAGTCATTAGTATGTTTACTGATGATTCTAAAATGAATGCTATAGAATTGCTACTGTAAAAATTATTAATTTACTAGTTTATTTAGTAAATTTGGATTTCATTTTAGGTTAAGGCTTATGGTCACAAGGCTTGAAGGGTTGATGTATCAGTTATACTGAGTACTTATTTATATCAACTACTTTTGTTTGTAGTGGCTGCCTTCTAAGTTCCATTGCATCTCTGTGCTTAAATCTGTTCTGTGTTATATGTGATTATATTTCCTTTGGCATTTTTCTTAAATGTCAAACAGATTACATTCTCCAATTTTAGAGTGCTGAGACTATGTCTTTATTTTTATCTTTCAAAATAGTTAACAGTAATAACCACAGGTGTAAAGTTAATGTATGTTTTATAGTGATTCAATATAAGATGCTTTCAGTTTAAGCATTAGTAGAGGTTTTTTTTTTTTTAAGAAAAAGTTTATGACGACATTTCTAGTGAGTGAAGGCTACTTATTAGATACTACTTAAAGATATTATGACTTTTATAAATATTTCTGGGTAAGACAATTTCAAAGAGGAAATAGATAGGAAAAGAAAGTAGAGGTACAAAAATCTGCTGTTGACTCACATTTTAAAAACTGAAAGCTATGTGGATAATCTTTGCCATATCTAGGAAGTACATGCCATATGAATGCTGCCACAGTGTTGGGGGTCAATGTCAACATATACACCTAAGAAATAATTTGGAATAGTTAATCTCATGAAATGCCACTGTCCCTTTAAAGAAGGAAGTCAAGGAAAACCCTCTGTCTTGGCATAAACTTAAAGTACTGAGCTTGTTTACAAATAAAGCAGTAACAAAAGATTTTTAATGCAAAGGAAAAGGAAATAGATATTGAAAAGTCTGGTTTAAACCATCAGATACATTTTGATGTGCTGTTTACTTCTATTGGTTAGTAAATTATAAAGAAGTATTTTGTTATTATTATGCGTTTGTTCTTTTGTCTTTTTATTTTTATAAAGCTGCAGGTAAAAAAACTTAGTTTATAATATGACTTCTTTCCCTATGACTAGCAAAAAGCAAAGAAAAGTTATATTGTTAATTTTACTTAATGTAATTAACTGGATAAAACATTTAATTTTGAGATAGGAATGGAAATCATTAAGACTATCGTAGGATAAGCAAATGTTGAACATATATTAGGCTATTCACTAAAAAAACAAAACACTACAGAAGACGCTGATATCCTATTTGCTCTTTAAAGAAGGGAAAACCAAGTTAATGAAGGAAGAAAAAATAAGTGGAGATTAGTGTACTTATTTATGTAATTTGAAAACTCACAGAAACTGTACTAAGCCCTCTTTTTGCACTAAACTATAATCCCTTCTATCACCTATTGTGTACTGATTACAGGCACTGTCTAAATGCTTCATATGTGTTGTCTCTTTAAATCCTCCAAGCAATGAAGATGAGGTAGTTACAATAGTACCCCCTTATCCATGGTTTTGCTTTCCATGGTTTAAGTTACTCATGGTCAACTGTGGTCTGAGATAATAAATGAGAAACTCCAGAAATAACAATTCATAAGTTTTAAACATTACACTAATCTCAGTAGCATGATGAAATATCACACCATCCCACTCCATCCTGCCTGAGACATGAATCAGCCCTTTGTCCAGCGTATCTTCATTGTACCTGCAACCTGCCCCTTAGTCACTTTGTAGCCATGTTGGAGATCGGATTGACCATCACAATATCGCAGTGCTGTGTTCAGGGAACCCTTATTTTACTTACTGACTTCAACGTGCAAGAGTAGTGATGCTGGCAATTTGAATATGCCAAAGAGAAGTGAATGTGCTTCCTTGAAGTGAAATGGTGAAAGTTCTTAATAAGAGAAGAAAAAAAAATTGTATACTGAAGTTGCTAAGATCTATTGTAACAATGAGTTTTCCATCCATGAAATTGTGAAGGTAAAAGAATTTCTTGCTAGTTTTTCTGTTGCATCTCAGACTGCAAAAGTCACGGTCACATTGGTGATAAGTGCTAGTTAAGATGGAAAAGGCACTACATTGTGGGTGGAAGACATGAACAGAAACATGTTCCAATTGATGACAACATGTTCCATTAGAGAACACTGAGCCTGTTTGAAGACTTCAGCAAGAGATCCTCTGAAAGGAGTAACACTTAGTCATTTACAGCAAGTACAAATTGGGTACACAGATTCAGGAATAGGTTTGTACTGAGAAATATAAAAATTATTGAAGAGGCTGCATCTGCTGATGATGAAGCTACTGCCACATTTCTGGCAGAGTTGATGAAGCTGATTAAGGAGAAAGGATACCATTCAAAGGAAGTCTTTAATTATGATGAAATCAGGCTCATCTGGAAGGAGATGCCTAATAGAACCCACATTCATAAAAGTGTAAAGGAGGCACCAGGGCATACAACATGGAAGGACAGATTAACTCTGGTGCTATGTGGCAAAGCTGCAGGGCATATGATAAAGCCAGGTGTAGTGTACAGAGAAATCCCAAGTGCTCTCACAAACAAAAACAAAAATTATCCGCCTGTGTTTGGTATAGGGTTCAGTACTATCTGCAGTTTCAGGTATCTACCGGGGGTCTTGGAATGTCTTTCTCTCAGATAAGGGAGGACTACTATATATTTGATAAGCTCAGAAATAGGCTCATAGGTTATTTGTCTGGATTTGAACCCCATCTACCTAAATTCAAAACCCATTCTTTTAGCGACTACACCATAATTTGAAAGATGATTTGGGATTAGGATGGGGATGGTTAAAAAATAAACAGTGAAATGTTTGGGAGAAATGTTTTATTTTATAATGTAATCATGTGAGCTCTCTTGTGCTTATGAAAGAAAACGCTGTGGGTATGAATTATGAGGGCAGAGCACACCAGGTACCCACTCTGCTTACTGTGCTTGACTGAATGCAAATGGCCTGAAACATGCTATGTTATGTGTTCTTGTTACTGCAAAAGAAATCTTGCTGAGCTCGTTTTAATATAAACAAAGAAAGTAGTGATGAAGCTGTGGCTAACATATCACGTTGCATTTACTTCTCACAATTTTAGATCAGCCAAACAGAAACGAAGTTTCATATACACATTTGTGTATATTTAACAGAACCCTAAACACTAAATATGATTAAGCATCTTGATTCTTTAAGATTACCTTTTACATTAACAACAAAGGGGTTATATATAATGTATATTCCAAAATAATTAAGGTAGAAGGTACAGGTCAGATACTATGTTTTTTCTTTCTACCTCTCTTTTCAGATTCTGACCCTTCTGTCTGTTAAGTGAAAAGAGATACATTATAGTTCTAGGAAGTCAAAGTATAAGCCTCTAATGTTTCCATGATGATGGACCAGCTAATTGGCCAATGAAGTAGTGTTTCAAGCCATTCTTCCACCAGTTAATCACTGGCGGCTAGCACTAGAGACAGGCTGTAATCCAAAACTTTAGGCACCAACTGCTAGGCTCAGATTGTTCTATGAAGTTTCTTATTTAAGCTAAAGTTTGGTAAAGATGCTATCACCTATTTGAAGAGATTCTAATAATGAGACACCTATTCCAAAGGATCCTTGGATATTTCCTCACAGCATATCTTCTCTCCCCATACCCAGGGTATGTGATTTTTATTATAATTATATAGATATGTAATCTTAACCTTTTCAACAAGGACTAGACTATAAATTTTCCTTTCCAGAAGAGCATAATAAGGAATGATATATTAATGTGAGAATTAAATGACATTTTGGTTAATTTCAATGAATACAATAAAAAATAATTTGTCTATTCCAAGTGATTTTGGGCCAGAATTAAAAAGATTTCCAGGAAACAGAAAGGCCAGTGGGATTTTCAGAATCTTTCTAGACATAGATAGAGATATAAGACCAGATTGGCTCCAGGTATCATCTCTTGGTGGGCTGCTTTCAAATATACATACAAAAACCTGAGGATGTTCATTTTAAATGACCTCTCCTGGTCTCATTAGTTTCTTTTGGCTGGTCAATTTTGTAGAAATTAGTAATGGCTTTGGTCTGTGTCCCAGTATAGGCAGTGTGGGATAGGAGTGGAGCTGTGGGCTTCAGCCAGTCACAACTAGGATCAAATCCTAATTGTGTCACTTCCTTAGTGTGACTTTACACTACTGACTGAACCTCTCTTCAGATCAGTGTCCCAGTATGGGGACAATAAATAATGTACTTGAAGGACTATGGTAAGGGTTTAGAAATAACACACGTAAAAGTGCATGGCAGATAAGAGGTAATCAGTGTGTGCAGCTACAATTTTAAACAAGCAGCCAGTAAAAATTAAATAGACTCCTTTCTGTAACATACTATTCTTTCTCTAGCTTATGTATACCAACCACAGTGGCAACAATTGTGCAACAGATATCCGTGCAAAACTGAAAGAAATTTACTACTCAGTTTTTGTTAGTGTGAAAACATTTTATACATAGTTTTTCTTTCTTTTTGAATTTCACTGAAGGAGTTGTGTAGGTGACTACAAATATTGACATGAATTTCTTACTCTTGGCAAGGAGGCAGAGAAGAAAGAAACAATTTATTTAAGTGAAAATTTGTCAACCTATGCTTTCTAAAAGAAAAATAATTTTTTTAAAAGCAGAAATAGGTACAGTGTTTTAGATCACTTTCACCTGGGTGGGAACATGAATATATTCATGAAGGTGGTGCTTCTTTGGCAAGGATTTCAGTAGGGGAGATTAGGAGGATAGGGCTGTGGATAGCAGCAAGAAAATGAGTAAGACACCAAAGGAGGAAAGCACGGTATGTTAATTGGGGATAGAGAGAAATTCATGTGGGCTGAAGTCCTGTTTTCCCACCTGGGGACTTTGGTATTGAAAGCGATGCATACATCAGGTATTTGTGTACATAATAAAAGTTAAACACATGCAGGTGAATTCATTTCCTAAGCCTGTGGTAACAAAGTACCACAAACTATTGGGCTTAAAACAACAGAAATTTATTCTCTCACAGTTCTGGAAGCCAGAAGTCAGAAAACAAGGCATCAGCAGGGTCATGTTGTCTCTGGAGGCTCTAGAGAAGAATTTTGCCTTGCCTTTTCCTTGCTTCTGGTGCTTTCCAGAAATCCTTTGCTTTCTTCAGCTTGCAGCTGCTTAACTCTAATCTCTGCCTCCGTCTTCACATAGCCTTCTTCCCTGTCTGTCTTTACATCGTCTTCCCTCTGTGTGCATTTTTGTCTTTGTGTCTCTTCTCTTATGAGGACATGGTTATATTTGGTAAAGGGCCCACTCCACTCCATTATCTCATCTTAAGGTCACATTCACGGGTACCTGAGGTTAGAACTTAGATGTATTTTTTTTGGTGGACACAATTCAACCCAAAATGATGTATGTATGTATTTCAAATATATGTAGATGTGTGATTTTTTTAAGTGAAAATTATTTAAATAGCATTATTAACCTGCAAGTGGTGGTTCATCACTGTAAATTTTCTCAATTAATGGATATTAAAGGAATAAATCTGTCAGGAGTCTATCAGTCTATAATTTTTTTCATGATTAAAAGAGATGTACACACTGAGAAAGGGTGGATCTGTGGTATAAAGTTCCTGTCAGGAAGAGAATGAGATAAAACTAGGAAATAAGCTAAAGTATGAAGGGTCTTTGGTACCAATAGGACTTAATTTCTTAGGCAAAGAGAATTACTGGTGATGTTTTCACATATGCAACACATGTATGTAGAAGCTATTGTGATGAATAAAGTAAAACCCTGGGCTATTAATCTGTCCATCAAGGTGGAATGTTAGGAAGACTATCAATGTGAGAATGGGCTAGAGGAGAGTGAGTGTGAAAACAAGGAGACCAGGTGTGAAGTGACTAGACTCTAAATCAGGATGATTGCAGTAAGAATGAAAAAACATGGGATGAATGCTACAGCCACTCCCAGGAAGAATGGGAAGAGGTATGACAATTTAATGGTGAATAAGCATGTGTGTATGGTGCATTTGTATGCATATTTAAGTGCTGTTTAAGGGTACATGTGTGCATTAGGGTGTTAGTACAATATCTAGTTCCTTTGAGATTCCAGAATACTTATTATTTTAGTAACATTTTACATTTTTAATGATTTGCTAATTAATTTTCCATGTGTCAACACAATCTTTTTCTAAATGAAAAATTCAATATCACTCATTTCAATTAGTTTACTTTTTGGCATACAAATATTTGTTGGTTAGTGTCAACATTTTAAGCATTCCAAAATTGGGTCAACTTAGGTGACAAATACAGAATTTCTATTTTGTGCTTGTGTTCCCTCTTTAAGAGGAAAATTAGGGGAGCAAAAAAAGTAGAAGTAGTGGTAGTTTGAAGAAACTGATGGTTTGATGAAGAAATTCTAAATAGACACCTAGAGAGGCTAAATGACTTCAAGTCCCCAAGGCAGTACAAATTGCATCCACTGTTTCTAAAAGAATCTGAAAACTAGATCACTGAACAACTCTTAATGGTCTTTGAGGAGTCATAGAGAACTAGAAGAGCCAGAGGATTGAAGTGCTAAAGGCAGAGGGAGGTTAATTCTCGAGAATCTACAGCAAGTAGCTTAGTATTTCAAAACCAATAATATACCTCGCACAAATATATTTTCATTTAAGTTTGCTTAGATACAGAAACAGAGGGTATCCAGACTTTAGCTAGACAGTTGTCAAGGTCCTTTATGATATTCTTTGGAAAAACCAGAGGAACATGGGTGCTAGTTATCAGCACACTATGGTAGCAAATTTATTATTGAAGGCTTATACGAAACAGGTGCTTATAAACAACTTAAATCAGTTCAAACAGTCAAACAGTTTTCAAACTGTTTGACTACAACTTGCAGTAAGAAATACATATTACATCATTACCTAGTAAGCATACGTATGTATTTTTATGTATATGTGTGTGTAATTAAAACAGATTTTATAAAATGGTACTTATCCTTACAAAACAGATGTATTTTGAAATTTTTCATTCTGTGTGTTTCTGTTCTATTTCATTTAAAAAAGCCCTGCTGGTTGCAACCCACTAAATCAATTTCATGATCCCCTAATGGGTTAGGACCCACAGTTTGAAAAACATGAATTGATTCAAGCCGAGTGTTACTAGTGACTACTGAGCTGTTTTCATCCTGTTCAATCAAACATTTGAATGAAGGCGTAGAAGGAATGTTCCCACATTTGCACACAGGACAATAAAGCAATAAATTATTTGCATGATATAATCAGGAATAAGACATTCCTATCAGATGAAATTTAAATGGAAAATTAAATTAAAAATTTGAATAAGATAAAATAATTTTTTTTTGACCCAAGAGTCTCTCTCTCCTGCCCAGGCTGGAGTGCAGTTGTGTGACCTCTGCTCATTGCAACCTCTGCCTCTTGGGTTCAAGTGATCCTCTTGCCTTAGTGTCCTGAGTAGCTGGAATTACCAGTGCCTGCCCGGCTAATTTTTGTATTTTTAGTAGAGATGGGGATTTCACAATGTTGGCCAGGGAGGTCTTGAACTCCTGACCTCAAGTGATTCACCTGCCTCGGCCTCCCAAAGTGTTGGGATTACAAGCTTGAGCCACCGTGCCTGGCCTTAAAATTGAAATTGATATGTACTATTTTGTACTTTGTATCTCAAAATCTGCACATAAAGCTACAAATTGCACATATGCTGCTGCTAACAAAACAGTAATAACAAAAGAAGAAGCCTTAGCTTTTCAGGGTTGATAATTATTTCATGCAGAAGCTATTGTGGTTAAGAAAGTAAAACCCTTTATTAATCCTCAATAATCCTTGATGGTCTAATCTGCCAATCAAGATGAAACTTTAGGAAGATTATCCATGTAAGGATGGACTACAGAACAGTGAGTGTGGAAAAGAGGAGACCAGGTATGAAGTGACTAGAATCTGTAGGATGGCTGCAGTGAGAATGAAAAAAAAAATGGGATGAATGCTAGATCTTTTGTAAGGAGGAATGGGCAGAGCTACAATTAATTTTAATGGTGATAATAATTTCAAAATGAGAGGAGAATGGAACAAAAATTATTTGAGAACCTACTATGTGCCAAATATGAATCACTACTACATTACATCAATCATTAATGTTATGTTAAGAAAAAAGCCCCAAACCAAAGCAATCTAAGCAGATCTGATTTGATTTGAGGCAACACTAACAGGAGCTATATTTCTAAAGGTTGGCGCGGTGGCTGAAGCCTGTAATCCCAGCACTTTGGGAGGCCAAGGTGGGTGGATCACAAGGTCAAGAGATCGAGACCATCCTGGTCAACATGGTGAAACCCCATCTCTACTAAAAATACAAAAAATTAGCTGGGCACGGTGGTGCGTGCCTGTAGTCCCAGCTACTCAGGAGGCTGAGGTAGGAGAATTGCCTGAACCCAGGAGGTGGAGGTTGCGGTGAGCCGAGATTGCGCCATTGCACTCCAGCCTGGGTAACAAGAGTGAAACTCCATCTCACACACAAAAAAAAAAAAGAAAAAAGAATTTCCCTCTGTTTTATGCGGATCCAAACATATACCAAATTTGGAGTATTTTGTTCAGATAAAGTTTAGAGGAAAGCAAGAAATCTATTCTTTAAAGAACAGGTGAAAAGTGGGAATATTTAGTGTGGAGAACTGCTATTTCCAACCATTTATTTTTGAACACATTTATTCATTGTAAATTACAAGTCAGGCAAGGTAGGTGCCAAACAAAACCTCTAAAAAAAATGACACAAAATAACTACACAAAATAACCGTGGGTTTTTCCCCACAGCCAATGAAGGGAAACATTATTGATTGACACTTGCTACTACATTAAGCATGTTAAATGTATTAGCTCCTTCAATCCTACGAAATAGTATTATAATCCTTACTTTGGGTTGAGTAAACTGAAGTTTTGAAGCTAAAGTCATTTTCCCCACATCACACATATAAGTAGAATCCAAATTCAGGTTCCATTGAATCTAGGGCACGACTTCTCAACCACTCTGCAATATTTCTTGAAACTCAGATTCATAGGTTTCTTATCTTTGAATGGTTGTCCTTAGGAAGTATGGGTATGCAAAAATGCACAAAAACTTAAATATTCACCACATAAAAAATATTTTTAATCTGTAGATTAAAAAATAAACATATTAGATATCTTCTATTATTATGTAGCTATTTTTTATTTCAAAATATTGTTAATGTAAATGCAAAGTTATTTGTACATTTGCTGGGAAAAGGTTTTGTAGGCCAAAGAAAACAGACCTGCTGACTTTTCTAAACTTTAGGCTTTTGGGATGGTATGAAAGACATATAACTGTGCAATTATGCAGACTTGTATGTGGTTATAATTGGTATTACATGTGTTTATAGGTCATGCAACACATTAACACACATTATGCCTGTATACTAAGGAGACAAAGACACATTAACTGTATGCTAGTTGCTTAGTTGAAATTATTTTATGGAATTCTCATTTCCCTATGGGACAGGTGTTATCAACCCTACTTAAGGAATGAGCAGTCTGAAACTCAAATAGCTTGAGTAGGCTGCAAAGGTAGTAAGTTGTGAGTGTGACTCAAAGAATCATGCACTTTCCGCAGTATCATAGCACCTATAAGGAGCTGACTGTCTACTGGAGAAAGCTTTTTAATTGGTAAGCTCTTTTAAATATCTCTGAAATTGAATTAAGTACGCAAAGAAGTGGAGTTCTCCTTCTTAGAAATGGTGATACCATGTTTACCCACTCCTTATCTCAACTAAAGAAAACTGAGCAGAAAAAACACAACCAAATGCACACATATACTGCTTAAGAAAAAAACACAAGAAAAATTAAAGTGCAAATGTTAAAATGATGTTAAGTTATTCATTCAGAAAGGAAATAGAAAGTTCAGGTTGTCACTGTCTCTCAAAGTACTCATGCAAGAAGTCTTAAAATAGCAAAAGGTAGAACTTGCTGCCATATACATACATGCACAGTGGGTAAAAAAACCTAGTGTGACAACCTTTCAATCTAGAGTTACGTATTTTAAAAAGATATCATTTTAAATTTGCAAATGAAACAGTACTCTTAAAAGCAGATGATACTCACTTGGGACAGACAAAAATGTAGTAGAAGGATATAAATGTTATGGGATTTTTCAATTATATAGTATATTTCAAGTCACACTATTATGACTTGTATGTTTTGTAAATTTCCCATACAGTTTCAACCATTCTAGCATTTTATAATTCAATTGTCATTTAATTTAAATGGACATACTAGTTACTACTACTTTCAGAAGTGTTTGCTCAACTACCTTAATAATTCAATCACTTTGGTGCAAGTTTAAACAAATAAACAGACATGCAACCGGGAAGTAATCCTAAGCACTGGTTTTGAGGAACTTTCTTATAACCTGTGGTACTTAGAATTTTACTGTGTTCCCATATCCCAGGAGTTAACTTGACTAGCAGGTCCAATTAAATATGAATAATAAAACTGATTATGATGGATTTGTATATTGACCTTTTTTATTTGAGATGACAAAAGGATCTGAATATACCTCAAGAAGCCTGATATTTCTGGTAAATTGCAATAATCTTTAGTGAAAAGGGCGGACCTCATGATATATTAAAGAAAATTATCTTTCCTTTCAAGGAAAAGTCATGCCTATTTAGTTTTAATTCAATACTAGCAGCAAGATTACTGTATACATTTTAATTTTTAAAAATTAAAGGCTTATTTTTTTTGTCTCTGGTATCTGTGCAGACACAGATATGAACTTTTCTCACAGATCAAGGCTGGCAGTGAGAGTCACCCATGTTTTTAGATAATTTCAAAAATCCTCTGAATTGTACATGCCTATGAAAAAAAGGAAACATCAATAATTGGCATCATACCGAAGGATCATCAGGGATTTTGAAGTGTGGGATTTGTCGTTCCAACCAAACTCCCCCAGTGTCACACACTGCAGCCTTTTTAGGCTGGGAGGTGAGTTCAAGAGCTGTTTGTAGTTCCGAGCTTGATCCAGAGAGGATCACTGTTTGACAAGTTCTATTTTAAGTCGTGCCTGAGTGTGCAGGTGTCAGCCTTTCATGGCTGTAGAAAAAGCACCATTACACTCCATCTGTATTCTTCCCCCGACAATGCAGGATCGCCCCCCTCCCCGTGCGTTTGTTTCTGCTTTGCCAGCCACTTTTTCTTTCGGAAATTCTAGGGAGGGCAGGCGGACAGGACTGCGAGGAAGGGCGAAGAGGGGCAGAAAGAGGTCGTCTGCCACTCCCCTACCTTACAAGGCACGTGGCACTGGCAGTAGCAGCAGCTGGATGCAACAACGGAGATGAGGAACCTCATCCTAGCAAGAGGATATTGAGAGAAGGAGGAGGTGGTAGCGCAGGCGAGACATGCACACTGTGTCCTTCCCCACAGGGAGAATCCACCCTCAAGGGAAAAACCACAAGGAAGCCACTGCCCGCACCGCCTCTGCCAGCTTGCCCTAGTGTCTGGCAGCAGTCCCCATGCACCTGCTCACCTGTCTATCCGTTCGGAGTGGTTGGGGGGGAGGGACGAGGGGTGTCGGGGTGGGTAGGTGGGAAGAGAAGGAGGGCAGGGCAAAAGAGGGGGTGCACCGAGGGCTCCGCCCCCCCGGAGGCTGTGCGCAGGCGCAGTGGCCGCTACCGCAGGCAGGGGGCGGCAACATGGCGGAGTGAGCGGCGGCGTCGGGGCTTCACAACAACAGTGGCGCCCGTAGCAGCGGCGGCAGCAGCGTCAATAGCGTCGGCCACAGCCTGAGCTTCAGCACCGGCCAGCACCGTGGCCAGCTGCTCGCGCCCCAGGGTTTCTCGGAGCGGCTGCAGCATCTCCGCGGGGGGCGGGCCGGGCCGGACAGACCGGGAGAGGGAGTGAGGAGAGGCAGCGGCGGCGGAAGCGGCAGCGGCACCGGCACACCTGCTGGGAGGGCACGGCCGCTCGCCCGGCAGCGGTTAGCGGTACCGCCACCGCCGAGAATAAGCCTGCGGATCCCCCGCCACCTCCGCTGGGGAGAGCGCCGGAGCGGGCCGGGCTGAGGCGCAGGCGGGGAGCGGGCCCGGCGCCTCGGCGCTGGTGGATGCTGGGGCTCGGAGGCGACGGCCGGGGGGCGGGGGCCGAAGCAGGTATAACGGTACCGGCGGCGGCAGCGCTGCTGCTTTTCCCATCTCTTCAGGAGGGGGGCCAATGGCGAGCGAGAAGCCGGGCCCGGGCCCGGGGCTCGAGCCTCAGCCTGTGGGGCTCATTGCCGTCGGGGCCGCTGGCGGAGGCGGCGGGGGCAGCGGCGGTGGCGGCACCGGGGGCAGCGGGATGGGGGAGCTGAGGGGGGCGTCCGGCTCCGGCTCGGTGGTGCTCCCCGCGGGGATGATTAACCCTTCGGTGCCGATCCGCAACATCCGGATGAAATTCGCAGTGTTGATTGGACTCATACAGGTCGGAGAGGTCAGCAACAGGGACATCGTGGAGACGGTGCTTAACCTGGTAAGGAAAAGGCGTGCTCTCCACCTGCTTCCCCAGCCCCCACATCCTCTGTCCCCAACGCCTCTGGCTCCCACCCTCCACCCCCAGGGTCACACGCGCCGCGCGTCCCTGGGAGCACAGAGCGTTCTGCCGGTATTGCCCAGCGGGTGACCTGCCTGAGTGCTGCCAGAGCCATGCCACCTCCCTCCTCTCCCCTCTCTGGTCCTCTCCTGCCACCTGAGCGCAGTGCCCAACTTAACACCGCTTCTTATCACTCCTTGGGACTACGAGTAAACCAGTGTCCTCGGTGAAGGTTTTGGGTTGACTTTAGAGTTTAGTTAGGAGGTGAGCAGGCCTCCTGTTCTCTGGGCTTCTTTCTCCCACACTCTTAATTGTCCGTGGTGTCGCTCTCCGAGGATGACAGCCTTGCCCCTGGAGCCCCGATTCCCCCGTGCTGCTGAAATGTGAGAAGCACATTAGCTTCCAACTTGAACAGCTGGGGTGTGATGTTTTCGAGGGAGAAAGAAAATGATGCAGTTTTGCATCTGTCTTTAAATATTCCAAGGCTATGATGGAGAGTGTTGTGTCTATATCCATTCCCCTCCATCTCTTAAGCAGCCGTCCCTTCTTTGTAATATTGCCCCGAATATACTAATCCCTTAGTTATTTTTTGTGCACACAAGGTGTGCACCTTGTGTGAGGGCACCAAATCATACAGGTTGATTGCTGTGGTTACCTTCAGTCGCGTGGCATGTGGTACAGACGAAAGGTTTTAAACGCAGCCCTAGATTTTGGTTCCTTTCATGATAAGAAAGAGTTACTGCAGAAGTGTGTATGACTTAATGTTTTGCGCTATCTACAGAGAGGCTCAGAAGCGTTTAAGATGTCAGGGAAAGAAATGGAAAGAAGTACAGAGAGGAGAATCATAAATTGAGGATAATTAAGAGCAGTTCATTTTTAGTGCTTTGTAAATGGAGTTTTTTTTTTTTTTTTTTTCTTTTGATGCAGCAAAGCTTTTTAAACAGTTTCCTCTGCAATATCTAGTCTGACATACTGTCAGGTTGGGCTTTGGGAGGCAAGACGTAAATCAAGAGCAATCAATTGAGTATTGTATTTGGTTTGGAGTCACAGGAATATAAACGTATGCTTACAGGGGTACTTTGTAACACCCATGCAGTCTGATTTTTCAGCTAAGCAATTATTTTTACTTGCTTTATTGGAAAACTGAGAGAAAGCTGCAGCTACAACAGTGGTGTCCTGAGACCTGCATTAAATAATGTCTGTGGTTTATGAACCTCCTAAATTCACAGAAAAGTTGAAGCATTTTTTTTCTGCCCTTTTGCTAGTGTGTGAAGTGAAAGCAGATTATCTGTCTTTATTACATTCATTGCTGTTTAAAACAAAACACCTATTTTTACTTTTGTGTAGCATTCAAATAAATCATCATGAAAAGTCAGTGTAAGTTTGAGGGAATGTCACTAAGTTGATATAACCAAGTTTTTTTCAGAACACTACTAGAAATATGGTTTTCTCGAGTTTTAATTTTAACTAGATGCAAATAAGAGGTCAGTACTAGCCATTTCTTTTTAAAAGAAGATAAATGAAATTTCAAACTGTTAGTATGTTGGCAGGCAACTGTGTTTCTGTAATTTAAAGGAACACATTTTCAGGTTTTTCCAGTTTTGATCTAACCAGTATCATTTTTACATTACATTATATTAGGCTGTTTTAGTAAGTATTCGTGTGCTTACTTAGTACATTTTAACCTGGTAAGAGGCAGTAGAGCTTTCACAACCTGGAAACTGATTTGAATGTATAACCGGTTTGGACTCTGCAGCAGTAGCAATGTATGCTGAATCAGTTCTTAACAGATGGGGTTTTTTAGATATACAGTAGACTAAGAAAGGAAGTGAAATGTTTCTCTTGAGATAAAAAAGAAATTTAACTCTTCAGAGCAGTGAAAATCTGGCATGAAGTTTCAATATGCAAATGTTATTTTGGAGAACTTTACCATTAAGCTTAGAGTCACTAGAAATAAAGTAATACTGAAATAGTATATCCAAAAATCCACTTAAGACTTTGTAATTGCAGTGATACTTGGAATTTAAAAAGTTAGGTTTAAAATTTCTTTGTATGTATATAAAGAATGCAATAGATTTTTAAATAGAAACTTTTGGAGAAAAGAATAAATGACAAAGGAGCTGTTTATTACTAAGTTGTTAATTATATTCTAGAATATAAATTAGTCATTTGAAGGTTAGTATTTCTTGAACTATAGGTTTAGGGCTTTATTGTCCAATACACTCGTGAAAATGTCATATGCAAACTTAAGCAGATTCTAAAAAATATGTGGAAGTCATAGCCATTTAAAAAATTAATTATCGCAACTTAATTCTATTTATTTAATAAGTAAACCTATAAAATTCATATAGGACATTCAGTGACTCCTTAGAGTTTGGAAACCTTTAATATTAAATCTAAAATGATTTTTTTTTATTTTTCAGTTTTAATTTAACATACTAAATAAAAATGTAAGGTGAAATAGTGAATTACCTATTACTGTGCCCTGAATGACAGAAAAGAAAGTAGAACTAATGAAACTTCAAAACAAGAGTTTCTGCCTTCAACAATATCCTGTCTCAGTCACTTTTGTCAGTATATTTTTCTCTCATTTTTCCTGTTTTCTTTTTTCTTCCTATGTAAGAATACTCATACATACTTGGTTTTTAGATGCTTTTTCTCACATGCCTTGGCCAAAGAATTAAAAGTTGGGCAGAGTCAGGTTTAAGCATACACTAAAATATAGGACTTCTTCAACATAGAAGTGGCTGTAATTTTTCTGCTTTGTTTCCCAAAGGTCTAGAGACCCATTTTTACTACTAGGTGGACTGTGGGAGTTTGGTGAAGAATCACCAATGTGATATGAAGTAAAATGAGTGATTTTTTATTAGAGATGTATTTTGTATAATGATGTTATAGTTGACTTAAAACATTGAAATTGGAATGGATATTGTTAGGAAGACGGGTACATTAGTTTGTGAATAAAGTTACAATGGGAGTGCATTGTCAAGGATTTTGCATTGTAGCTTTATTAATTAAAGAAACTGGCCATTTACCTTTGACTTCAGGAGGAATTATTTAATGTGGCAGTATAAAAGAATTTAACTACAGAGAAGAGATTTCGTTGATTGTTTTGAGTTGTAAAGATGGCATACTACCTAATCTATATCTTTTATAGGTGCACTTAACATGTTTATGTAAGCTTTCTACATATTTGAAGTAAAAGCTGTGTAAATATTACGTGTTATCATTGTTTATAAAATGAAAGTTTCTCTTATAAACATATGTCTAGAAAAATACGTTTTAATAGAGGATTAATATTTACTTCATGAAATAATTCATAAATTTTTTTTGGAGTGGCTTTCTTATGTATTATGATATAATTCTGTGATTATAATTACAGAATTTAATTATAGACTTGAAGTTTTTTATGAATAACTGAATTCATGAAATTTTTTCATGGATTTGTAGATTTTTTTTCATGAGTTACTATGCATTATATCAGTGTGTCTAGTTGTAGATAAAATGATATTTCCTCTGATTATTTTTTTATATTCTAAGTGGCATGCTGTTGGCTGTACTGAAAACGTAACAAGATATTTTGAGGGGATTTGTGGTTTACTAAGTTTCTTTCATCTTGGCTTACGGATCATGGTATTTTTGTTAAAAGGGAAACTTTAAGTTTTTTTTGTACTTGAATATGACCGTAACTCTTCTTCCTTAGAGTTTCTTTAATTTCGCAGCTTGATAGTCATGATTTTCATTTTAAAGATATTTAGAATTTTACAAACAAGAGATGTCTTCTGCATTTGAATTAAATTTATTTTAAAAATATATAGCTGCATCTTAGAATCATGGAGGTCCTTATGTTGATAGGTAAGCCTTTTCATATTAACTGGAGTTGTATTTTATTCTGGCAATTGGGTATGGGAAATAAAATTAAGAATTCATATATAAATGCTAGGGGTTTCAATATCTTAAGGAGTTTTGAGATATTCCACAGAAATATTAATTTAGTCATATAATGACACTAAGGCAGCAAATATTCTATAGTCAGTCTATGATCAAGTTATATTAATTTTAAATAAATGTTGTGTATGTTGCTAGTTACTTTTTGGCAAATACTATGCTGTTGATTAAAAATATATCAAGGTTCTTTATTCTTTTGCTATACTTTTCCAAAACATAATGTAAAGCAATTCATTGGGTCTAACAGACCCAACCCCCATTTTATGTCACTGGTATAGCTGTGTTATAAAATTCAGTCATCTGCATTTCTTTCTTTCTTTTTGCTGTTACTGACAATACCGTTATACATCAGTTCCAGGTTTTCGGTTTCTTGTCTTTATACCGTGTCAGCATATCTCTTTGGCATCACATATCACTCTGTAGGATTAGTTGTTTATGTGTGTTTCCCTTCCTAGGCTGTGAACTCCCTGAGGGCAGGAACTGATTTTATGTATATATATATTTTTGTATTTCTAGCCCTTGGATAAGTTAAGTGCATTTGGAGTATGCAGGACACTCTCATTATGCAGTAATGATTATGAACAATTTCTTAGGTTATATTAAACATTTTGGTCCAGACCTAAAATCCTGAAATAAATTAAACTCATATAAACTCAACTCATGTGAACTTCATGGATTTCTTATTCCTCAAGCTAGAATTATGTGTTGAATACGTGTGATATTAACTGCCTATGTAGGCATTACTGCATATGTAAATGTTATTTTGAACTGGCATCTATTAATAAGTTGGAACCTGGTAAAAACTTTTCAGTGAACTTATATATATAATCACATATCACATAACAAGGTCATGTTGTTAGCAAAGAAAATACATAATACATTGAAGAGAAATTATAAAAAATATTGTCAGCACTTGTCACATTGCCAAGAATAGTGGACGTCTATTGTTTTTGTCAGTAGTATCTCCAGATGTTTCAGTGCATCATTTTGCTTGTCTGACGTTTTGTGTGTCTTGCGTACATTTCTCTTTTTTGTAGTGGTACCTCGGTTTTCCTTTGATGACTCACTCTTTCCCAATTTGTAGTTCAGCTAGTTGAGGTGGATCTGCCTTGAGGGTGAGACATCTAAACCAGGTGTGGCAAGAAGCATGGTGACTGGTTCAGGGACAAACATTTAACCCAATGGTAGCAAGCTAGAGTCGGTTCCAGGAATTAGGCTGGAATTCTTTCTGTTGGGGATACTGAATGTGTACATTCTTAGAGTTGTAGCTCCCTGTCTTAGAATTTGACCGAGTGTGAAGCCAACAGACTCATGATTCTCTTGACCCACTTGGCGTTCTCTATGTCTGTTTTGTTTATTTTCTAACCATTAAATTATCTCCTTTAAAATTTATTGTTATTTATTTCCAATCAGTGTAAGTTGGTTTTTTTGTCGCTTGTAAACAGAAGGGATCCCCAGTGGCATAGACATTAGTATCTGGAAATGACATATTGTAGGGAACAGACCTGAAATCTTCAAATGGAGTGCAAGGCAGTCAGAACTTTGTGGTTCTCTAGCAGTTCCTTTTAAGGAATTACAGAGCAGCTGTTTAAATTGTCACCTGTGTTATCTTTGTCCATGGAAATACTGAGGTTGGAATTTTAGGGATACTGTAATGTTTTGGCCACCTTTTGGGGTCTTTGCTAATGTCTTTTAAGAGAGTGGTTAACTTTGGTCCAAATTAGCATGCTTGAAACCAGAGCAGAAAGAAAAGTATAGCCTTTCTAAGTCAGAGAGGCTCTTTCTGCCTGTAGCAGAATATTAAAGCTTTGTAGGTCAGAAAGCCCCAAGTTTCCACACCATGACAAAGTTGCTAAGAGGAAAGCCAAGAGTTTAAATTAGAACCAGATAAAGTTCTGTCTGATAAGCTTCTCCCAAGCCTCTCATGCAATACCCCAGCCTCCTGACCAAAGTAACAGTAATCCAGTTGTGAATAGCTTTAAAATAGGATGCAACCGGGAGCAAATGACAGAATAGCTGTGCCTCCTCATCCAGTTTATTGTTTCACATTGCTTCAAGGAAGATCATTAAGCTGGGGTTAAGGGGATAAGAGTACTGAAAAGGCCTATTGCTATGAGACTGAAGCTTAAAAGCTGACAAGATCCTGACAAGATCTCTGTTTTGGTTGCAAATTCAACTTCTTTGGTTTAAGTAAATTGACAAAAAACTTAGGAAGGTTTTAGGGAAGCCATACTTACAGAGAAACCTCAAGCCTGGTAAACAAAGGCCTGTATTCTTCTACTTCTAAGGCAATTATGAGCTCCAGCAGTATAGCTGCTAGAAGGAAAATCTGCATTATGGAGGATAATAAGTGAGATCTTCTGAGATAGTGGTAATGAATGCATTCATATTGGTCTACAAAAGAATTCCATTTGCAAGGACAGGGAATTCTTGTTACTCTGACCAATGATACATGGTTTTTTATTTGAATTTGTTATCATGGTGTTTCTTTAACCTTCTCCACTCTTTTATATATATATATATATATATATATATATATATATATATATATATATATATATGTGTGTGTGTGTGTGTGTGTGTGTATACACACACACACATATATAGAGAAAAGAGTATATAAATATATATATATGTATTGATTGTACTTTAGGTTCGGGGGTACATGTGCAGATCATGCAGGATTGTTGCATAGGTACATACATGGCAATGTGGTTTGCTGCCTCCATCCCCTGTCACCTATATCTGGCATTTCTCCCCATGTTATCCCTCCCCAACCTCCCTACCCCCTGCTGTCTCTCCTCTGGTCCCGCGCAACAGACCCCAGTGTATGATGCTCCTCTCCGTGTGTCCATGTATTCTCATTGTTCAACACCCACCTATGAGTGAGAACATGTGGTGTTTGATTTTCTGTTTTTGTGTCAGTTTTCCTGAGAATGATGTTTTCCAGATTCATCCATGTCCCTACAAAGGATACAAACTCATGTTTTTTTATGGCTGCATAGTATTCCATAGTGTATATATACCACATTTTCCTTGTCCAGCTATCATCGATGGGCATTTTGGTTGGTTCCAGGTCCTTGCTATTGTAAACAGTGCCGCAGTGAACATATGTGTGCATGTGTCTTTATAATAGAACAATTTATAATCCTTTGGGTAGATACCCAGTAATATGTATATTTTATTGCTGAGTCAAGTGGAATTTCTATTTCTAGGTCCTTGAGGAATCATCACACTGTCCCACAATGGTTGAACTAATTTACCCTCCCACCAACAGTGTACAGTGTTCCTATTTCTCCACATCCTCTCCAGTATCTGTTGTCTCCAGATTTTTAAATAATTGCCATCCTAACTGGTGTGAAATGGTATCTCAATGTAGTTTTGATTTGCATTTCTCTAATGACCAGTGATGATGAGCATTTTTCATACGTTTGTTGGCTTCATATATGCCTTCTTTTGAATTGTTTCTGTTCATGTCCTTTGCCAACTTTTGAATGGGTTTGTTTGTTTTTTTCTTATGAATCTATTTTTGTTCTTTATAGACTCTGGATATTAGTCCTTTGTCAGATGGGTAGATTGCAAAATTTTTCTCCCATTCTGTCGTTTGCCGGTTCACTCTACTGATTGTTTCTTTTGATGTACAGAAGCTCCGGAGTTTAATTAGGTACCATTTGTCTTATTTTGGCTTTTGTTGCCAATGCTTTTGGTGTTTTAGTCATGAAGTCCTTGCCTATGCCTGTGTCCTGAATGGTTTTGCCTAGGTTTTCTTCTAGGGTTTTTATGGTGTTAGGTCTTATGTTTAAGTCTTTAATCCGTCTGGAGTTAATTTTAGTGTAAGGTGTCAGGAAGGGGTCCAGTTTCTGCTTTCTTCACATGGCTAGCCAGTTATCCAAACACCATTTATTAAACAGGGAATCCTTTCCCCATTGCTTGTTTTTGTCAGGTTCTGAATATTAGGTTTGTCAAAGATCAGATGGTTGCAGATGTGTGGTGTTGCCTCCAAGGCCTCTGTTCTGTTCCATTGGTCTATATCTCTGTTTTGGTACCAGTACCATGCTGTTTTGATGACTATAGCCTTGTAGTATAGTTTGAAGTCAGGTAGGGTGATGCCTCTGGCTCTATTCTTTTTGCTTAATATTGCCTTGGCTATGCAGACTCTTTCTCCACTCTTCTAAGTGCAGTTATTGTTACTTATGTTCTTTTACCATTGTATATTAATTAGAGGGATAGTTAAATTTATACCATAGCTATTTATTTGTCAGGTTTGAGGTACCACCAAGAAGAACATTCATATCACAGAAATTTTGGACTTGAGGTTAGATGTAGTAATTTGACTTTGTTTTTTTTACCCTCTGGTGAAGTGGTGAGTAAGCTTTCTATTGTGTCTGAGATATCCATGTTAAACATGGATATTTAAGTAGTTATACATATGAAAAGAAATGAGTGTATGAGGTGGGTGGGTAGCCAAAGACTATAACGTTACAGATTTCTGCTGGTTTTGGCTGCCTAGAATTCATTCTTTCTGCTGTTAACAGTTCTTGATTTTTTGATATTGTTTTGGGGAGTCATTCTTGATTTTTATAATTTGGAACTTCACTGGACTTTATGCTGCTTTCCTGGACCAGACACAGAAACTGACTTCTGTCCCAACAGTAACTGGTTTTGGTTAAAAAAATTAGCTGCCCTTCTGAGACAGCTTGATAACTTCTTGCTGAAGAAAGAAAAGGTGCTTTTGCTGGGGTTGCTGAAAATATTAGAATGTAAGTCTAGAATTGACTGCAGTCTGCACCATGAGGGCAGATTCTGCTTGAGAACCGAGCTATCAAAGAGGCACCTAAAACCAAGTGATACATGGCTGATGGCAGCTTTGGATGCTCTCAAGTCAGTTGTATCTCCACACATATCAGTGCATCCTTTTGCTTTAAGCTGGTTTAAGTTAGATTTCTGTCCATTTGTACCCCAAATATTTCTAACATTCTAGATTAACATTTTAAAATACTTTAAATATGAAATATTACAGGATGAATCATAAGAAAAATGTTTACTTGTCAGAGGACATGATACATTTCAAGAAAGAAGAAATATGCCTGGTTAATTAATAGAAAAATACTCACTTTGGCTAAATAAGAACATAGGTAACAGAAAACATGGAAAGGAAGTGATTAAAAAGAAATGACCAGCTGGTCATGGTGGCTCATGCCTGTAATTCCAGCACTTTGGGAGGCTGAGGTGGGAGGATTGCTTGAGCCAAGTTGTGTAAGACCAACCTAGTGAGACGTCATCTTTACAAAAAATAAAAAAAGAATTAACTAAGTATGACGGTATGTGCCTGTAGTCCTAGCTGCTAGGGAGACTGAGGTGGAGGATCACTTGACCCCTGGAGGTTGAGTCTGCAGTGAACCATGATCACACCACTGCTTTGCAGCCTGGGTAATGGAGTAAGACCCTGTCTCACCAAAAAAAAGAAATGACCACTGTTTGCTAGGGCAAGTTAAAATACTCTGAAATGCTCTTTTTGGGCTCGTAAACTGTTACAGCTACTCTGAGTGACATTTCAAGGACTTTAAAGAGGATTCCTATAATTCATCCTTAGTTCTTTAGGCTAAGGAAAAATTACCTATGGACAGGTATGAAAATTGAGTGTATTTTTATGATTAATATATTTGGCAATAACCTAAATGTACAACAATAGGAAAACATTAAATATATTATTTTTACATCCATGGAATAGCATACAGCTATTAAAACTTTCTGTGCTTCAGTTTCTTTATGTGTAAAATGGGATATCAACCTTATAAGATAGACATATAGGTTGTACAGATTAAATGGGTTAATATATGTAAAGTGCTCACTTATAGTTAACTTTAGTACTTCTATTGTTTTAATTCTTACCTTGGTCCTGAGAATTACCTGACCATAAAAAGAAATAATGACCTAACTAAAAGTGATCTGTCCTATTTTAGCTTGGAGTACCTGAGCCTGGTGACCTGTCAGGGAGGGGACTCTTTAGTATCCACAGATCATGATCTCCTGGTAAAGTGTAGGCCATCTGTTGTCTTGAATGCTACATAGTCTTTAACAGTGCCTGAGGTAGTTTTTCTGATTTCCTACTTTGAATGAAAAGGTTAAGAAACTGGGGAAGGAAGAGACCTGAAGTAACACCAGTTCCTTTGTGTGGAGTCTCTTCCGTCTCTTCTCTCACATGGCTGACTTTCACATGTAGATGCAGTGAGACATGAATGGTGATCCAAGGCAAATCGTAACTCCCTCTGGGAGTATTTGCTTCAATATTTAGAAGACTACTTGGGTAACAAGTCTAGGGGGCAAGTTAAAGGATTAAAAACTACTTTATTATTATTTTATTTTAGAAAATATCATTAGCTTATAGTTTAATAGCTCTTAATTATAGTACCCTTGTGGAATTGAACTCAGCAGTGCTCTCTAATCCTCAGAATAATTTCCTTTTATAGATGCCATTCCTTCTTTACAGATGTAGAAACTAAGGCTGTAGAAAATGTGAAGTAGATAAGGTTATCTAGGTACTAAGTAGCACAGCTGGGACTCAGACTTCGGGTTTCAAAGCTAGAAGTTCCTTCCCATTAGTAAGCAAATGTAGCTAGTACTTAGCAATTATCCCAAAGATAGCATGTATGAAGAGATGATGTTGGAATGGGAAGGACCAGTGTCAGTGAGTTGATTCTCTGGTAGGGAGTGTGTCCCATAGATAACTCAGGACAAGCTATTCAGAGGAAATTAAAAATGAATGCAGGTCAATTTAATGAATTTGTACACAAAAGTGACTTAGCAAGGACTATACCGTGAGTTACTAATATTTGAGTTTTGGGAAATAATTGGTTGTATGGTAAATGGCTTTGAATTTTATACCTTTTTACTAGGCATAATGTGTATACTTGAGAGATTACTCTGAACCAGAATAATAGTATACATTAATAAATTATATAGAAAAAGTAAATATGTGATTTTCTTGTATATTAGAGGTAATTATTTGAACCACTACGTATTTGCTTGAATAAAACAAATGAGTTATAGAACGAATTATACTAGCATCTGGGTAATATAATTTCTAATAATTGTGATTTTTCTTTCAGTTTATTAAGGCAGAGCAAAAATTGATTAATAGCAAATTTTGTGGGAGTAAAAATATCTAGATATATTTCTTTTTAGCAAATACTTTCGTTTTCTGAGAACACAGTGATTTAAAGATGGTATATACATATTTCTATTGTTATTTAATTTTTTTTTTTACATTTGGGAAGGGAATTTGCTTTTATAGATTGGGTTTGGGTTCATACTTTATGTTTTTAATGTCCTCTTCTAACTCCTTTGAAGTAAATGGGGATTTACTTTAATGACTAAATTATAACTGAGGTTAAGGAGCTTGTCCAAGATTGCAGAATTGCTTAGTAGCAGAATGAGATCCAAAGCTGGATCTTCTCTTTCCAAGTTTTGCTATTTAAATACCCCGTTACCTTTGATAATGATGATGATGACAGTGATAGAATCTTTACATGTCAGGCACTGTGTTAAGCATATGACCTGTGTTATCTTATTTAATCATCTTGACGTAGAATGTGAATTATTCAGTGAAATAAGGTCATTGTCTTTCTAAGTTAAGCAAGTCTGCTATCTTAAAAGAGAAGTGTTTTCAACTCTGTATAAATGATATTTGATCATAAAATGTCATAGTATTATTTCACTTAATTTGTACTAATACTTTATAACTTGATTATGCTTTCAAAGTCCTTGAATTTAAATTAAGAATTTAAATTTTTTTAATCTTAGGAGATACGAGTTATCAGTACAAGAATGTTTCTTTTATTATATTGACTATTACATGATAATTGCTGTATTTCTCAAGTTATCATATTCTTCCATCTTTTGTCTAAAGAACTGCTCATGTTTCAATATTTAGGTGTTACCCCTATTTAAGTGACATCTTCCCCAATATTCCCCTAAAAGCTATTCCTTCCAACCTGTGCTTTCCCATAAAATTTTATACATATTTCAGATTTAGTACTCACACATTCTATTTTAAATTACAGTTGGCCCTCTGTATCCAAGGGTTCCATATCTGTGAATTCAGTTAACTTTGGATAGAAAATATGTGAGAAAAAAACATGTATAGACTTTTTAATCTTGTCATCATTCTGTAAACTAAGGATCTCCAACCCCTGGGCCATGGACCTGTTAGGAACTGGGCCACACAATAGAAGCTGAGCCATGGGTGAGCCAGCATTACCACCTGAGCTCCACCTCCTGTCAGATCAGTGGTAGCGTTAGATTCTCACAGGAGAACAAACCTATTGTGAACTGTGCAAGCAAGGAATCTAGATCTAGGTTGTATTAGGTATTATTTGGAGAGGAATTAAAGTACACAGAAGGGTATACATAGGTTATATGCAAATACTACACCATTGTGTACTAGGAACTTGGGAATCTATGAGTTTTGGTAACCACAGGGGGCCCTGGAACCAATCCCCCATAGACACCAAGGGCAGTTGTGTTTGTTTACTTATCAAACTGCACTAGAAACTCTGAATCCCTTGAGGATCAGAACATTATCTTACTCACCTTGCTGTGATGAGTATTTAACATAGTATCTGGCATTTTGTGGTGCTTATGAACTTTACTCTGAATATTTTCTCTTATCTCTCATATAGTTAGGTTGTTTGTTTCAGTCACATCCAGCTTGGGTACTAATCTTATCTTTGCAGGCTACTCTGATTCTTTTAATTTCTACATTTGCCTCTTGCTTTAACATTTCAGTTTTTATTTTTATTTTTGAGTGGAGGATGATTGGAACATCTAGATGTATACAGTTGTCCCTTGTTGTCCATGGAAGATTGGTTCCAGGATGCCTTAGGATACCAAAATCCATGGATGCTCAAGTCCCTTATGTAAAATGGCATAGTATTTGCATATAACCAGTGAATATCTTCCCATATATGTCAGATCATCTCCAGATTACTTATAATACCTAATAGAGTGTAAATGCTAGGTAAATAGTTTTTATGTTGCATTGTTTAGGGATCAGTGACAATAAAAAATGTACATGTTCAATACAGATGTAACCATCCATTTTTAAAAAGAAATACTTTCAATCCCCTGTTGCTTGAATCTATAGATATAGAATTCATGGATACAGAGGGCCCACTGTAAATGGGTTTATATTTAAACTGTAAATATAATGGTTTATATTTAAAAGAGAGTTTTCTGGATATTTGAGACTGGTTAGGAGTCATAGTGTTTTCAGGTCTGGTCAGTGGCCTGACTCTTTCACTTGCATAGATGAGGAAACTGAAAACCAGATAGGTTAAGATACTACAGTACTTCACAGACTAGGAATTAACACCCAGATTTCCTGACCCTTAGTCCAGTGCTTTCTGCATTTTATCTTGATGACTGTAGTTCCACTTTGCTTCAGCTCATTTTCTGCTTTATAATTTTCATATGGAAACTTCCATTTTTACTCTAGCAGGCTCAGAATACTTAAAATGATAGTTAAATAAATTATTGAATAATCCTAATCTAGTGTTCTCTTGCCAGAGTCAAGATACTTCTTGGGTACATAAAAGAATAACGTAATCCATACATTCAGATAACTTGAAATTCGGCACAGAGAATGGAAGAATAAACAGATAAATTATAATGGAAAAAAGTAATATTGTAGAGATATAAATAAGGTGCTGTGGAAACATTAATGGAAATCCTAAATTTGCTTGGAGTAGTTAGGAAGGCTTCATTGGGTAGATGTCTTGTGAAAGGTATCTTAAAGAACAAATAACTGTTCCAGGATAAAAACAGCAGGAGAAGAACAGCTTTCCACAAAGGAATAGCTTGCACAATGACAAGAACTACGAGGGAGTGTTTTCATGGTTTTTTGCCTTAATGCTAACTATAGACTACAGTAAATTAAATCAACTTTATTTCTTCTTGCAGAGTAAAATTTTTTATTCTAGTAGTACAGTTGACAATTCATATCCTTCAGTTAGGAGGAGTTAATTACCCCTACTTGTAGGAGGGTTAGCCTTTTGTTCTGTTCAGGCCTTCAACTGACTGATTGAATGAGGGTCATCCACATTAGGGAGGACAGTCTGTTCTGTACAGTATACTAATTCAAATGCTAATCTCATTCAAAATCACCCTCACAGACATTCAGAATAATATTTAATGAAATATATGGGCACCCTCTGGCCCAGTTAAGTTGACACATACAATTAACTACCATAAGGGGTATGTATTTTTTCTGTCAGCTCTCCCTTTTATTTGGTTGTTGAAAGATTAACTGTTATACCCATTGCAGAGAATTTATACACGTGTACACATAGTAGGCATTTAATAAATATTTAATGAATGAAGTATAAAATAAATGAATGACTCACTGGCAAAGAATAAAAGAGACTAATTTTGAGTATATCATAATTCTGAAGACAAGGTCAATATGAATAGATGAAAATTAACATTAACACTTGGCATTTATTTTAATTTTCACTAGTCTTTGAGATGAGTGATTATTCACTTTTTAAAGATACCAGTGTTTTGCATTTATAAAAAATACTTGTATACAACCAATTTATGAGACCAAAAAAGCTATGGCTTTGAGAATCAGTAAAAATTTATTTTTGATGATTATTTTAGATTTCTTCCCAGGCTGGCCTGATTTGTTCAAAGTCTTGATATCTTTTTTTTTTATATAGAGGTAAAATATATATAACATATAATTTATTTGAACCCTTTTTAAAATTTTCTTTTTAATTGAGACATAATTGTATGTATTTCTGGGGTCCAGTGTAATGTTTTGATACATGTATACATTGTGTAAAAATCAAATTGGGGTACTTAGCATGTTTATTACCTCATCTATTTATCATTTCTTTGTGGTAAGAATGCTCAAAATCTTCTGGTTATTTTGAAATATACAATACAATATTGTTAATCATAGATGGTCACTATATATTCTAACCATTTCAAAGTGTACAGTTTGGTGGGGTTAAGTGCTTTCACATTGTGTTCAACTGTCACCACCATCCATCTCCAGAATTTTTTCATCTTCCCAAACTGAAATCCTGTGCCCATTAAATAGTAACTTCCATTTCTCCTCTCTCAGCTCATGGGCAACTGCCATTCTACTTTCTGACTCTATGAATTTGGCTACTCTTATAATATCTCACATAAATGGAATCATACAATATTTTTCCTTTGTGTCTGACTTATTTCATTTAGCATACTGTCCTCAAAGAATAAGAATTTTAAAAAATCATACCAATCTCTGCTGGCAATACAGATGAGATACTCTATTTGTACATGTTACTTTTATAAATTTATGATCCACCTCACCAGTCTCAGTGTGCTGGATAAACCAAAAAAAACCACAGTTCAATCAAAAGTAATTTCTGTCGGACTACTTCTGAGTATATATATACACACACACGTATATACATACATACACACATGTATATGTGAAATGTATATATATGTGTATATGTGGAATATATGTGTGTGTATATACATATATATATATATGTATATTCACCTTAGTGATATTTATTTCAAAACTTATTTTTTCCCTTGCATTTGTTTTGTTTCCATAGTATAGCTACTCTCCATTCTCTTATCTTGAAACTTACCGGTAATACTCCACACCCAGCCCTAACACTGTATTTTCATAGTATTCCTTCTTCTTCATTTTTATTACAAAGCTTAAAATAATCAAACTGTGAAGACAGTCTCAAAAGGTGAGGGAGGTGAAGAGACTCAGAAGGCCAAGCAAGAATTCTGGCACAGGAAAAGAAAGACCAAGAACACTCACACATGAATAATTTTTGTTTTGTCACCTAAAAAACTATGGACAACAAAACTAATTGTTATGTATGATTAAGCCTGATAATTTCACTTCCTTACTATTTAGCAGTGACTTTACCCCAACTCCTCCTTTATCTAAAGCAAAATACCTGTAATTCATTTGTTCCTTGAGAGATTGTAAATATGTTACATAACAATCTGAATTTTAAAATTAAAAAAAAAAAGCAAAAACTTATTTCTCTTTCATCCTGCTTGTCTAGTTACAGGCTTCTAGAAAGCATTACCATTATCTGTTTGAACTTATGTAACATACAACTTCTGAAGATGTGTGTTTTTGCTATAAACCCTTTCTGTTTGTATTTTTAAGAAACAGTATATAATTTATGACCTTTATTATAGTCCTAGCTTAAATAACTTACTCAAGACTTATCAGTCATGGATATATTTATGCCTCTTTGGAGTCTATTTATAGCTTTGTTTTTTTGTTTGCTTACTTCTTCTTCTAAAGTACTGCTTTTTTTGTTTGTGTACAACTATACTATCCAGTGTGGAAGCCCATTTCTTGTGGCTGTTGAGCACTTGTAATGTGGCTTTTAAGAGTTGACTGTGCTTTAAGTATAAAATACACACTGAATTTAAAAGATTTAGTTAAAAAATATGTCTCATTCATAATGTTTTATATTAGTTGCATGTTGTAGACATACTGGCTTAGGTTATTTTATTATAAATAAAATATACTTATTGAAAATCATTTTACCTTTTTATATTTCTTTTAGTGTGACTACCAACATTTTAAAAATTATATATGTACCTCACATTATATTTCTTTTAGATAGCATTGTTCTAACTGAGGTAAGTCAGTTATTAGGTCTTATATTGGGGACTTTGGGAGACAAATTAACATTTTACATGATTTTATAAATTATCACATAGTCACTTGTCCTTTATCTTTGGAGCAAAAAAGATTCTTTTTTATTTATAATGAAATTAGAGGATATTCATCAGTAAGAAGGGGATGACAGATTCAGATTAAGTTGTGATTGGGGGAAGTGACAATCGGAGGAGACCCACCTCCCCCCACAATGCCAGGTAAAGTCAGGTATTGTGGCCCAATATATAGTAAACATTTGATACATATTAATTTTTTAAAAATGTGGGTCAGGATTTGAAGAAATAGTAATAATAGGATATATGACACCATGAATAGAGTTATAGTTTAAATGTATAGGTGTAAGTTTAGGCCCTGAGGAGATTGGAGGTGCTTTTGGTTTTTACTGCCAGCCCTTGAGGGTAGGAGCCAGAATTCTGGGCATTTGTGAAAAATGAATAAGAGAAAAGGTGGAGGAAGGTATGAGAGTAAGTGAACTGAGGGTGTTGGAATTCTTTTCTAATTTTTGCAGTCTCATAAAACTAGATTTCCAAAAATTGCAATAGTTTATCAAAGTAGAGTTAAATGGCTTCCTAAAACTTAGAAGAAAATTCAAGTTGGTCTGATACAGTTCAGTATTCTAAGATCAGGATCACCACAAATATGCATTTTTTCTTAACTATTTTGTTAGCAGTACTGTTTTGTCAAACCTTTCTTCTTCTGTAAGGATATCCTGTCCCCTCGCCACCTGCTAAAGGAATTGGTTTTTCCTTGCTGCAAATTGAATTATAGTTCTCCGTTTATGTGCATTAAAAATTGAAAGTATGTTACAGAAAAAAATAGCTTAGAAGCCAGGTCAAATAGTATTATATATAATAATGCAGTAACTAATTATGAAGTACTATGTTTACTTGTCACACATTTTAAGAGTTGAGGTTTAGTGATGCATTTTTTACCAAAATTTGACTTTTCATTTTGTAAGTTTCTTTAGAGTGTCTATTTCTATGAATAAAACATTCTAAGGTGTGAATTTTATGTTTTTGCTAGGTGTTAATCTGTTCACATGCTTGTTTCATGGCTATTGTTGTTAAAGTCATCCACCTGGCAGACAGAAGCTCTAAGTGGGTGGGATTGTAGGTGCAGTAACACTGGATTATACTAAGTGTAGATTCAAATGGTGATGTAACCCCATTTCCTTGCCCTCATTAGTACTACCAGCAGTTCAAGATTTCTTGAATAGTCATAAAAGTGTTTTGAACTATTAATGGTTTCTCATCTAGGCCTTAGGATAAAAAAAAGCATCCATTTTTAGGGTGACTGACATACTTATTTTAGGAGTCTGTTGAGTAGATGTGAAGAAGCATTTTTTTTCTTTGAAAATACTCATTTACATGAGTGTATAGGGAGTATGTTGAGCAAATAGGTTTTAGTCAGATTTTCTGATTTTTTTTCATTAATTATGTATTTTATATATATTATGCTGTCATATACTGCATAATGATGTTTTAGTCTGCAGTGGACCACATATACAATGGTGGTCCCATAAGATTATAATGGAGCTGAAGAATTCTTATCTCCTAGTGAAGTAAGAGCTATCATAATGTCATAGCACAGTGCATCATTCACTGTGGTAATGGTGGTGTAAACAAACCTATTGCACTGCTAATTTGATAAAGGTATATAGCACATACAGTTATGTACAGTACATAATATTTAATAAGCAGCTGTGTTACTGGTTTATGTGTTTGCTATACTATACTTTTTGTTGTTATTTTAGAGTGAACTCCTACTTAAAAAAAAAAAAGTTAATTGTAAAACAGCTTAGGCAGGTCTTGCAAGAGGTATTCCAGAAGAAGGCATTGTTATGATAAGAGATGACAGCTCCATGAGTGTTGTTGTCCCTGAAGACCTTCCAGTGGGACATGATGTGGAGGTAGAAAACAGTGGTATTGAAGGTCCAGACCCTTTATAAGTTTAGGCTAATGTGTGTTTGTGTTTTAGTTTTTAACAAAAAAGTTTAAAAAATTAAAAAAGGTAAACATAGAAAAAGGTTATAGAATAAGATATAAAGAAAATATTTTTGTATAGTTGTACAGTGTGGTTGTGTTTTAAGCTAATTATGATAAAGGAGTCAAAAAGTTAAAAAAATGAAAATATTTATAAAATTAAAAGGTTTATAGGAAGCTAAGTTTAATTTATTGTTAAAGAAAGAAACTTTTTTTTTGGTAAATTTAGTGTAGCCTAAGTATATACATTTTATAAAGTCTGTGGTAGTTATTGTAATGTCCTAGGGCTTCACATTCACTCACCACTCAACCACTGACTCACTCAGAGCAAATTCCAGTCTTTGAAGCTCCATTCATGTTAAGTGCTCTCTACAGGTATACCATGTTTTATCTTTTACACTGTATTTTTACTGTACCTTTTCTATGTCTAGATATGTTTGGACACATACATACTATTGAATTACAGTTATTTACAGTACATAGTACAGTAATATGCTATGCAGGTTTGTAGCCTCAGAACAATAGAGCCTGTATGTGTGGGCTGTACCCTCTAAGTTTGTCTAAGTACACTCTAATATTTGTACAACAACAAAACCACCTAATGACATGTTTCTCAAAATGTATCTCTGTTGTTAAGCAATGGATGACTGTATTTTATCTTAGAAATAATGTTTAACCTCATTAGTGATATGCACTCTGAAAGATAAACTAATATATTTTAGTTACTGTATGACAAGATGTCACTCAGTGTGACAGCAGAACCCAATTACACTGAAAAATTATCCTGCCAAACTCTGAAATAAATTGAAGATGACCTGCCTAGAAAATATAGGATAGACATTTACAACAGAAATTTGAATTCCAATGAAAGAATGGTTGTAGTTTTGGATCACTGTGCATTTATATTCTAGAACCTTAATTTCTTACCTGTTTATGTAAAAATATTAGAGGTATATTATTGAGAGATAGTTTATGGGAATAAAATTTAATAATTAGATGTGTCACAGTTGTGGCATGCTATTAGTTGTTAAAGAGGGATTCTATGAATATAGATTATTCCTGAGAAAAAGCCACAAGTCTTATAAAAGTTTTGCTCTATATTATCATCAGTACATGATCAGATATTAATGTTTAACATATACTGATAAGTTATTAAATTATATCATTGTCCAGTTTTGACTCAATTATTCAGCACTGGTTATTGTATTTAACTCACAGATTATCTATTAATAGTTGTTTTGCTCCTAGCTATTTCTCTGTGGCTTCCCCTCCTGCTGTACCTACCCTCATATTAATACCAGTCTATTGGATCTAAATATGTATATTCATTTTCAATGTGACTTCATATCTGGTCACATATCCATTTTATCCCACAAATTTTTATTGATTACTTACTGTACGTAAAGCTAGGCACTTAGGATACAATGATCAAGATAAGGTCTCTGCCTTGCAGTTTATAGAGTTGCAGAGGGTGACAAATATGGGCAATGAGTTGTGTAAATTCTGTCTTAGAAATTAATTAGGGTATAATAGGCTACCCTGAAAAAAGAAATCTACCAAGGAAGTCAAGTAAGTCTTTATAAAGGTGATGATGCATGAGTTGAGTTTTGAAAGATGGCTATAGGCTAACTCTGGCTACAGCTGTGTGGTCCAGCATGGCAGCCAATAGCCAAACACGTGGCTAGTGAACATTTAAAATGTCCTTAAAGTATAAAGTGCACACTTGATTTTGAAGACAAGGAGATTTCTGAAATTTTTAAGATTTTTAAATTAGATGAACCATTAGAAGTATAGAAAGAAACTAAAAGCATGCCCTCTTTTTCTGTGTGTGTATGCATATATGTGTACGTATGTATGTTTACATACACACACATAATTTTTGTATTGTTCAAGGCATTTATACTTTGGGTTTTCCGTTATATGTCAGTAAACCTCATCCTAATAGATGCTTTGACTTGATAGCAACAATGTAAAAACCACAAACCACTAGGGAAAAACTTGTTCTCTCTACTCTGGTAAAATTTGCTTAAATAATTCATGGAAATCAATATGACAGCAAATTAAAATGCATTTTATTGTCAGCAAATACTTTGAAAGGAAAATTGAAAACATTGCTATAGTGTTGAGGAAACAACTATTAGAATAAAATGTAGGAGTTTGTTTTACAATTCAATGGAAGTACTCTTATTCCCAACATGTTTTTTGTATCTTATTGGCTAGATTGTGTTTCTTAATGAAATAAACAACTGCTTTTTGTGAGTTCTATAGAAATATATATAAGTGAATGTATACTTTTGACAGAAATCCATATATTCCCTGCTTATTAAAACCAGAAATCAAGAAGGAATCTTAGTTTACCTAGAAAGCAGAAGATGCGTTTTGTGAAGATTTATTTGACTTATCAGAACAGATCTCTCTTCTGGTATTTAGATGGCTACTTTGTATATTAATTGTCATGGGTAATATATTTTAAAAAGGACTCTGAATTGAATACTAGAACTCCAGAATGTTAATGCTTGATAAGATTTTTAGATTATTTAGTTTTTCAGATGTGGAAACCTAGGCACAGATAAATTACTGATTTAATCTGGGATACTCAGATTGTAAGTTGCCATACTGTAAAACTGGATCTCTGATTTTCTCTCTTTTTTTTTTTGAGACGGAGTTTTGCTCTTGTTACCCAGGCTGGAGTGCAATGGCGCGATCTCGGCTCACCGCAACCTCCGCCTCCTGGGTTCAGGCAATTCTCCTGCCTCAGCCTCCCGAGTAGCTGGGATTACAGGCACGCGCCACCATGCCCAGCTAATTTTTTTGTATTTTTAGTAGAGACGGGGTTTCACCATGTTGACCAGGATGGTCTCGACCTCTTCACCTCGTGATCCACCCGCCTCGGCCTCCCAAAGTGCTGGGATTACAGGCGTGAGCCACCGCGCCCGGCCCTCTGATTTTCTAGTGTAGCAATTATCTCTTCTTTTATATTAACGTGAGTCTCTTGGGTTTGGCTGGTGTATTAGGTTGCTGGAGCTGTCACGACATATACGCAGACTGGGTGGCTTCAACAGTAGAAATTTATTTTCTCACAGTTCTAGTGGCCACAGCCTGGTTTCTTCTGACCCTTTATCTTGGACTTGCAGATGGTCATCTTTTCCCTATGTCTTCATGTGGTCTTTCCTTTGTGTGTCTATGTCCATCAGTTATGTTAGATTAGGGCCCATCCATATGATCTCATTCTCTCTGACTTCAAATGTTCTGTCTTCAAATGCATTGCCATTAGGCTGCACTGTGTTCCCCGCTAAATTCATATATTGAAGTCCTCACCTTTAACAAATGAATTTTGGGGGGATACAGTGTAGCCTGTAACAGCTGGTCTTAACTAAGTAAAAATAAGGGTAAAATGAGTAATAGTGATACAAATGTAAGATCTTTTATTAGTAATGCTTTACTTAAATTCTTGTAAAAATGACACTATTTTCTATTTTGTAAAACTATTGCTTTTTTTACTTTGAATTATGTCATCCTTTTCTATGCTTCTACTCTTTCCTTTTCCCCCTTTATGAGTTTTTATTCTTATATGCCTTCATTTGTATATCCAAAGTCGCTGTTTATTCACTAGTATTACTCAAATCTTATTGTTTACTGTTTATTCACTAGTATCACCCATATAGTTTTGACTTCAGCTAATTAAAACACCTTTAAAAAATATATTCTGCAATGTTTGTAGAAAATCTAGGTCCTACTTTTTTTTATTAATAGCAATAATTATAAAAATAATAACCTTTGTTAAGCTCATATTAAGTACCAGGCATTTTGCTAAGTGGTTTACATACAAGAGCCCAACGACTTTGGTAGTTTTGTAGATGAGGGAACTGAAACTTAAAGAAAGGGAAATAATTTTTCTAAGATTTCATAGCAAATAACTGTTAAATTAAGCTTCAGGCAGAGGCAGTACTTGCTATGCTTACTGCCTCTTTTCTGGAATTCTTAGGAATTTAGTGTGCTACTATCTAGAATCCAAGCTGTATACTGATTGAAATTGAGATATAGAAATAGCATCACATGTTGATAACTTTTGTGGTAACTATGGTGTTTACTATGGCAAGCATTCAGCACACTTAGCTTTGGATGCTTAAATATATTGAAGCTTTTATTCTTAAAGCCCTCAAGAATCTGTTTGCATACCCAGGCACAAAAATCACTCAGTATCTTCTCTTCACTTAGCACATAAACACTAATTGAGTAACATGATATACATGGCATGTCATAATTTGCCCCTGCCTCTCTTTCTAGTGACGTTTTATTTTTTCTCATAGCTCTACACTCTTTAGTCATAATAAACTACACTTATTTTCTGGAATTTAATTATTCTCATGGCTTCTTGGGGTTGCACATGTTCCTTAGTTCCATTCAGGAAATATTTTATTGATTACTTACTAAGGCACAATTCAAGGTATGTTTGTTTTTGTCTCTGCACTATTGAGAGTGATGTTGGGGCTCAAAAGACCAAAAATGAGTTACTTACAGGTGGACTTGGATTTTCCTGAAGAGAATCTGCAGATACCTATTTGGGTTTAGCCAATTAGAGTTTAAATGAGGATGGGCTGGCCGGGTGTGGTGGTTCACACCTGTAATCCTGGCACTTTGGGAGACCGAGGCAGGTGGATCACGAGGTCAGGAGTTTGAGACCAGCCTGGCCAACAAAGGGAAATCCCATCTCTACTAAAAATACAAAAATTAGCCGGGCGTGGTGGTGTGCACCTGTAATCCTAGCTACTCAGCAGGCTGAGACAGGTGTATGGCTTGAACCCAGAAGGTGGAGGTTGTAGTAAACCAAGATCGCACGACTGCACTCCAGCCTGGGCAATAGAGCAAGACTCCATCTCAAAAAGAAAAAAAAAAAGAGAAGAAAAAAAGACAATGGGACGGAAGGAGTAGAGCTACTAAGGGAAGAGCAGGGAAATGTGTTATCTGGTCTCTGGGTTCGTTAGTACATGCTTGATCCCAGCTGGATCAGGTTAATACTGAAGCAGAATTAGGACCAAAGGCCAATAGAAACAGTGTATGGGAAAAGGATTATTGTGGTGACTGTCATTTGGGTGCTCCATAGCAGTGCCTAGAGTGGAGGACTCATCACAGAAGTGTTCTAGGAATCACTTACCTAGAAAACTACTGTAAATTTTGTTGTCTGTTTTTTCAAACTTGGTGATACATATTATGGTCTTCCATTAACATTATTTAGTATATGTCAGCAGCATTTTGGGATGATTTTAAACCCTGACAGAACTCTAAAGAACTTTTGGTGAGGAGTAGATGAATTTAAACATACTTTTATTTCTAGGTGGTTGATGGGAGCATAGCATAGGGATGGTATGCCCAAATCTGAGGACAGAGCAGGATGGGGAAGGTGATTCTTGTCTTTAAGGATTTCAAATTCTAATAAGAGAGACTTAATGTAAATTAAAAAATACTAAGTAATGAGTTCAGGCCTTTGTGGTAGGACTAGCCAGAATTCAAATCCTGGATCTGTCCTTTCTTTGCTTGTGACTTTGAGTAAAAGTGTGTATTAGATACCATAGTATCACAGAGAAGAAAGTGATGAACTATTTGAAGCAGTTCGGAAAGATGGTAACTATTTGAAGCAGTTGGGAAAGACATTAAGGTGGAGGATTCCCTTGAGATTAGCTTGGAAGAGTCAGATGCAGTTTGCACAGTAGACTGGTGGAGTGAGGGCATTCCAGATAAGGAAATTTGAAATGGCACAGTGTATTCTAAATAGTATTTTCTTCCTAGAAATGTTTTTCTTTCCCAGAAAATTTATACCTATCATTTAGATTTAGCTTCTGTCTTTTTTTGGGGAGGGGGGTGGTGTGGGGGACAGAGTTTCTCTCTTCTTGCCCAGGCTGGAGTGCAATAGTGTGATCTTGGCTCACTGCAACCTCTGCCTCCCGGGTTTAAGAGATTCTCCCGTCTCAGCCTCCCGAGTAGCTGGGATCACAAGCACATGCCACCATGCCCAGCTATTTTTTGTATTTCTAGTAGAGATGGGGTTTCATCATATTGGTCAGGCTGGTCTCCAACTCCTGACCTCAGCTGATCCACCCGCCTCAGCCTCCCAAAGTGCAGGAATTACAGGCATGAGTCACCATGCCCAGCCAGCTTCTATCTTTTTTATGGATCTTTGTCTAACTCATATCTATCTCTCAACCTCAGGAGTTATTCCTGAAATGCACATGGTTGGCAAAACTGTAGTTGCTATGATCCAGGTTTCCTGGATGACAGGGCATTGGAGGAGGAGAAATAAAGATAATACATTAAATGTGTATGTTTATATGGAAAAACATAACTAAAAGTTCTGGAAAACAATTGTTTCCAAAACCATAATTATCTATTTTTGCTTGTTTGTACAGAACATAAGAAAATGATAAAGTAGTTTCAGGTTTTTGTAAAGTATGTTGCTAGGCTGTTGACTGTTTTGATTTAATATTAATAGCAGGTCTTGATGAGAAGAAACACTATTACATTAAAGGTATATGTCAGTTATGAGTTACATATTTCACAATTGTTAGAAAAGAAAATTTTCTTGGAAAAAGGAAATATGGTATTCTCAATAACTTTTTAACATAGGCATTTGTATTCCCATTTGTATGTAAGAAAAATGAAGTTTGGTGAATTTGAAGCTAAGAACTTTGGGCAATATGGAGCAAGAGGCTTTTTTAAGAGAGTGACTTGAGTAAAGTAGTATGCCCATTGTGCGTAGGTTCATCTCTCTCTTCTGAGGTAAAGTAGATAGAATTTTGGGGGTGTCTCCTTCTAGCTCCAACTTGTACTTGCTTCTCTTAGGTCTTTTATAACTGTAAGCTGATATACTAGACTCTGTGCATTTATATTTATAGGATTAATGAATACTCTTAGAGTCCAGTCAGTTTTTGTGTCCTGATTTTCTGTAAATAACTTGGCCTTTGTGATATGACTAATGTGAATTCAAATCCTGGTGTGTCTTTTTGTGGCTTTGTGACCTTGAGCTGTGTTACATATCTCTGAGCCTTGAGCCTGTCTCTCTGTCTCTCTGTGTATGTGTGTATACCTGTATATTCTCACAAATATGAAAATGAGGTAAATTATGTCATTTTCCCCTTTATTTCCCTCCTAAGTGAAAACTGTATATATGCGAGAATTATATGTATGATAGATAATTATATTATTGTTTTTGCTACTATATTGCATGTTCATTTAGCACATTTATTATTAAAAATGTGGTCCACAGATGAGGTTTGCATATTTGTGAAATATTTGCTGGTCTAAGAGGAGATAAGGAACTTGTGCCAGAATGCAAATCATTTGTACTAAGTACACGATTTCTTTCAACTAACCTTTTGTTTTTCTCATAACAAGACTTTCTTGATGAAGGAAGCAGTATGCTGATTCATATTTTTACTTCCATCACCTCACTGGCTGGCACTCAGAGTAGCCTAAATATAGAGTGCTTTTGTAAGGCATTTTGAACAAAGCTTAATTTTATTTATATTACTTTGCTTTTCATTTTTGGTGTTAGAAAGGTTTGTTATTGTTTGTGAAAAGATTATTAATTTTGAACTTAGATTCTAATCTTGCCTTTGCTACTGATTAGTTGGACAACTGAGTTATGTCTTGTAGGCCTTACTTTGCTGGCTGAAAATGAAGATTGGGTTAGATATCTGTGGTTTTTGTAGGCTTTAACATGTTGTTAATCTGTGTTTTTTTTTTTTTTTTTGAAGTACTATTTTTTTCTTTTCCCTTTTTTTTTTAGTTTAAAGCAAAACCAAGGCCTAAAGTAGTAGATAAGAACCACTGCAATAGAAACATGCTTTAAGAAGTTTCTTTTTGGAATAGTATTTTATTAAGTTGTTGTCACCCATATGCCAAAGATTTGGTACTGAGGATATAATGATTAATGAGACTGGTTTTGTCTTCAAGTAGTAATATCCTGGGGAAGATAGAGGTAAATACATATAAATGCAAATACATAAATATAATGGGTTTTGTGTTAGAGATACGGACCAAAACTGTGTGAAACAGGATGCTGTGAAAGACCGTCTAGAACAAAGGTAAGCAAACATTTTCTATAAAGATCCAAGTATTTTAGGCTTTGTGGGCCATATGATGTCGATTACAGCTACTCAATCCTACAGTTATAGTGGAAAGGCAGCCATGTAAATGAAAATACATTATTTTTCAACACCAATTCTCTGGCACCAATTAGGTATCCTAAAATTTAGTTCAATCCTGATACTACATAGAGTTAGTGCAAACCTCTTAAATTAGAGGCAGAATCCTTTAATTCTGACATGAATTACCTAAAGTTAGTATAGACTCCGTAAGTTAAGGAGCCAGTCCCACAAGACTGCTTCCATTTCAGATACCCGTCTGAAATGGGATACCTGCACTTCTGCTCAACTGTCCACAAATTCAGGGGTTCCCACAACTTCCCTCAGGTTCTGTAATCACTAGAATGACTCAGAGCTCAGGAAAGTGCTATACTTAAACAATTATAGTTTTATTGTAAAGGAAACAGCTCCAAATGGAAGAAATGTATAAGCAAGGTATTGAGAGGGAGTAGGTTACAGAGCTTCTATGACCTTGCTGGGCATGCAACCCTCCCCACCGTATTATGTTCGCCAACCAAGAAGCTCCCTCGACTTTGTCGTTTGAGTTTTTATCAACGCTTCAATTATGTGGCCTGATTTATGGGCCACATAATTGAACGCAAGCACCAGTCTTTTACTCACTTGCTTGGTTTTTTCGACTTGGCCATCCTTTCATTTGAAACTGTCTAAGGTCCCCAATATGAGTTACCTTGTTAGCATGAGTTCAGCTGTGGTCAAAAGGATCTTGTTATGAATAGCAAAGGACACTTATCACCCAGGAAATCCTAAAGATTTTTGAAGTTCTGTGCCAGGAGTTGGGGCCAAAGACCAAATACATATTTTAAATTATACGATAGGCAGCCATTACTGATATGTGAATGAATGGCCAATGACTGTGTAATAAAACCTTATTTACGGTAAGACATCTAGGTTGAACTGACCTTTAGGTAGTAGTTTGCAGACCCTTGCTTTGGAAAAATGTGAAAAACTGCTGAAAGAATGTGACATTTGAATTGTATCTTCTATTTATTTTAAACTTTTTGCTGATATGATACTATTTTATAGGATTTTAAAAATTTCTTTTCAGTAGCACTACTCATAGATTTTGTTTCTAAAGGTGCTTGTAGAGTAAGGAACGTTTTCAATACATGTGCTGTGATTATTGATGTGTTTTAATATCAGTTGAGAAGGACTTCAGTTCTTCTTAAACATGAAGTCCTCTTTGTGCCTGTTACTGAGAAGGCTTGAAAATTACCTACTGGATCACAACTGGTAGGTTTTATTCTGCTGAGTGATCATGATTTTTATCGCATTTCTTGATTAGTGATGTTTTTGTTGAGAATACTGTTTTCCTTCTGTCATTTATATTTTGCATCCCACTCCTGTTTTCAGAATAGTGAAAGGAATTAGAGCCTTGGGTTGGAGTTTCATTCCCTTAACTTAATGGGCCTGTGGTTAGGCAGGTTTCACATTCTGAGAGCTGTCCAGTGAAGGATTAAAAAATTGATACTTACTGCCGTGTAATAGGTTAAAGAATGCAAATTCAAAATTTTTGGGTATAAAAAACTAAAATTTTTTGGTTTCTGTTTTTGCTTCTTTGTCTGGCTTGATAGTTTTATTATTTTTGTTAAACTTTTATTCTAAGTTCAGGGGTCCATATCTCCCAGGTCGAGTACTTTTGGGAGATATTTTTTACATAGGTAAATGTGTGTCATAGGGGTTTGTTGTGGAGATTATTTCATCACCCAGGTATTAGCCTAGTACCAATCAGTTACTGTTTTTGACCCTTCCACCCTTGGCACTCCCAATAGGCCCCAGTATATGTTGTTCCCCTCTATGTGTCAGTATGCTCTTACCATTTAGCTCCCACTTACAAGTGAGAACATACAGTATTTTGTTTTCTGTTCCTGTGTTAGTTTGCTTAGGATAATGGCCTAATGGCCTCCAGCTCCATCCATGTGTCTGCCAAGGACATGATCTCATTCTCTTTTACAGCTGCATAGTATTCCATGGTGTATATATACCACAATGTCTTTATCCAGTCTATCATTGATGGGTATTTAGGTTGATTTCATGTCTTTGCTTTTGTGAATAGTGCTGCAGTGAACATACGCATGGCATGTGCCTTTGTAATAGAATGATTTATATTCCTTTGGATATATACCCAGTAATGGAATTGCTGGGTCAAATATTTCTGTCTTTAGGTCTTTGAGGAATCACTGTACTGTTTTCTACAATGGTTGAACTAATCTACACTCCTATCAACAGTGTATAAGTATTCCTTTTTCTCCACCACCTTGCCAGCATCTGTTGTTTCTTGTCTTTTTAGTAATAGCCATTTTGCCCATTGTAAGATTGTATCTCATTGTGGTTTTTTTTGCTTTTCTCTCATAATCAGTGATGTTGAACTTTTTGCCATATGATTGTTGGGCACATGTATGTCTTCTTTTGAGAAGTGTCTGTTCATGTCCTTTGCCCACATTTTAATCACATTTTTTTTTTCTGGTAAATTTTTTAAGTGGCTTATAGATGCTGAATGTGAGATCTTTGTAAGATGCATGGTTTGCAAATTTTTCTCCCATTCTGTAGGTTGTCTGTTTACTCTGTTGATAGTTTCTTTTGCTCTCCAGAAGTTCTTTAGTTTAATTAGATCCTATTTGTCATTTTTTTCTTTTGTCGCAGTTGTTTTTGGTGTCTTTATCGTGAAATCTTTGCCCGTGCCTATGTCTTGAATGGTATTACCTAGGTTTTCTTCCGTGGTTCTTATAGTTTTGACTTTTATAGTTAAGTTTTTAATACATCTTGAGTTTATTTTTGTATATAGCATAAGGAAGGAGTCCAGTTTCAATCTTCTGCATATGGCTAGCTAGTTATCTCAGTACCATTTATTGAATAGGGAATCCTTTCCTTGTTGCTTATTTTTGTCAGGTTTGTTGAGGATCAGATAGATGTAGGTGTGTAGTATTAGTTTTGGGATTCTCTGTTCTCTTCTGTTGGTCTATGTGTCTTTTCTTGTACCAATGCCATGCTGTTTTGGTTAGTGTAGCTCTGTATTATAGTTAAGTTGAGTAGCACTATAGCTCTTACTTTGTTATTTTTGCTTAGGATTGCTTTGGCTATATGAGCTCTTTTTGGTTTTATATGAATTTTAAAGTAGTTTATTTCTGGCTCTGTGAAGAAGGTCAGTGGCAGTTTAATACAGATAGCATTGAATCTATAAATTACTTTGGGCAGTATGGTCATTTTGATGATATTGATTTTCCTATCCATGAGCATGGAATGTTTTTCCATTTGTGTCATCTCTGATTTCTTTAAGCAGTGGTTTGTACTTCTCCTTGTAGAGATCTTTCACCTCCCTAATTAGCTATATTCCCAGGTATTTTACTTTATTTTATTTATTTATTTATTTTGAGATGGAGGTTTGTTCTCGTTGCCCAGGCTGGAGTGCAATGGCACGGTCTCTGCTAACCATAACCTTTGCCTTCCAGGTACAAGTGATTATCCTGCCTCAGCCTCCCGAGTAGCTGGGATTACAGGTGCCTGCCACCACGCCTGGCTAATTATTTTTTGTACTTTTAATAGATATGGGGTTTCACCATGTTGGCCAGGCTGGTCTTGAACTCCTGACCTCAGGTGATTCTCCTGTCTCAGCCTCCCAAAGTGCTGGGATTCCAGGCATTAGCCCCCACATCTGGCCGGTATTTTATTCTTTTTGTCGCAATTATGACTGGGAGTTCTCTTGTGATTTGACTCTCAGCTGGACTGCTGTTAGTATATAGGAATGCTAGCGAATTTTGTACATTTATTTTGTATCCTGAGAATTCGCTGAGGTTGCTTATCAGCTTAAGAAGCTTTTGGGCTAAGATGATGGGTTTTTCTAGATATAGAATCATGTCTGTCATCTGTAAACAGGGACAGTTTGACTTCCTCTGTTCTTATCTGGATGCTCTTTATTTCTCTCTCTTGCCTGATTACCATAGCCAGAGCTTCTAATACTGTGTTGAACAGGAGTGGTGAGAGAGGGCATCTTTGTCTTGTGCCAGTTTTCAAGGGGAATACTTCCAGCTTTTGCCCATTGAGTATGATGTTGGCAGTGGGTTTGTTACAGATGGCTCTTATTATTTTGAGGTTTTACTAGGTTATTGAGAATTTTAACATGAAGGGATGTTGAATTTTATTGAAAGTGTTTTCTGCACATATTGAGATAATCATGTGTTTTTTGTCTTTAGTTCTGTTTGTCTGATGAGTCACATTTATTGATTTTTGTATGTTGAGCCAACCTTGCATCCTGAGGATGAAGCCTGCTTGATTATGGTGAATAAGCTTGTTGATGTGCTGCTGGATTCAGTCTGGCAGTATTTTTTTTTTTTTTTTGAGGATTTTTACATTGATATTCATCAACGATATCATCTTGAAGTTTTCTTTTTTTTGTATCAGGATGTTGCTGGCTTCATAGAATGAGTTAGGGAGGAGTCTCTCCTTTTCAATTTTTTGGAATAGTTTCAGTAGGAATGGTACTAGCTTTTCTTTGCACATCTGGTAGAATTTAGCTGTGAATCTGTCTGGTCCTAGGCTTTTTTTGGTTGGTAGGCTATTTATTACTGCCTCAATTTCAGAACTCATTATTTGTCAGTTCAGGGATTCAGTTTCTTTTTGGTTCAGTCTTGTTACGGTATCTGTGTTCAGGAATTTATCCATTTTTCTACATTTTCAAGTGTATGTACATAGCAGTGTTTATAATACTCTCTGATGGTTGTTTGTACTTCTGTGGTAATACTCCCCTTACCATTTCTGATTTTATCTGAATCTTCTCTCCTTTCTTCTTTACTAGTCTAGCTAACAGTTTATGTATTTTATTAATTTTTTTCAACAAACCAGCTCCTGGATTTGTTGATCTTATGGATGTTTCTTTGTGTCTCTGTTTCCTTCAGTTCAGCTCTGATTTTGGTTATTTCCTGTCTTCTGGTAGCTTTGGGATTTGTTTGCTCTTAGTGCTCTAGTTCTTTTACTTGGATGTTAGGTGTTAGGTTGTTAACATGAGATCTTTCTAAATTTTTAATATAGTCTAACTCTAATTTTTAGAGTTATAAATTTCCCTCTTAACACTGCCTTAGCTATGTCCCATAGATTCTGGTACATTGTATCTTTGTTCTCACTGTTTCAAAGAATGTCTTGAGTTCAGCCTTAATTTTATTATTTACCCAAAAGTCATATAGGACCAGGTTATTCAATATCCATGTAATTGTATGGTTTTGAGTGAGTATGTTAGTCTCGAGTTATAATTTGATTGTGCTGTGATCTGAGAGATTGTTACGATTTCACTTCTTTTACATTTGCGAAGGAGTGATTTACTTCTAATTATGTGATCGATTGTAGAGTACGTGCCATGTGGTGATGAGAAGAATGCATATTCTGTTACTTTGGGGTGAAGACACCTGTAGATATCTATCAGGTCCACTTGATATAGGGATCAGTTAAGGTCCTGCATCATATCTTTGTTAATTACCTGTGTTGATAATCTGTTTAATATTTTCAGTGGGGTAATAAAGTCTCCCACTATTTTTTTTTTTTTGAGAAGGATTGGAAAAGTGCAGTGATTTGGGGAGTGGAGGAGGGAAAGCGATGGAAGGTGCTGGAGGGCTGGGGTGTAAGTTGGGGACAGATTATGAGATGACCACACACTTTTTTTTTTTGAAAAAAAGGAGAGAAGGAGAGGAAGAAAGAGGAAGGAAAAGAGGGAGAGAGAACAGGAATATTGCTTTATTCTATGAATGGGTATTAATAATGGCCAATCAATATTTTGTGTATTTAAAGTGGAGAATGTATATTTTGTGTATTTAAAGCGGAGAGCTCTATAAATACTTATTAAGTTTACTTGTTCCGGACCTGAGCTCAAGTTCTGGATATCCTTATTAATTTTCTGTCTCGTTGAGTCTAAATCTCTTTATGGGTCTTATGTATCTGGGTGTTAGGATCCTTAGCTCTTATTATTGCATTGATCCTTTTACCACTGTATCTTTGTTGCTTTGAAATCTGTTTTATCAAATGCGTGAATTGCAACTCCTGCTTTTTGTTTATTTATTTATTTTTGCTCTTCATTTGGTTGGTAAATCTTTCTCCAACCCTTTGTTTTGAGTCTTTGTGTATCTTTGGATATAAAATGGGTCTGGATGTAGTATACCGTTAGGTTTTGGCTGTATCTTTTGATTGGGGGATTTAGTCGATTTAAATTTAGGGTTACTACCATTTGATGTTAACTGGCTATTTTATTCATTCGTTGATGTAAATTCTTCTTTATGTTGATGCTCTTTACTTTTTGGTATATTTTTAGAAAGGCTAATCCTGGTTGTTCCTTTCTGTGTGTAATGCTTCTTTCAGAAGTTTTTGTAAAGCAGGCCTGGTGGTAATAAAATCTCTGAGTACTTGCTTGTTCATAAAAGATTTTATTTTTCCTTCAATTGTGAAGCTTAGTTTGGCAGGATATGAAATTCTGGGCTGAAAGTTCTGTTCTTTAAGGATGTTAAATATCGGCCCCCACTCTCTTCTGCCTTGTAGGGTTTCTGCTAAGAGATCTGCTGTAAGTCTGATAGGCTTCCCTTTGTGGGTTACCTGACCTTTCTCTCTGGCTGCCCTTAGTATTTTCTCTTTCGTTTCAACCCTGGTGAATCTAACGATTATGTGCCTTGGGGTTGCTATTCTTGAGGAATCTTTGTGGTGTTTTCTGTATTACCTGGGGTTGAATAGTGTCCTGCTTTGCTAGATTGGGAAAATTCTCCTGGATAATATCCTGAAGAGTATTTTCCAGCCTGGATTCATTCTCTCTATCACATTCAGGTACACCTATCAAACGTAGATTAGGTCTTTTCACATAGTCCCATATTTCTTGGAGACTTTGCTCATTCCTTTTTATCCTTTTTTCTCTATTCTTGTCTTCTCATTTTATTTCATTAAGTTGGTCTTCGACCTCTGATATCCTTTCTTCTGCTTGATCAATTCGGCTTTTTAAACTTGTGCATATTTCACTAAGTTCTCGTGTTGTATTTTTCAACTCCGTTAGTTCATTTATATTCCTTTCTATATTGTCCATCCTTTTTAGCATTTTGTCAAACCTTTTTTCAAAGTTCTTAGTTTCTTTACATTGGGTTAGAACAAGTTCTTTTAACTCCCAAAAGTTTCTTATCATCCACCTTCTGAAGCCTACTTCAGATAATGGAACACAGTCCTTTTCCATCAGGGCTTGTTCCGTTGCTGATGAGGAATTGCAATCCCCTGTAGAGGGAGAGGGGTTCTGATTTTGGGTATTCTCGGCCTTTTTAGGCTGTTTTTTTCCCTTTATTATGAATTTATCCATCTGTTTTCTTTACAATTACCGCCTTTCTAATTAGGTTTCTGAGTGGACGTCCAATTTATTGATTCCCAGTGCTGGAATCCGAGCAACCCACTGTACCGGCCACAACAGCAGCGATAAGACTGATGGTGTTCTTCTGCCTGGGAATCTCTGGTCTGGCTTCCTTCTTGAGTCCGCAACAAGTGGCTCTGCCTTCCCAGAGCTCCAAACACCAGTCTGTAGGGGAACCAGTCCCGTTTACTCTGCACAAAGAGCTGTTGCGCTGAGGCAAGGGCAAAACCGCTGCGCCGACCACAAGAGTTGCGCTGGCGACCTGCGGGGTTCCTCCACTGGAAATCTTCTGGTCCGTGAGCGACGAAAATTCATCTGAAAGTGTGGCATCCTCTTGTTTTCTGGGCTTTCACTGGGAGCTACAATCCTGAGCTGTTAGCAATCAGCCATCTTGGATCAAAGTCTCCCAATATTATTGTGTGGGAATCTAAGTCTCTTTGCAGGTTTCTGAGTAAGAACTTCCTTTATGAATCTGGGTGTGCCTGTGGTGAGTGCATATATATTTAGGATAATTAGCTCTTCTTATTGAATTGAATTCTTTACCATTATGTAATGCCCTTCTTTATCTTTTTTGATCTTTCTGGTTTAAAGTCTGTTTAGTCAGAAACTGGGATTGTAACCTCTTCTTTTTTTTTTCTGTTTTCCGTTTCCTTGGTAGATTTCCTTCCATCCCTTTATTTTGAGCCTTTATGCATGTGTGTCTGTTGAAGACAGGATACCTGTGGGTCTGTTTCTTTATCCATGTAAATTTCTACATAATTGTATGGTTTTGAGTGAGTTTCTTAGTCTTGAAACTCTGTGTCTAGCAAGAAAGCTTGTGTTTTTTAATTGGGGCATTTCATCCATTTGCATTTAAGGTTAGTATTGGTATGTATGGATTTGATCCTGTCAATATGATGTTAACTGGGTATTTTGCAGACTTTTTATGTGATTCCTTTAGAGTGTCACTGATCTGTATACTTCAGTGTGTTTTTGTAGTGGCTGGTCTTTCCATTACATATTGAATGCTTCCTTCAGGAGCTTTTATAAGGCAGGTCTGGTGGTAAGAAATTATTTCAAAATTTGCTTGAGTCAAAAAGGATTTTATTTTTCCTTTGCTTATGCAGCTGGGTTTCTCTGGATACAAGATTCTGGGTTGAAATTTCCTTTCTTTAAGAACATTCAGTATTGGGCCCCAGTCTCTTCTGGCTTACAGTGTTTCAGCTTAGAGGTCTGCTGTTACACCAATGGTATTCCCTTTGTAGGTACATGACCTTTCTCTCTAGCTGCCCTGAACATTTTTTCTTTCATTTCAGCTTTGGAAAATCTGATGATTATGTGTCTTGGGGATGATCTTGTGGGGTATCAGCTGGGCGTAGAGGCGGTTTGACTGTTATCCCAGTTATTTGGGAGGCTGAGGCAGGAGAATCACTTGAACCTAGCAGGCGAAAGTTGCAGTGAGTCAAGATGGAGCCACTGCACTCCAGCCTAGGTGACAGAGCAAGACTTTTTCTCAAATAAAAAAAGAAGAAAGAAAAAATTTCCTCTGGAAATTATCTGTTCAAATCTTTTGCCAATTTGTAAATTTAAAAAAATGTAAGATTTAATTATATTAGATAAAGATTTTTAAGTCAGATGTATGTTTTTTGGAAATAAAAACTGTATATTTTCTTTTACTTGAAGCTATATTTTCTTTTTTTTTTTTTGAGATGGAGTTTCACTGTTGTTACCCAGACTGGGGTGCAATGGCATGATCTCTGCTCACTGCAACCTCCACCTTCTGGGTTCAAGCAATTCTCCTGCTTCGACCTCCCGAGTAGCTGGGACTACATGCGTGCACCACCATGCCCAGTTAATTTTTGTATTTTTAGTAGAGACAGGGTTTCACCTTGTTGACCAGGATGGTCTCGATCTCTTGACCTCGTGATCCACTCATCTCGGCCTCCCAAAGTGCTGGGATTATAGGCGTCAGCCACTGCGCCCAGCCTAAAAGCTATATTTTCAAGTGCACTTTCAAATATTGATAGTATTTAATTCATCAACTTTTTCTATTATAGTTGTTGCTTTTTATCCTTAAGAAAACATTGCCTTCACTTTAGATCAAACAGATACTCTTCTGTGTTTTCTTCTAGAGGCTTTATAGTTTTTATTATCATGTCTGTCATCTATATGAAGTTAATTTTTGTGTCTGGTGAGATAGGGGTTCAGGTTTATTTTTTTCATATTAATATCCATTTGTTTCAACACCACTTGTGGAAGAGACTTTCCTTTTTGTATTGGATTGCTGTTGCACCTTTGAAGAAAATTGATTGATGTGTAAGTATGAGTCTGTCTTGTTCTTTTGATCCATTTGTCAGTCTTTATGTCAGCACTGTGGTGGACTATGGGGTGTTGATTACTGTAGTTTTATGTAAATTTTGCAATCAAGCAGTTTAAGTCTTCCAATTTGTTGTTGTTGTTTTTGTTTGTTTATATAAACATTTAGAATCAATTGTCAGTTTCTACCAAGAGCCCTGGTTGTGTTGAATACATAGTTTAATGAGGGGGTAGATGAGATTGACTTCTTAAAAAATACTTCTTCAAATCATTAGTATCATTTTTCTCTAATAGAGTTTTAAAAAATTTCTTCCAGCAATGTTTGCTAATTTAAAGTTTAGAGTTATTACTATTTTTTTGGGTTACATTTATTTATTTATTTAAATGCTATTTGGTCCAGTTGGAATGATGGTGTCTCTCCAAAATGTATGTTGAAACTTAATACTAATGCAACAGTATGAAGAGGTATGGCCTTTGGAAGGTAATTAAGTAATGAGGGCTCTGCCCTATTGAATGGGTACCCTTGTATTTAATAAAGTGTTGAATGTCAGTGATGAAAATGAGCATCCTTGGGTTGTTAAGGATATTAGGAGGAAATTGGTTACTGTTTGATCATTTACATATTTCAATTAAGATGTTAGCTGTAGGATTTTGTAGATACTATTTATCTAGTTGAAAAAGTTTTTCCTTTTCCTAGTTTGCTAAGAGTTTTTACCATTTCAGTTTTGTCAGATGATTTTTCTATATTGCTTGAAGTGGCCCTATGTATTTCTCCTTTTATATTATTAGTATGATAATAGTTATATGTATTTTCTTTAAATAGCTTCATTGAGGTATAATGTACATACATAGCAATCGTACAAGTTATGTGTTTTTTAGCATACAATTCTATGAATTTAAGTAAATTTATGTAGTCATTCAACCATAATCAAAATGTACTTTTATAATATTTCCATTACTCTCCAAAGAAGTAATATGCTCATTTGTAGTTAGTTTCCCATTCCCAACCCCAGCCTCAGGCAACCACAAATTTACCCTCTTCATGTTTGCCTTGTCTGGACATTTTGTATCCATGGAGTCACACGATGTGTAGTCTTTCGTGCCTGGCTTCCGTCACTTAGTATAATGTTTTTGAGCTTCATCTGTGTTCCTTTTTATTGCCAAATAATATTTTATTATGTGGATATACCACAGTTTGATTATCCATTTATCAATTTATGGCCATTTAAATTGTTTCTAGTTTTTGGCTTTTACGAGTAATGCTGATATGAACACCTGCATCCAGGTCTTCATATGGATATATATTTTCATAGCTACCTGGGAGTGAAATTCTGGGTTATATGGTAAATCTTTGCTTTAAGAAACTGACAGACTGTTTCCAAAGTGATTATACCACTTTACGTTGCCATTGCCAATTAATCTTTTTAGTGTTATAAACAATCTTGCATTCTCAGGATAACCCCATGATATATTTTCCGTCTTGCATATTGCTGGATTTGGTTAAGGATTTTTTTGTCTGTGTTCATGAGAGATTTTGGTCTGCAATTTTATTTTTTTATAATGTTCTTGTCAAGTTTTGTTTATGAGTGATTTTTATAGAATTTGCCAATAAAAACATTGGCCTGCGCTTTTCTTTGCGGAAAGGTTTTTTCTTTTTTTTTTTGATAATGGGTTTTACTTTTTAATCTAGATTCTTTGAATTTTCCTTCACCTTGTGTCAGTAAATTGTTGCAAGGGGATTTATCTATCTGTTTCATCTAAGTAGTTGAATTTGTTGGCATACCGTTCATAAGCATTTCTGATATTCTTTTAATATCTGTAGGATCTATAGTGATAATCCATTTCGGATATTGATCATTTATATTCTCTCTCTCTCACATGTGTGCTCTCTCAGTTAAGCTTATGGTTTATCAACATTATCAATTATTTCAAAAAAAGAAATTTAGCTATGTTAATTCTATTATTTGTTTTTTATTTCATTAATTTATGTTCTTTTTTTTTTTTTTTTGAGACGGAGTTTTGCTCTTGTTACCCAGGCTGGAGTGTAATGGCGCGATCTCGGCTCACCGCAACCTCCACCTCCTGGGTTCGGGCAATTCTCTGGCCTCAGCCTCCTGAGTAGCTGGGATTACAGGCACACCCCACCATGCCCAGCTAATTTTTTGTATTTTTAGTAGAGACAGGGTTTCACCATGTTGACCAGGATGGTCTCAATCTCTTGACCTCGTGATCCACCCATCTCGGCCTCCCAAAGTGCTGGGATTACAGACTTAAGCCACTGCACCCAGCCTAATTTATGTTCTTATCATTACATTTTTCTACTTGCTGCTATGAATTTGCCTTGTTCTGTCTTTAGCTTCATGAGGTGAAACTGTGGGTCAATAAGTGCTTTTTCTTTTTTAACATTGTATAATTTTCTCTAGGCACTGCTTTAGCTCATTTTACAGAATTTGATAGAATTTTTATCAGACTAGTTCAGAGTATTGTTTTTGAAGGCATTTCTAAAGATTTTTGTCGTTACTGATTTTTTTTTTTGGTGGCGGCAAGGATGGAGTCTCGCTTTGTTGCCTAGGCAGGAATGCAGTGGTGTGACCTCAGCTCACTGCAACCTCTGCCTCCCGGGTTCAAGCAAATCTCTTGCCTCAGCCTCCCTAGTAGCTAGGACTACAGGCACCTGCCACAATGCGTGGCTAATTTTTTGTATTTTTAGTAGATACAGGGTTTCACTATGTTGGCCAGGCTGGTCTTGAACTCCTGGCCTCAGGTTATCCACCTGCCTTGGTCTCCCAAAGTGCTGGGATTACAGGCGTGAGCCACCATGCCTGGCCTGATTTCGAATTTAATTTCATTGTGGTAAGAAGAGAGGGTCTGTGGACTTACATACTTTTAAATTTATTGAGACTTGTCTTATGGCTCATTATATATTGCCTGTTTTGGTGAAAACACGATGAACACTTGTAAAGACTGGTGTTTTGTGGTTATTGGTTGCAATGTTTCTAAGCTCTCAATTAGGTCAAGTTAATAATAGTGTTCAGATATATTATGGTTTCGCTCTTTTTTTTTTTTGCTTACTTTTATCTGTTGTTGAGAAAGGGTCTTAAGAATCTCAACTGTGAGTGTCGAATTTTCTTTCTCCTTTTAATTATTTAGTATTTCACTTTTGCTTTATGTGTTTTGAAATTTTTAACAATTGCGTGCACATTTGATTGTTATCTGTTGCTGAGGAACTGACCTTTTTATTATTATGAAATTTTCTTTGTTTTTGGTGATACTTCTTGTCTTGATGTTTACTTTATCTAATAGTTATATTGTTGCACAATCTTTCTTATTGTTTATTTGCATGGCATATCTTTTTCTATTCTTTTACTATTTCTGAATTTTTTATTTTCTTGTTTTTCTGTAAATAACATATAGCTGAGTCTTTATAAAAATTAAAAATCCATTCTGACATTCAGTATTTTAATTGGAAAATTTATTTTCCAGTAGTATTTAATGTAATTATTGATATTGGATTTAGGTCTTCCATCTTACTACTGTTTGTAGTTTCTTTGTTCCATTTGTTTTTTCCTCCTGTGTACCTCCTTTCTGCCTTTGGATTAGTTGATTAGAATTTCATTATTTTATCTATTTGTTTTTTAAAAAGACTTTCCTCCTTGCATTGTTATTTAATGATTCCTCTACCTCTCTAGGTTTTCACAATCTAGACTTATTACTGTACTATTACACTTAAAAATATAAACCTTCAACAGTCATTAAGATTTATTTACCTTCCTCTTCTGCTGTAGTTGTCATGTGTATTATATCTACACATGTGTACCCTCTACAATACATATATTAGTCCATTCTCACATTACTATAAGGAACTACATGAGACTGGGTAATTGATTCGTAGTTAATTGATTCATAGTTTCACAGGGTGTACAGGAATCATGGCTGGGGAGGACTCAGGAATCTTACAATCACAGCAGAAGGTGAAGGGGAAACAATCTTCACATGGTAGAGCGGGAGAGAGGATGAAAGGAGAAGTGCTACATACTTTTAAACAATCAAATCTTATGAGAACTCACTGTCATGAGAACAGCAAAGGGGAATTCTGCCCCATGTCCAGTTGTGTCTCACCAGGCCCCACTTCCAACATTGAGGATTACAATTTGACATGAGATTTGGGCTGGCACACAGAGCCAAACCATATCATTCCACACCTAGCTCCTCCCAAATCTCATGTCCTTGACACATTTCAAACCACAGTCATGGCTTCCAAACAGACCCCCAACATCTTAACTCATTCTAGCATTAACTCAAAAGTCCACGTCCAAAGTCTCATCTGAGACAAGGCACGTCCCTCTGCCTAAGCCTGTAAAACCAAAAACAGGTTAGGTATCTCCAATATACAGTGAAGGTACAGGCATTGGGTAAATGTTCCCATTATAAAAGGGAGAAATTGACCAAAACAAAGTGGCTATAGCCCCCATGTAAGTCCAAAACCCAGCAGAGCAGTTACTAAATATTAAAGCTCCAAAATAATTTTCTTTGACTCCATGTTTCACATTCAGGTCACACAGTTGCAAGGAATAGGCTCCCAAGACCTTTGGCATCTATTCTCCCGTGGTTCTGCAGGGTACAGCCCCCTCAGCTGCTTTTATGGGCTGGTGTTGTGTGCCTGTGGCTTTTCTAGGCACATAGTGCAAGCTGTCAGTGGGTCTACCATTCTGAGTTCTGGAGGATGGTGACTTTTTTCTCATAACTCTGCTAGGAAGTGTTCCAATGAGGACTCTGTGTGGGGACTGCAATCCTATATTTCCCCTCCACACTGCCCTAGTAGGTTCTCCATGAGGGCTCTGCCCTTGCAGTAGACTTCTGCCTGGATATCCAGACATTTTCCTACATTCTCTGATAACTAGTCAGAGGCTCCCAAGCCTCTTTGCACCCACAGGCTTAGCAACACATGGAAGTCACCAAAGCTTGTGGCTTGCACCCTCTGTAACAGTGGCCTGAGATGTATCTGGGGGCCTTTTAGCCACAAATAGAGCTGGAGCAGCTAGGATGCAGGGAGCAGTGTTCTGAAGTTACATAGGGCAGCAAGGCCCTGGTCATGCTTCTCAAAACCATTCATCCCTTTAGGCCTCTGGGCCTGTGATAGGAGGGGCTGCTGGAAAGCCTTGGAGGTGTTTTTCCCCACTGTCTTGGCTATTAACCTTTACTTATGCAAATTTCTACAACCCCCTTGAATGTATTCCCAGAAAATGTATTTTTCTTTTCTACCACATGGTCAGGCTGCAAATTTTCTTAACTTTTATGCTCTTTCCCTTTTAAATGTAAGTTCCAGTTTCAGATCATCTTTTTGCTCATGCATGTGACCCTATGGTGTTAGAAGCAGCCAGGGCACATCTTGAAGAACACTTTGCTACTTATAAATTTCTTCCACCAGATACCCTGAATCATCTCTCTCAAGTTCAAAGTTCCACAGATCTCTAGGGCAGTCACAGAATGCTTTCATCCTCTTTGTTAAATACATAACAAAAGTGATCTTTGCCACAGTTCCCAATAAGTTCCTCATTTGAGACTACTTCAGCCTAGACTTCAGACTTCATTGACCATATCACTGTCAGTATTTTGGTCACAACAGTTTAGCAAGTCTTTAGGATGTTCCAGACTTTCCCTCATCTTCCTCTCTCCTTCTGAGCTCTCCCAACTGTTCCAGCCTCTGCTCATTACCCAGTTACAAAGCTGCTTCCACATTTTCAGATATCCTTACCTAGCTACAAAGCTGCTTCCACATTTTGAGGTATCTTTATAGCAATACCCCACTCTCCAGTACCAATTTTCTGTATTAGCCCATTCTTGCGCTAGGTAATTTATGAAGAACAGAGGTTTAATTGATTCAGTGCACAGATTGTACAGGAAGCATGGTGGGCGGAGCCTCAGGAAACTGACAATTCTGGCAGAAAGTGAAGGGGAAACAGGCACATCTTCACATGGCAGAGTAGGAGAGAGGGAGTGAAGGGGGAAGTGCTGCACAATTTTAAACAACCAAATCTTGTGAGAACTCACCCACTAATACAAAAACAGCAAATGAGGAGTCCACTCCCATGATCTAGTCACCTCCCACCAGTCCCCTCCTCCCACATTGAGGATTACAATTCAACGTGAGATTTAGGTGGGGACACAGAGGCATATCATGTCAATATACAGTACACAGTCCTATAATTTTCACTTCAAATGGTCATATGTATTTTAAAGATACACTAAGGATATATATTCTATGTTTACCAATATGCATGCCATTTCTTTTACTTTTTGTTCCCTCCAGAATATCTGAGTTTCTGTCTTGTATTATTTCTCTACAGCCTGAAGAATCTTATAAAAGCACTTTTAAAAAACATGCTGGCAACCAATTCTTTTAAATTTAAAAATGTGTTTATTTGATTATTATTTAAAAAATGTTATTATTTTAAATTATATTTTTAAAAAAGGATATATTTTGGGTATAGGAATTGGGATTGACAGCATTTAAAAAATGTCCCATCGTCTTTTGGCTTTTTTCACCTGATGAGAACAAAGTAGTCATTCAGTCATTGTTTTTCTGTATGTAATATGATGTTTATTCTCTGGCTCCTTTTAAGCTTTCCTCTGCCTTTGATTTACAGGTATTTGGCTGTTGAACCTTGTCTTTTTGACAAGCTTTTTGAATTTTTTATTTATTTCGCCAGTGTTTGAAAAATTTTGTTTCTATAATTATTTTTACTTTCTTATTCTCTTCCTCCTCTTTTTTTGGGGGCCTATATTTGTAATTATGTTAGATTTTCTTATTTTTGTACTGCATGTCCCTGACAGTTTATTTTCTTCTCCAGTCTTTCTTCTGTCTTTTTCAGTTTAAATATTTATGTTGATCTATATTTAATTTCACAGACTCTTTTTCGCTAATCTGCTGTTTAGCCTATCTTGTGAACTTTCTACTTTAAATACCGTATATTTCAGTGGAATTTGTATTTATTTTTAAAGTTATTTTTATTATTATTTTTTAGAAAACATCCTGGAACCTAGTTATAATAGTTGGTTTAAAATATTTGTCAGTTCCATCCTCTCAGTTACCTCAGTGTTGGTTTCTGTTGTTTGTGTTTTATCTTAAGTATGGGCTACATTTTCTTGATTATTTGTGTGTTAAATAATTTTAGAGTATATTCTGAGCACTGTGCATGATGCTCTGTAGAGATCTGGCATTTTATTGTGGTTGTCTTACTTTGTATTAAAAAATTGTAAGGTGTCATTTTACTTGGCTGAACTCATGCTGCAGACTGAAGAGTTAGCAGCAGCTGAAATTTCTTGCACATAAGTAGCTCATGGTTCAGCCAGACATTTGGCTAGAGTTTATTTGAGGCTTCTTCTCTCTAGTGCTCTTGTGTGTAGGATTTATTCTCTCACTTTCAAGCTGCTGTTATTTCCAAAATTTCTGGTTCATGATTTATTAGGTAATACACTGGAGTCTGCTCCCAAAGTATAGGTCATAAGAAACAGGGAATCTTGCTTAATTCTATTCCTTCTTTTTTTTGTTATTTAAATCTTATTTTATTCATAAGCATGTATACAAATACTTTTTAAAATTGCATTTTAGGTTTTGGGGCACATGTGAAGAACATGCAAGATTGTTGCATAGGTACACACGTGGCAGTGTGATTTGCTGCCTTACTCCCCATCACCTATATCTGGCATTTCTCCCCATGTTTTCCTTCCCCGACTCCCCACCCCCTGCTGTCCCTCCCCTATTTCCCCTGACAGACCCCAGTGTGTGATGCTGCCCTCCCTGTGTCCATGTATTCTCACTGTTCAGCACCCACCTATGAGTGAGAACATGCGGTGTTTGATTTTCTGTTCTTGTGTAAGTTTGCTGAGAATGATGGTTTCCAGATTCATCCATGTCCCTACAAAGGACACAAACTCATCATTTTTTATGATTGCATAATATTCCATGGTGTATATGTGCCACATTTTCCCTGTCCAGTCTATCGTCGATGGGCATTTGGGTTTTTTTCAGGTCTTTGCTATTGTAAACAGTGCCACTATGAACATTTGTGTGCATGTGTCCTTATAGTAGAACAATTTATGATCCTTTGGATATATACCCAGTAATGGGATTGCTGGGTCAAATGGAATTTCTATTTCTAGGTCCTTGAGAAATCACGACACTGTCTTCAACAATGGTTGAACTAATTTACACTCCCACCAGCAGTGTAAAAGTGTTCCTATTTCTCTACATCCTCTCCAGCATCTGTTGTCTCCAGATTTTTTAATGACTGCCATTATAACTGGTGTGAGATGGTATCTCAATGTAGTTTTGATTTGCATTTCTCTAATGACCAGTGATGATGAGCATTTTTTCCTATGTTTGTTGGCCTCATGTATGTCTTCTTTTGTAAAGTGTCTATTCATATCCTTTGCCCACTTTTGAATGGGCTTGTTTGTTTTTTTTCTTGTAAATCTGTTTTATTTCTTTGTAGATTCTGGATATCAGCCCTTTGTCAGATGGGTAGACTGCAAAATTTTTTTCCCGTTCTGTTGGTTGCTGATTCACTCTAATGACTGCTTCTTTTGCTGTGCAGAAGCTGTGGAGTTTGATTAGGTCCCATTTGTCTGTTTTGGCTTTTGTTGCTGATGCTTTTGGTGTTTTGGTCATGAAGTCCTTGCCTACGCCTATGTCCTGAATGGTTTTGCCTAGGTTTTCTTCTAGGGTTTTTATGATGTTAGGTCTTATGGTTAAGTCTTTAATCCATCTGGAGTTAATTTTAGTGTAAGGTGTCAGGAAGGGGTCCAGTTTCTGCTTTCTGCACATGGCTAGCCAATTTTCCCAACACCATTTATTAAACAGGGAATCCTTTCCCCATTGCTTGTTTTTGTCAGGTTTGTCAAAGATTGGATGGTTGTAGATGTGTTGTGTTGCCTCTGAGGCCTCTGTTCTGTTCCATTGGTCTATATCTCTGTTTTGGTACCAGTACTATGCTGTTTTGATGACTATAGTCTTGTAGTATAGTTTGAAGTCTGGTAGTGTGATGCCTCCTGCTTTGTTCTTTTTGCTTAGAATTGACATGGCTATGCGGGCTCTCTTTGGTTCCATATGAAGTTTAAGGTGTTTTTTTCCAGTTCTGTGAAGAAGGTCATTGGTAGCTTGATGGGGATAGCATTGAATCTGAAAATTACTTAGGGCAGTATAGCCATTTTCACGATATTGATTCTTCCTAACCATGAACATGGAATGTTTCTCCATCTGTTAAATTTCGTGAGCAGTGGTCTGTAGTTCTCCTTGAAGAGGTCCTTTACGTTCCTTATTAGTTGTATTCCTAGGTATTTTATTCTCTTTGTAGCAATTGTGAATGGCAGTTTGTTCTTGATTTGGCTCTCTTTAAGTCTGTTACTGGGGTAACAGACTCAATGCTTGTGAGTTTTGCACATTGATTTTGTATCCTGAGACTTTGCTTATCAGTTTCAGGAGATTTTGGGCTGAGAAGTTGATGGGGTCTTCCAGATACACAATCATGTCATCTGCAAATAGAGACAGTTTGACTTCCTCTTTTCCTAATTGAATACACTTTATTTATTTTTCTTGTCTGATTGCTCTGGCTAGAACTTTCAGTACTATATTGAATAGGAGTGGTGAGATAGGGCATCCTTGTCTAGTGCCAGATTTCAAAGGGAATGCTTCCAGTTTTTGCCAATTCAGTGTGATAATTGGCTGTTGTTTTTTTGTAAATAGCTTTTATTATTTTGAGATATGTTCTGTCAATACCTAGTTTATTGAGAGTTTTTAGCATAAAGGGCTGTTGAATTTTGTCAAAGGCCTTCTCTGCATCAATTGAGATAATCATGTGGTTTTTGTCTTTGGCTCTGTTCATGTGGTGAATTATGTTTATAGACTTGTGTATGTTGAATCAGCCTTGCATCCCTGGGATGAATCCTACTTGATCATGGTGGATAAGCTTTTTGATGTGCTGTTGCAATCAGTTCACCAATATTTTATTGAAGATTTTTGCATATATATTTATCATGGATATTGGCCTGAAGTTTTCTTTCCTTGCTGAGTCTCTGTTGGGTTTTGTTATCAGGATGATGTTGGTCTCATAAAATGATTTGGGAAGGACTTCTTCTTTTTGGGAAGGATTCCCTCTTTTTGGATTGTTTGGAATAGTTTCAGAAGGAATGGTACTAGCTCCTCTTTGTATGTCTGGTAGAATTCGGCTGTGAACCCATCTGGACCTGGGCTTTTTTTGGGTGGTAGGCTCTTAATTGCTGCCCCAACTTCAGCTGTTATTATTGGTCTATTCAGGGTTTTGACTTCTTCCTGGTTTAGGCTTGGGAGGATGCAAGTGTCCAGGAATTAATCAATTTCTTCCAGGTTTACTAGTTTATGTGCATGGAGTTGTTCATAATAATCTCTGATGATGGTTTGTATTTCTTTGGAATCTGTAGTGATATCCCCTTAATCATTTTTTATTGCATCTATTTGATTATTCTCTCTTTTCTTTTTTATTAATCTGGCTAGTGGTCTATTTTGTTGATATTTTCGATAAACCAACTCCTGGATTTATTGATTTTTTTGAAGGGTTTTTTTTTGTATCTCTATCTCCTTCAGTTCTGCTCTGTTCTTAGTTCTTCCTTGTCTTCTGCTAGGTTTTGAGTTTTTTTGATCTTGTTCCTCTAGCTCTTTCAATTTTGATGATAGGGTGTCGATTTTAGATCTCTCCTTGCTTCTCATGTGGGTATTTATTGCTATATATTTTCCTCTAGAGACTGCTTTAAATGTGTCCCAGAGATTCTGGTATGTTGTGTGTTCATTCTCGTTGGTTTCGAACATCATCTTTATTTCTGCCTTCATTTCATTGTTTATCCAGTTAACATTCAAGAGCCAGTTGTTCAGTTTCCATGAAGCTGTGTGCTTCTGAGTTAGTTTCTGAATTCTGGATTCTAACTTGATTGCACTGTGGTCTGAGAGACTGTTATGATTTTCATTCTTTTGCATTTGCTTAGGAGTGATTTACTTCCAATTATGTCGTCAATTTTAGAGTAGGTGCGATGTGGTGCTGAGAAGAATGTATATTCTGTGGATTTGGGCGGAGAGTTCTGTAAATGTCTTATTAGGTTTGCTTCTTCCAGGTCTGAGTTCAAGTCCTGGATAACCTTGTGAATTTTATGTCTGGTTGGTCTGTCTAATATTGACAATGGGATATTAAAATCTCCCACTATTATTATGTGGCAGTCTAAGTCTCTGTAACTCATTAAGAACTTGCCTTATGTATCTGGGTGCTCCTGTATTGGGTGCGTATATATTTAGGATCGTTAGCTCTTCTTATTGCATTGATCCTTTTACCATTATGTAATGTCCTTCTTTGTCTCTTTTGATCTTTGTTGCTTTAAAGTCTATTTTATCAGAGACGATAATTGCAACTCCTGCTTTTTTTTGCTCTCCATTTGCCTGGTAAATCTTCCTGCATCCCTTTATTTTGAGCCTTTGTGTATCCTTGCATGTGAGATGGGTTTCCTGGATACAGCACACCAATGAGTTTTGGCTTTTTATCCAATTTGCCAGTCTTGTTTCTTTTGATTGGGGCATTTAGTCCATTTACATTTAGGGTTAATATTGCTGTGTGTCAATTTGGTCCTGCCATTTTGATGCTAGCTCACTGTTTTGTCCGTTAGTTGATGCAGTTTCTTCATTTTATTGATGCTCTTTAGCATTTGGTATGCTTTTGGAGTGGCTGGTACTGGTTGTTCCTTTCTATGTTTAGTGCCTCTTTCAGGAGCTCTTGGAAAGCAGGCCTGGTGGTAATGAAATCTCTGAGTACTTGCTTGTTCACAAAGGATTTTATTTTTCCTTCACTTACGAAGCTTAGTTTGGCTGGATATGAAATTCTGGGTCAGTGGCTCAAGCCTGTAATCCCAGCACTTTGGGAGGCCAGGGTGGGTGGATCATGAGAGCAGGAGATCGAGACCATCCTGGTCAACATGGTGAAATCCCGTCTCTACTAAAAATACAAAAAATTAGCTGGGCATGGTGGTGTGTGCCTGTAATCCCAGCTACTCAGGAGGCTGAGGCAGGAGAATTGCCTTAACCTGGGAGGCGGAGGTTGCGGTGAGCTGAGATCATGCCATTGCACTCCAGCCTGGGTAAAAAGAGCGGAACTTGGTCTCAAGGAAAAAAAAAAAAAAAGAAAGTTCTTTTCTTTAAGGATGTTGAATATTGGCCCCCAGTCTCTTCTGGCTTGTAGTGTTTCTTCTGAGAGATCTGCTGTGAGTCTGATGGGCTTCCCTTTGTGGGTAACCCGACCTTTCTCTCTGGCTGCCTTTAGCATTTTCTTTTTCATTTCAACCCTGGTGAATCTGATTATGTGCCTTGGGGTTGCTCTTCTTGATAAATATCTTTGTGGTGTTCTCTGTATTTCTTGGACTTGAATATTGGCCTGCCTTGCTAGGTTGGGGAAGTTTTCCTGGATAATATCCTGAAGAGTATTTTCCAGCTTGGATTTATTCTCTCTGTCACATTCAGGTACACCTTTCAAACATAGATTAGGTCTTTTCACATAGTCCCATATTTCTTGGAGACTTTGTTCATTCCTTTTTACCCTTTTTTTCTCTAATCTTGCCTTCTTGTTTTATTTCATTGAGTTGATCTTCAACCTCTGATATCCTTTTTTTCCCTTGGTCAATTCGGCTGTTGAAACTTGTACATGCTTCGCAAAGTTCTTGTGTTGTGTTTTTCAGCTCCATCAATTCCCTTATATTCCTCTCTAAGTTGTTTATTCTCATTAGCATTTCATCAAATTGTTTTTCAAGGTTTTTAATTTCATTGCATTGGGTTAGAACATGTTCTTTCAGCCCACAGAAGTTTGTTATTACCCACCTTCTGAAGCCTGATTCTGTCAATTCATCACACTCATTCTCCATCCAGCCTTGTTCCCTTTCTGGTGAGGAGTTGTGATCTATTGTAGGAGGAGAGGCATTCTGCTTTTGGGTGTTTTCATCCTTTGTATGCTGGTTTCTTCCCATCTTTCTGGATTTATCTACCTGTCGTCTTTGTAGTTGTTGACTTTCAGATTGGGTCTCTTGAGTGGATGTCCAGTTTGTTGATGATGAAGTTATTTCTTTCTGTTTCTTAGTTTTCCTTCTACCAGTCAGACCCCTCTGCTGTAGGACTGCTGAGGTCCACTCCAGGCCCTGCTTGCCTGGGGATCACCTGCAGAGGCTACAGAACAGTAAGGGTTGCTGCCAGTTTCTTCTGCTGTCTTTGTCCCTGAAGGATACCCACCTGATGTCAGTCTGAGCTCTCCTATATGAGGTGACTCTTTTAATATATGCTTGAGGACACAGTCTGTTTTTTATAGGAGCTCAAGTGCTGAGCTGTGAGATCCATTGTTCATTCAGAGCTGCTGGGCAAGTACGTTTAAGTCTGCTGCAGCAGAACTCATAAACCCCCCTTGTTTCCTCCAGGTGCTCTGTCCCGGGGAGTTAGGGCTTTATTTATGAGTTTCTGTTGTGCTGCTGCCTTTATTCAGGGCTTCCCTGCCCAGCGAGGAGGCAGCCTAGTCACTGTCTGCCTGCAGAGGCTTTGCTGAGCTGCTGTGGGCTCTGCCCAGCTGCCATGTGAACTTTCCTGCAGTCCTGTTTATATGGGTGTAGTTAGAACTGCCTCAGCAATGGCAACCCACCTCTATAATGGCAGGCTGTCTCTGTAATGGTGGGCCACCTTGGCAATGGCAGGCTGCCTCAGCAATGGCAAACTACCTCTGTAGTGGTGGAGTGCCTTGATAATGGCGGATGCCCCTCCCTCAGAGACCTGGGCTGTCCTGGGTTCAGCCGTGCTTGCTGTGAAACTCTCAATTAAGAGAGTTTCCTATTGCTGTTTTTTTGTGGGATGGGACCAGCCAAGCCTGATCACCTGGCTCCCTGCCTCAGAGCCCCCCGCCTTTTTTTTGGTTGAACAGTTGACTCTGTCTCCTAGGTGTTCCAGTCACCTGTTGAAAAGCCACCAGGATCTGTATGATTTCTCATGCGGTGACCCGCTGTGCCAGCGGAAACAGCCACACTGAGATTCCTGGGGCTTTTTTGCCCGGGAATCTCCTAGCCTGGTTCCCTGTTTCAGTCCCCTTTTTAATCAGCTGGATGGATGACTCTGTCTCCCAGGAGCACCAATCACCAGCTAAAATGTCACCTTGACCTGTGTATTTTGTATGGAGAACCGTCATGCTGAAGCGCCGGCAAAATACCTGGCAAAACAGCCACGCCGGCCAAACCAGCCGCGCTGGTGACCCATGGGGCTCCTCCGCCTGGGAATCTCATGGTCTGTGGGCAATAAAAATCCATCAGGAAATGCAGCATCCACTCACCCTCCTCGCTTTTGCTGGGAGCTGCAATCCTGAGCAGCTGCTAATCAGCCATCTTGGATCCCTCCACTGCTATTCCTTCTTTTACACCTGTCAGCCTTCTTTTGTTACATGTCTGTCTAAGGGTGTCTTTAGATGACTTTTAAAAATATTTTGTCAAAAGTTTATATTTCTGATCTTTGCTGGGTGAAGAACTACTCATTTTTAGATCCTGTCTATATCCTAAGTTCAAAAAGGAAAAAAAAAGGTTTATATGCCATGAGTTTACCCAGCAAATATTGCAGAGCCCCTTATACGTATTTGACACTTGATGAAGTACCAGAAATATGTATACTAAAGATATAGAGTCCTCTTCTCAGGGAACTCACATGTGTCCACAGAAACGGAAGTAGTATAAACAAATGTGATAAATGCAATTATGGAAGTGTCTACTTAGAAGGAAGGTAGCAAGGAAAGTGTGATTTTCACTGGGATAGAGAATATGGGCATACAGGGGTGTGGTGGGGTGGAAGAGGGGAGAATTTAAGGAAAGTATCATGAAGGAATATTACAGCCAGCTGTTAGTTTGAAGGATCAATAGGTGTTTTCAAGCAAATGGGAAGGGAATGTAGATGGACTGTGCCTTTGCTTCATTTTTAATGTAAGGCCAGGAGAGATGATGTGAAACAAAGCCAGGGCTGTTTGGAAACCTTAAAATATTCCTTAACTTCTCTCTCCCTTCTTTTATAGTGTTTGACCTTATGATTCCCAACTTACATAATTGGGTGACTACCTCACTAAATTATGGAATTTATATCTGAACTGGCCAATTCCCTGTCTCCTGCAAATATTTCATATTGGCAATTTAATAACCCTGAAAATGGAAGAAGAGCTGGAACATAAGGAAAGCCTTAGTTCTTACCTGTCCATTAAGTTTTCAGAATAGCTGAGACAACTAATGGAGATTGTGTCCCCTTGATAGTAGAAGCAAGCTCTTGGTAAGAATTTTTTTGTGTGAATTGATCAGTTAACAGTGTCAGTCCCCACTATAAACTATTCCAGTTTTTTTTTTTTAGACAGGGTCTCTGTCACCCAGGCTGGATGGAATGCAGCCTATGTAATGCAGTGTAATGCAGTGCAGTGGTGTAATCATGGTTTGCTGCAGCCTTGACTTCCTGGGCTCAGGTGATCCACCCACCCCAGCCTCCCTAGTAGCTGGGACCACAGATGGATGCTACCACGTCCAGCTAATTTTTTTTTTTGTAGAGACAGGGTTTCACCATGTTGTCCAGGCTGGTCTTGAACTCCTGAGCTCAAGCAGTTCACCTGCCTCAAACTCCCAAAGTGCTGGGATTACAGGCATGAGCCACTGTGCCTAGCCTCAGCTAGTCTATTTTAACTAATCTTTTTGTTAGGGATCTTGCTCTATTTGTATATAGGTTTCAACAGATATTCATTAGTGGTCTGTTAGTAGATTTTATTTTTGCTAACGGTTCCAGACTCATCTTTATGGCTAGATTAGCCATCCACATAGTAGTTCTGGGCCCCTCAGAAAATTGGCACGGAGAATTAAGAAATCCTTAACCTTCGATTTAGGAAAGATTAGATGCAAATAATATTTTCTTTTTTTGGACAAAATCTAGCTCTGTCACCCAGGCTGGAGTGCAGTGGCATGATCTCAGCTTACTGCAACCTCTGTTTCCTGCGTTCAAGCTATTTTCCTGCCTCAGCCTCCTGAGTAACTGGGATTACAGGCACATGCCACCATCCCCGACTAATTTTTTATACTTTTAGTAGAGAGGGTATTTCACCATGTTGTCCAGGCTGGTCTTGAAAACTCTTGACCACTACACCTGGCTGAGATGCAAATGATTTTGGAATTTGTGGTCCCTTAATGGGGAGAAAAGGAGCTAGGATGAAATATATAAATAAGAGTTAAACAGTTGACTTGGTAATGAGGTATTTGAGAGAGGAATAGTGCCCTTTAGTAGTTATTCTTGCTTTTTGTAAGGTAAAGCCTGGAAATCCTTAATGTATCTTCTAAGCCCTTGCATGATCTCTAACTAGTCTCATCTCCTGCTGCTGTTGCTTTTATTAATTGCTCCTCTCCCCAGTTTGCTGTCTATACTCCAATCATACTAGCCATCTTTTATTGTATCTTATTAGAGGTTATTCATTTGGCAACTGTATTATTTCTGCTTCAGTTTCTCCTCTTCATTTCTCTTTTATCTTCCTCTGGATGCTTTCTTTTCATCCTAATGATCTCAGCTAAAATATTACTTTTTCAGTTATTTCATGGCCTCTCCTAATAAGATTATATGCACCAATAGCATCCTTATTTTCTCTTTTGTAAAATTTCTCATTATTGCAAATAGTTGTTTACTTATGAATATCTGTTTAACCTTGCTGTAATGTAAGATGTATAATGCAATATTTTTGTGTTCATTGCTATATTTCCTGCCTCTACTTTTGTATATAGTAGATGCTCAGTAAATGCTGGAATGAATAATGGAGTGAATAAATCCAGAGATGAATTGATTATTCAGAATTTTGTTTAGCTAATTTTCAGTGAGGAACAAACTGCCAAAGGTTAGTGTAGAGACTATCCCTACTGGTGTCTATTTCTGACTCAAAGTAAAAAAGCGAATCTCCAAAACTAAATAATGAAGATAGATGATGACTGTTTTTCATAGTTTGAGTATCACTCCTGGTTACAACATTGAGTAGTGCCTACAAGTTATAATATACAAGCCTATTACTGAAATGAGTTACAGTGAGTAACATTAGGTCCAGTCTGCACTTAGGCTGTTACAAAAATGTTCATCTATAAGAAATACTGTAATTATTTCTACCCTGTACTTTTTTTTCTATTTGATCTCAATTTTGATTATGGTTCTTTTGAAAATATATGTAGAAACAGTAAAAGATTACCTTAAACTATCAAAAAATAGCTTATATTAGGAGCTGGGCACGGTGGCTTATGCCTGTAATCCCAGAACTTTGGGAGGCTGAGTTGGGTGGATCACTTGAGGTCAAGAGTTCAAGACCAGCGTAGCCAACATGGTGAAACCCCATCTCTACTAAATGCAAAAATTAGCCAGGCACGATGGTGGGCACCTGTAATCCCAGCTATTTGGGAGGCTGAGGCTAGAGAATCACTTGAACTTGGGTGGTGGAGGTTGCAGTGAACCAAGGTTGTACCACTGCACTCCAGCCTGGGCAACAGAGACTCCGTCTCAAAAAAGAAAAAAGAAAAGAAAAGAAAGCTACTATAGGGAAAAAGTATATAAGTGAAATTTGATGGTTTATATGAAATAATTCAAAGGGATGCCTTACATTAATTTTAATTATGTGGAAGGAGTTTATAGTAATCAGTTATTTGTTTTAATAAATGAATGAGAAAATAAAAATATAGCTTTAAATAGGGAGATTTATTTCAGATGAAATGAAAAACATCTTGGCAGTTAAGAGTGAGACAGACGTAGGAATATTCCAGCAGTTGAGGGTGTTGGTGATGCATCCTTGAAGACCTTTTAAGAAAATAGGAAAATATCTACTTACTGATATTTACTGTCATGTGTGTAATTGTTTTTCATAGTTATTTTTCAGCTGCAACTTACCATATTTTTATCATTTATTTTTTTAAAAATCTCCTGAATATGGAGAAAATCCTGCCTTTACCGTTATATATGAGCAGTAAAACTCATTATCATTAATCCTGTAAATAGTGACCACCAGGTTGATAAGTTAGCATACGAAGGGACCTCATGCAACAGGGAATTCAGCTAAAATATTAAATTTGCTAATTCTGAATCTTGGCACATGGCTGGAAGATCAAGTCATCTTTTTCTGAGATTCTGGTGCATACGGGTTGGTTTTTGGTTGGTTCTGCTACCTGAAGTATCTGACATGGTAGGTATTATGGGCAAATGATAATGTCCATATTTGAATAGTTGACAACTTAATGATTTCAAAGAACTGTTATATGTTGAAACACAAGGTCAGTCAGTGGCTGGAAATGAAAGCACAGATTCAAAGCGAGAGGATTGCTGAGAGCTTGTTGAGAACCTAAACCCTAGGTTGTTTCTGCCCTTGACCCTCTGGCAGGAGGAACTTGAGTTAGCTCAGTAAACAAAGGCAAAAGCCCATTTTCCAAAACTAGGTAAACCAAGTAAGCATTAGGATTATTAAAATGGAAAAACTGGGTGCGGTGACTCATGCCTATAATCCCAGGCATGTTGGGAGGTGAAAGTGGGAGGATCACTTGAGGTCAGGAGTTTGAGACCAGCCTGGCCAACATGGTGGAACCCTGTCGCTGTTAAAAATTAAAAAAAAAAAAAGATAGCTGAGTGTGGTGGCATGCACCTGTAGTCCCAGCTGTTCAGGAGGCTGAGACACGAGCTGAGATTGTACCACTGCACTCTAGCCTGGGTGACAGAGTGAGAACCTGTCTCAAAAAAAAAAAAAATAAAGAAAGAAAGAAAGAAAGAAAACTTTAAGCATGTTTAACTTTACCAGGGGTTACCTGAGCAAAAAACAAAGCAGAAAACCCAGTAATGATGATTTGCCATTAGGCTCTGAACTAGAACAGGTTCTAAGAACTGCCTGCTACCTGTTCGCCTAGCATTTATGGACAGAAAACAGAGTGGGGCAAAAAGAACAACTTAATTAATTGGTTACAGCGAGGTGTTTTGTCTCACTTTCATCAGCTGACTGTAAACACTTGACTAAAGCTCAATTGCTGTAACTAATAAACTTAGCTTTTTGTTACATGAGTACACTCTCAAGTTTCATTTAGCACGAATGACTTCATATCAGTTTGGTCTGTTGGACTCAGTACAGGAGCCTAGTCCAAATCAATGGCCTCCTACAAATTTTATTTAACAGATTTAAAGTTTACCCCCTTAGAATACCTGAATTGGAGCATAAGGCAGAAAGACAAATTTTCAGTCCTACATGCTAATGGGATGTGAGCCTTTAGATATTAAGCTGGGCTTGACCAGAATTAGCTCAGAGCCCGAGCATTTGTTACTTGTAGCTTTTGGAGCTTAGAAAAGCAAGGATCCCAGCTCAGAAAAATTAAGTGACTTTCCCAAGATCATAATACTAATTTGAAATCATGTCAAAGTGGAATCTAGCCCTGTGTTTATTTCTAATCTAGAGTTGTTATGTAATACCATCTTGAACATGCAAATTACAACCTTGTAGTTACTTCTTAAAATGTGATTATTACTGTAAAGCTTAAAAAGTTGCTTGCTGCTTGGAAAAGCAATCCTGAATAATTAGATAAATCTTGTTATATAAATATAAAATTGCACAAAATTAAAACTGTTGATAGAGTCTTTATTATTTATTTTACACTCATATTCATCCCATGGTAGATATTTAACTTGCCACCTTATATTGAACTTTTGCCCATATTAGGGTTTAATAAATATTGATTGAATGTTAATATCTTAAATGGTAGTCAAAGGAGTTGGGCTTTTCAGAAATATCTCTGTGTGTGTGTTTGTATGTATAATTGTCACCATGCAGAATTTATGCTATAATAAAAATTACCTTGGTTTTAGAAGTGATTTATAATAGATTTACTTTTATAGCTATCTTTTGAGTTGTCCTAGCAATAATTAGTGAAACATAATGTAAGAACCAACCATTATCCTTGTTTTGTGTATGAGAAAACATTGTTCAAGATTATGTGAATGGAATAAGGAAACATGGGAATATCATATTTCTGAGTATGATTTGTACAATTATCAGATTTTGTTTTAGAAAGACTATTAAACATGTGTATAAATATGTGTGTGTGTTTGCTCATCGCAAATCATTTAAAAATATGTGAAGAAAAAATAAAAAAATAAAAAAAATATATGTGAAGAAGAAATGAAAAATTGCCAGTAATCTTATTGCTCCATGGTCACCATTGTTAACATTTGACATTTGTTAAATCTATTATTTATGTCTTGTATTCAAAGTAGTGTGGTGGTAAGCAAGATCACTGGACTAGTTAGGAAATTTGAATATTCTACCTGTCTGTTAACCTTAGTTTTTGACCTTGGCGTAGGGATCCCATGATTACCAACTTTTAATTTTTTAAATTATTTCTTACCTTACCTTCTTATCCAGTTTCTACTGTTATTTCTATTAAATAAATGTGACTTTGTTTTTCAATGAGGTAACTAGATTAACAACATTGGCTTTACATTCAGTGAAGAATAAAAGATGATATTTCACTTAGCTCATGTAGTTCTAGTTCTCAAGAATATAATATGCGATACTTTTTGAAATACTAAAAGTAGTTTAAACAGTACCCCTTTGACTCTATAAAAGCCTAGCTAAGCTTTCCATGAAGTGAGCAATTTGAATAACATGTTTTTCAGTTTTAAAATGTTGATATTCTGATTCCATTGCACGTTGATACATGAACTCGTTCTTCCTTATTATTATTCCCCAAGGTAATTATTTTGCTTTTAGACCAGCAAGCTAATATATAAAAAACTCTAACATATAAATGTAGTTGTTTAAAAAGTTTATGCTGTGTAATATAAGTAATTTGTGAGTTACAAACATGATATCCCTCATATTTTTGCTTAATAATTCATTTTTAGGAAAAACTAAGAATAAAGTTATTCTTTATATTTCTGCCAATCTTTTCCCAGCGAAGTTACTGAAACTGTCACCCAAAAATCTTTTTACCTTTTAAGGTTCTCACTTTTGAGGCTCAGAACTATGAAGCTGGTATTCAAATTTGCATTCATTCTTGTAATTTCTGGCAACATGTCCAATTTACTTCTACTGTTAGGTGCTTGTTTGTTGTATTTATGAAGAACTAAAAAGGATTTTCTAGTAGCCCAGAGTCATGTTATTTTTTGCTTAGTGACAATTTTTACAAGTTATCTTGTTATAATGAAAAAAATGAGATGCATCATAGTACCTTTTTCAGAGTGCCAGTGGCTTGTGAGATATTTTTTGATGTAAACTTGTTAAAGTCATATAACTAATCAAGCTTATTTCCTTACTTTAGAATTAGAGATATATTGTAAATATTTATAACAAACAAAATTGGGGTAAGAATTCTTCATTTGTTCTAGTTTTTGCTCATTCAATAAACATATTTTTAAAAATTTTTGTGATTATATCATATGGAGAATATATATATGGAGTAGTTTAGATATTTTGATACAGGTGTACAGTGTGTAATAATCACATCAGGTTAAATAGGGTATCCATCACCTCAAACATTTATCCTTTGGCTCCTTTTCAATAAAAAAAAATTTGTATTCTCACAGCTGTGCCCCAATACTCTCTTTACTCCCTTATCTGAAATCTAAGTGCTTTTCATTCTCATCAGTGCTCTGTACCTCATGATGAGTGAAGAGCTTGACTTTCTCCAGGTATTTTGCTTCTAGACCACTTTTTTTAAAATCACCTTTTTTCAGCAGTGTTCTCACTTTGAAGTCTGTATAATACCTGCTTTGTCTTGCTTGTTCTTATGCTTACTGCCATTAGTGATTTTTGAAAAACAATCTTTATGAAAGTGGAAGTCTGTATGTGAATTTTTTTGTGATTTTTTTCTTATTTGACTCAACCTTATGGGTTTGATTTCATTTAGTTGAGTATCTCCCTTTAACATGACAATAACCTTATGAGATAGACACTATTATTATCCATACTTTGCAGATGTGGGACTGAACACAGATATGTATAACTTGCCTAAGGTTATACATTCAGTAAGTACAGTGTCTGGATTTTAACATGGGCATTCTATTTCAAAGCCCAGGTTCTTAACCATTATAAGTATGTATATTCACTGGTAATCAGAGCAATGCAAACTAAACTGTGATGTCCACCATCTATGGGTATGTTTGTATCTATCTTCTTTCTGTCTTGTCTATACACATTTATGTGTATTCAGATTATCAACAGATTTTCTGCGGCAGAATTGGGTACAGTAGTATATTTAAGGGCCAAGGGAAGATAATTTTGAATTTAGTAATGTCCTATACAGACATTAACATTTTAGAATAAGATAGATATAAGGACAGTTTCAGGCATACAGGGACTCAGAAACTATCTTGTTCATCGATCATTGCTGAAAGAATTGCTGATGGATGTACTCCAACAAGAAGAGCAATGAACCAGGAGAAAATAATGGGATACACAATGTAATGATGCACAAAGAAAGCAATACAACATGCTGTTAAATTCAAATATAATTGAAGAAAAATTTACACAGGAATTGGGAGAGGAAGTATAGAGGACAGTAAAATAATAAGCTATGGTTCTGGTCCTGTTTGGGAGAAGATAGATACAGTTGCTAATGTTAAACTTGGCTAGGAAAAAATAAATCTATATATAAACTGCTATAATAATACCACTACAAATTACTAAGCATGTATATGTGTCAGATACGTTGTTAACATTTTACATGGATGATAAGACACACACACATACTCTATATGTTATGTACATAATATGTATAATATATATTAAACACACACACATGTTTTAAAAGCATACACAAACGTAGGGATTCTTACTGAGCAAACATTTAATAGATGTATCCTTTAGGCAATAGAGGGGAAGGGATTGAGTTGGGGAAGTGTGAAGGTCAAGTGGAAATTTTTGTTTTATTTTTATTGATAAATGCTTTTATGTTAAAAATGCCATTACATATTATTTAGTTTTTTGTTAAAAACCTAAAGAAGTCGGCCGGTCGTGGTGGCTCACACCTGTAATCCCAGCACTTTGGGAGGCCGAGGCAGGTGGATCATGAGGTCAAGAGATCGAGACCATCCTGGTCAACATGGTGAAACCCTGTCTCTACTAAAAATACAAAAAATTAGCTGGGCATGTTGGCGCATGCCTATAATCCCAGCTACTCAGGAGGCTGAGGCAGGAGAATTGCCTGAACTCAGGAGGCGGAGGTTGCGGTGAGCCGAGATCACGCCATTGCACTCCAGCCTGGGTAACAAAAGCGAAACTCGGTCTCAAAAAAAAAAAAAAAAAAAAAAAAAAAGAAAGAAATAGACCACAATTTCATAAGGGCAGGAACTCTGTGAGTCAAGGAGGGAAATCTTCCAAGTGTGAATAGGTGAATGACCAGCAAAGATGCATCTTAGAAAGTACTGGAGGTGAGGCTGTGCTTGAGAGGCTCTTATTTTTTGATATTTCTTGGTAACAGCAGTAAAGCTAGGAACCGTATTCTGTTCCCATCTCTCCTCTTCTAATCGTTAAAGAGAAACCATCTCATTTAAACATGTGCATTAGAAAATGGTTGTATTACAAGTCCACAAAAATTATATTGTATTAGCTTGGTGCAAAAGTAAGTACGGTTTCAGATCGTGAATTTTAAATCATTATAACTAGGCTCAAACACATATTTATTAATCAAAATAGGAACCATTACAATCAGCACATTTTTGCCAATGAGAAATAAGTTTGTTTATTCCTGTAATGTAAAAATCTGTTTCAGGATTCAACCAACTCTTGGAGAGCATTTTTTCCATCCTGCTGGTTGTGGAAGTGTTTTCCCTGCAAAAAGTTGTCAAGATGCTTGAAAAAGTGGTAGTCATTTGGCAAGAGATCTGGTGAATACAGTGGATGAGGCAAAACTTCATTGCCCAATTCATTCAATGTTTGAAGTGTTGGTTGTGCAAGGTGCATACCATTAGCCAGCAAATAAAACCTCAGTAAATTTTATAGAACAGGAATAATAAGAGAGCGTTCTCCAACCACAGTACAGTGAACAAAGAATGCACACACCCTCAATCCAAAGATGGCAAGAAAGAAGAAAAATTATGCATTGAAAAGCTTGCATCAACAGAAAATACAAAGATGGTAAAAAATTTTTTTTTTCTTTTTGAGACAGGGTTTCGCTGTTGTTACCCAGGCTGGAGTGCAATGGCACAATCTCAGCTCACCGCAACCTCCACCTCCTGAGTTCAAGCAATTCTTCTGCCTCAGCCTCCTGAGTAGCTGGGACTACAGGGGCACACCACCATGCCCAGCTAATTTTTGTATTTTTAATAGAGATGGGTTTCACCTTGTTGACCAGGATGGTCTCAATCTCTTGACCTTGTGATCCACCCGCGTCTGCCTCCCAAAGTGCTGGGATTACAGGCATGAGCCACCGCGCCCGGCCAAAAGTTTTGATATATTAATAATCAAAACACACAGTATGAACCTGGGCAATATTGTGAAACTTCGTCTCTACAAAACAAAAACCAAAAATAAAAATTAGCTGTGTGTGCTCGTGTGTGCCTGTAGGCCCAGCTACTCTGCGGAGCTGAGGTAAGAGAATTGATTGTGCTGGAGTGCAGCAAGCCATGGTCATGTCACTGCACTCTAGCCTGGGCAACAGAGTGAGACTCTATCTTAAAAAAAGAAGAAAAGGACATGCAGTATATGAATGAGGTTATAATGCAGAAAAGATGCAGGCATATGCTTTTTACAAGAAATACCTAAGTAGTAAAAGGATGAAACAGGAACTAGACAAATAGCTGCCCACCCTGTCTCCCCCAAGGCACTAGTTAACTTTTTAAGAGTGCACATTTGATTTTAGGAAGGATAAAGAGATCTCTAAATAAAAATTACACTTCAGTTCATAGATATGGAAAGAATTTAAATGGTTTTAATTGCATCAAGTTTATGATTGTTTATATGTTCCCATGTAGTTCGTGAACATTACCCTTTGAATTTGTCAGCCATTTACATTTTATTTCTTAACTTGAATTTTTGTCTCATTTAGATTTGGTAGGATGCTTTGTCTTCTTTTTTTTAAATTTCAATTTAATTTTAAGTTCCAGGATATATGTGTGGGATGTGCAGGTTTGTTACATAGGTAAATGTATGCCATGGTGGTTTGCTGCAGTTATCAACATATCTCCTAGGTATTAAGCCCTGCATGCATTAACTATTTATCCTTTTGCTCTCTCTCCTTCCACCCACCCTGACAGGGTGTGTTGTTCCCCTCCCTGTGTCCATGTGTTCTCATTGTTTAGCTCCCACTTATTACTGCCACAATAGTGCCAACATGTAGTGTTTGGTTTTCTGTTCCTGCATTAATTTGCTGAGGATAATGGCTTCCAGCTCCATCCATGTCCTTGCAAAGGGCATAATCTTGTTTCCTTTTATGGTTGCATTAGTATTCCATGGTGTATATGTACCCCATTTTCTTTATCCATTATATTATTTGGGCATTTGAGTTGATTCTGTGCCTTTGCTGTTGTGAATAGTGCTGCAGTGCACACACGTGTGCATGTATTTTTATAACAGAATGATTTATATTCCTTTGGGTATATATCTAGTAATGGGATTGCTGGGGCAAATGGTATTTCTGGTTCTAGCTCTTTGAGGAATTGCCACACTGTCCTGCTGGATCCTTTGTCTTCTAATGTAGATCATTAATATGGTCTTCAAGTCTTTTGTAAATTGCTGAATGTTTGAAATGGTTTGCTGTGATTGAAAAGGAAGTTAAAGGGGAGAAAAACACTGGACAACTAGGCTCTGGTATGCTGCTACCACTGACAAGCTTTGTTACTTCCTCTTGACTAGTTTCTTGTTTCGTTTACACCCTTTGAGGCTCTAATATCCCATTTTGGAAGCAGTTCTAGTGTATTGGGGATATCTTTCTAGTTTTCTGTCCATAGAAAATACCAGTACATTTATTTGATCTGCACATTAGCTTATATATTTCAGCTAGTCCACTTCTCAATAAAATGATCTTGATAATCGTACTCAATGTATGACATGATGAAGATGAAAGTGCTATCGGGTTAAAGATCCAAAAGAAGAGGGTTTATAACAAATAATGCTGTCGGGACATTTGAAATTAATCATCTAAAAGGAGATTTATAGAACAGTATGAATTTGCACAGTTGATCTAATGAAACTATGCATATGATAGAATAAAAATAGAGCTTTTGTCTTTATTTTTTAAAAGCTTAGGAGAATTAAGACATGACAATGTTTTATGATGACACTGTTTTGCCAGTTTTTTTACCTTATTTATTATATATTATAGTAAATTAAGTTGATATTGATTACCAACTATATTCCAAGCACTGTACTAAGTGTTACATGTGAAATGGTAAACTATATTTTGGCAGACAATATTCCATCGTATTTTTGCATGTCTTGTATTATAATTTGTTCTGGACTATTTTTTCAAGGCTTTTTGTGCAGGAAACAGCCTTGAGAAATAGACATATGTTTGGCACAGGGCAGATTTTTTTTTTCTTCTGACCATGGTAATAAAGACATTTCCTTCAGAGGCAAAAGCTGGACAGGTTTGATAGTAGCTTCTTTAAAACACTGATGCAAACTCACTGTGTGTGTGCAGCATCCACCTGGCTTGCTTCTGCTCTAGCCCTGTGAGACTTCAGAGGAGAGAGGGAACCAATGCAGACATGAAGGTCATAATGCTTGTTATGCAATGAATAATGAAATCTTTAATCTCTGACCCTACAAACTTAAATCTTTTGCTAGCATCTATGGAAATATCAAGCTAATTTCTTAGCTTGCAAGTAGAGTAAAATATCAGATCTTTTGTAGTTCTTGACCCAGTGGAGAGTGATTCCGTGGTCTTACAGCATTTGTTATCTAGTGGAGAAGACAGACAGTGAAACAGTTAATTATAGTATCCTTGATAATTGTTATGATGGTATGGAAGCACCTAGCTGGAGCACCTAACCCAGTTAATTAGTTAAGGAAAAGTCAAGGGTAGCTTACCAGAGGAAGTGACATGTTTAGACCTGAAAAATTAGAATAAGGTAGGCAAAAGACAGAGATTGGAAAAGAGTTTATACTTCCAGATATGTGTATGCATAATTGTTTTAGCCTCCCCTTTTTGTTTCATGTTTATGAATTACCTTGTACATTTTAAACTCCTGGAAGAGACAAGAACCATTTCATAGCTTCCATGGGTTACATTGTGTAGTTTACTTTAGGTATAAGGTATATTTTTTCATTTCTTATAAGCTGCATGTGGTTGGTCTTTTTGTTTAAAAATATATATTTTTTAAAATGTATATATTTATCTGTCTAGTTTGTCAATTCTTATCTTTAAATTGGAGGGTATAGTCTCTTTACCTGTAACACAATTATTGATGTATTTCAATTTAAACATATCGTATCACCAATTAGCTTTTTATTTGTCATGTCAGTTCAGTACGTTTTATGTTTTTTTCTCTTTTTTTCTACTACTTTTGGATTTATATGTCTTTTACTTTTATTTAGCATCCCTCTTTATTAACCTTAAAAATCTTTTGCTGTTATTTTAATGGTAACCCTAGATCTTATAAAATTAATGTTTGATTTATTAAAATGTAAAATAAATTTACACTTTTATCATTTTCTGGGACAATTTTTAGATCTTCAAACACTAATTTCATTTATCATTCTACCAAATTCAGTGCTATTTTTTTGATGTATTTTAATCTTTTCTGTCTTTTAAGCTTTTCTAAACATAATTGTTATTGATCAACATTGTACATATTTATTTAGATTTTTCCATGTGTTTTTTTCCTTTTTCTAGCTTTTATTTCTTCGCATTTTGGATCATTTACTTTCTGCCTGAAACATAGATTTTAGTGTTTTCTTTGTTTGAAATCTGCTTTTTACAGTCTCTTTTTCTTTCTCTGCAGGTTTAAAATTTTTCCTTCACATTCTCCATCCTAGATGTAGAATAATAGTTGGCAGTTATTTTCTTTCTTAGTTTTTTTTTTCTTTTTGACACAGATTCACTCTGTCCCCCAGGCCAGGCTGGAGTGCAGTGGTGTGATCTTGGCTCACTGCCACCTCTGCCTCCTGGGTTTAAGGGAGTCTCCTGCCTCAGCCTCCTGAGTAGCTGGGATTATAGGTGTGTACCACCATGCCCAGCTGATTTTTGTATTTTTAGTAGGGAGTGACTTCTGTTACCCTCTGACTTCTGTTATTTCAGTGTTTGAACAATATGTTGCTGCTTCTTTGCAGGTAATATATCTTTCTTTCATTGTTACTTTTAAAAACAATTCTTTGTGATTTTTAGCACTTTTCTTGATGTGCATAGATGTGAATTTCTTTTTTGTATGAGTGAAATGAATGATAGATCAGAAATGATCTGGTTTATTTAATTGGCCTTGAAAATTTCTTTGTAATTCTGTGTTCAAATACTGCTTCTCCTTTATTTCTCCTATCCTTCATGAAGTGTAATTATAGATATGATAGACCTATTCATTGTGTTTCCCATCCTTTTCTTCCCCTCTCTATTTTTATCTTTCTGTTACTGTGTCCATATGTCTAAATGTTTTTTTGATGTGTATTCGAGTTCACTCATTATTTCTTCAACTATATGCAATCTGCTGTTAAACCTACCATTGAGTTATGAAATTCACTTATTTTTCACTTATAGAAAGTATGTTTTATACTCTTTTATGGTTTTTGTTTTCTGCTGAAATCTTCAGTCTTTTTTTTTTTTTTTTGAGACAGGGTCTTACTATGTTACCCAGGCTGATGTGCAGTGGCACAGTCCTAGCTCACTGTAGCCTTAACCTCCCAGGCTCAAGTGATCCTCCTGCCATGGCCTCCTGTAAGGCTGGGACTACAGGTGCAGGCTACCGTGCCACAGCTAATTTTGTTTTTTTTTTTTTTTGTACTGGTGGAGATGGGGTTTCACTCTGTTGCCCAGGCTGGTCTGGAACTGCTGAGCTCAAGCAATTTGCCTGTTTTGGCCTCCCAAAGTGCTGGGATTACTCGTATGTGCCACGGGGCCCAGCCCTCAATCTTGTTTTTTATATTACTAATGATTGTTTTACATCTGGTTTTGATAACTTCATTATCTAGTCATCTGTGCATCTGCTTCATTACTAGGAACCTATGTGTCTGTTGTTTTCCTTAGCCTTTATTCACTTCTAATCATTTAGTATTGCTGGCTATTTTTTATTGATGCCTGAATAAAGTATAAAAAAATTGTAGAGGGAATTTGAAACTTTGTATATTGTTATCTTCCTTTTAGAGAAGATTACTTTTGATTTAGGCTGGTAGGTAGGCTTGGGACCCTGGCAATTGCAGATCGTTACAATCAAATAAAAAATGGGGATGATTTGAAGTTGTGCCTGGTCTCCGCAAGGGCTTATCTATATTATTATTATTTTTTTAATGGAAATGAAATTCACATTACCTATAGTTCACCATTTTAACTATTTAAAAGTGTACAATTTATGGTTTAGTATACAGTTGTCCCTTCATGCATGCTGATGAGAATGATCTGGCAGGTCAGAGGTCAGGAACAAGTCTTGTAGCTGTTTTCTTGAGGAGGGAAACAGGTATGAAATGTAGAGGGCTGAAGACTTAGGTAGAAGGTGGCCTGTATATAGTAGAAAGGGTAGTTCATCCGTAAGAGAAGGGAAGGCAGATTATGTTGGTAAACCTACAGGGTTAATGTGATAGAACATGTCAAAGTTGCCTTTTATCAGTAAGAGTAAGGATGGTGGAGGAGGTCCTGGAAGTTAAAGCAGGGAAGAGAAGCTGTACAATAGTTGTATGGAAAAGGAAATAGACTAGGGAAATGGATTGAAGAGGAGTAGTGAGATAATTTCACCTTCTAATCTATAAATTGAGAAAGTTTAATTAGATCCAACTCAAAACTTTTAAATGAGTAAGTAATTGACTAATACACCTTGAATGCTATAATATATAAATTCTTGCTGTTACTTGCTGTGTCTTAGTTGTCAAATAGTAAAACCAAGTTTTGACGTGGATATAGTATTGATATAAACAGAATTATTTATTAATGTATTAGTGGATATAAATATGACATTGAATGCAAATCTTACTGCTGGCAAAAATGTTTTATATTGATTTCTCTATATACCTAAGCTACAGATTATGGAAATCGGAAGCAATGCCATAGCTGGTAATTCACATTTGAACTACATACTGATCTCTTACTACTACCAAGAATTTCTGAAACATATTTATGAAAGCTAAGTTTAGGTATGTATGTTCATTTTAGGGATTATTCATTTTAGACTACTTGATATTTAAGCTTCATTCTTCACAGGTGTGCTATTGTAGTTGTATGGTAAAGGAAATAACTAAATTTTATGACTATCCAAAACATTCTATGTTATTTTTTAACTATGTATAAATTTTTTTTGTAATTTTAATTTTTAATGCAGTATGCTCTGATATTTAGCAGTGTTAATCACTGTCATTTATGTCTGTTTATCATTACATAATGCCAGCGAAGTTGAAGTCATAGTTATTATTCCCAGTAAGTTTTCCTTCTTATTTTGTTCTAGCTGCCCATGTCATACTGGAAAAATAAGGCAACTTAAATTTACTGAGTACTTTTAAAGTTTATTTTATGCCACTATAACAGAATAGTACAGACTGGGTAATTTATAATGAACAGAAATTTATTGGTTCACAGTTTTGGAGGCTAGGAAGTCCAATATCAAGATGCTGGCATCTCACCAGGGTCTTCTTGCTGTGTAATGTCATGGCAGAAGAGCAAAGAGAGGGTGGGAGAGAGAGCAAGAGGGGGCCTAAGTTGTCCTTTTATAAGGAACCCATTCCTCTGACAAGGAGCCCTCTCCCATGATAGTGGCATTAATCCCCTCACTCCACCCTCATGGTCTAATCACCTAATGACCTCTCTTTAGGCCTCATCTCCCAACAGTGTTGCATTGGGGAAACACGTTCAAGTCATAGCAAGTACATAGCCTAGCTGAGTCACTTTTGAGTACTTTACCTGTGCTACTCTTGCAGCTGTCTTGTGAGATAGGTGATATTATTCTGAAAAGTTCCATTCCAAATTATGGATTTAGTAAGTGACAGGGTTGGGATTTATTTCCAAGTTATTCCAACTCTAAAGACTCATGCCGCTATTAATGATTAACTATAGTTCAGCAAAATCTATTTTAGGTAACATTTAAAAATAAAACAATGGATTTTAGTCTTATGCCTATTTATTGTTCTTTTTTATCTAGCTGTGTGTCATCCTTAATTGGTGTCTTCCTGGAGTCAATTATCTTCTTTTAATTAGCCTTTATTTTAGTTTCTGATAAGAAACTTGATAATTTCTACATTATTGAGAAAGAAATTTTGTAAATAAGAGACTGTTTAGGATATTATGGAGTGGAACTAGAGGTTGAGAGTTGAATGGCTTTAGGTTGGCTCCTGATTGTGTACTTTAGGGATAGGTTATTTTTGTGAAAGAGTTAACAAGAATTCTTTTATCAAGTAGACAATTAATAGACTATAAAGGGTAGATGGTTGAAAACTAAATATTTAAATGTTATTTTAAACCTACTTACAAATATGCTGACATCACACAAATGATATGAAATACTTGGTTATAGATACAGAATAGTTTCAGATATTTCAGTGTATACTATTTAGGTGCTTCTCATAGATTGGTCAACAAGACCAACGTGGAACTTATCATTAGAAGTTTATAGTCCAGTGTTTGTGAATAACCCCAACACAGAGATATATCTAGCCCCCGCCCATAGAAACTTGCTGTTTTCCCTCTGATTATAAAATATTGTTTTTAGAAAAATTATGGAATCGGAAAAAAAATGTAAAGATCACTGGAAAAGATTTATAAGCCCATAGCTTAGAGATTCACTTCAGACATACTTCACTTTAGTTTCTTTTTCATTTATACACATTTATTACCATGAATTAAACACGTTATTTTATTTATTATTATTATTTTTTGAGATGGAGTCTTGCTCTGTCACCAGGCTGGAGTGCAGTGGCACAATCTCGGCTCACTGCAACCTCCACTTCCTGGGTTCAAGAGATTCTTCTGCCTCTGCCTCCTGAGTAGCTGGGACTACAGGCGTGTGCCACCGTGCCCAGCTAAGTTTTGTGTTTTTAGTAGAGATGGGGTTTCACTATGTTGGCCAGGATGGTCTTGAACTCCTGCCTTGGCCTCCCAAAGTGCTGGGATTACAGGCATGAGCCACAGTGCCCAGTCTAAACACGTATTTTATAAGCAAATTTTGTAAGAAAAGTCTATTTGCTACATTTTGCTTTTAGTTTTCAATTTTCCGTGTTTTTTTTTTCTTTCATTTTTCCTTTTTGTCTCAGGATCATGTGTGTCATTCTTTTTTTCTCCTGTGACTCATTTAATCTTTGTATTTTCTGATCCATGAAATTCTGCTTTAACACATATGATTTCTTTTTATTTACTCAGGTTTGCTTTTTAGAAATTCTTGGCTGGGTGTGGTGGCTCATGCCTGTAATCCCAGCACTTTGGGAGGCCGAGGTGGGTGGATCACAAGGTAAGGAGTTGTAAACCAGCCTGAGCAACATGATGAAACCCCATCTCTACTAAAAATACAAAAATTAGCCGTATGTGTCTGTAATCCCAGCTACTCTAGAGGCTGAGGCAGGAGAATCGCTTGAACCCAGGAGGTGGAGCCGCACACCACTGCACTCCAGCCTGGGCGACAGAGCGAGACTCCATCTCAAAACAAACAAACAAAAAGACAAAATTCTTAACTTCATGAGTTAAATGCTTGACTCATTTGTTGTTATTATTTGCTGCTTTTAATTTTTGTTGAAAGTGTTTTAAAGTAGAAATTTTTGTAAGCACCTTCTCATTGGGAAATAAACGCAGTCATTTGGGAAGTTACTTTCCTTTCCTGTTATTACCAAAAAAAAAAAAAAACCCACTTTTTTTCATCTCAAGCAAGTTCTTTTAATTGTAGAGACCAGTTAGCATTATTTTATTGTTCTAGTCACATATATTTTATTTCTCTCAAACAGAAGTTTTGAACCAGTGAATCTTCTCTTTTTCCTTTACCTCATCTGATAATTTTTGCAATGTATTTGTGCCATACTTGCAGTCTTAAAACATTTTTTTTTTACCACTTTTAGGTCTTCAGATTATAAATTCATTTTTTACTCTGATGCCAAAGTTGTTGCATACTTCACAATTGTCTTCTTAGTAGATATTGTACTACTTTGGCATCATAGAACCAGAAGACCTTAGGGGTCATACAATTTTGATGACTATTATTTTTTAAAGATGTGGAAACTGGGGCTTGGAGAAGTAAACTGATGTACCTAGCTCACTAATAATGTACTCTGCTCAAAGGTTTTAGTAGAATCTTCACTTAAAAGCAGGGGTCTACTGGGATCTGGGCAAGCCTTGGTCCCTGCTGTGAGATGAAAGCAAGGCCATCTGCCAGCGCCACCTCTTGAGTTGCCTACTCTCCATGAACACAGAAGCCCCTGGGTGAGAGAAGGCACCACATGAACAGGCCACCGTGGGGACAGTGATGCCATTGGGCTCAGTGAGGTTGGCCAGGCCTTAGCTGCAGCAGTCCTACTGCCAGCATGAGGAGAGGTTGAAGAGAACCAGGTAGGCCCCCAGGGCCACTGTCAGCAGCATGACCTTTGGCTCCAGGCTCATCTGCAAGAAGACAGAGCAAGCAGGTGATGAAGCCCACGATGCAACTGCAGGTGTAGTACTGGGGAGGGGTGGGTGTCATTCAGGACAGGGCTACCCCATCACTTCCTCTTGCCTCCAGCCTAGCACAGTTCCTACAGCCCCACTCCCTAGCACCTCAGCATTGAGCACTTGCCTTGCTGCCTCCCTTCTCAATAAAAATCAATGAGACCTAAATAAACAAAAACAAACAAACAAACAAACAAAAAAAGCAGGGTCCTAGATCTCTTTCCATTTAACCCCATTGGATCTGATTAGTAGTTCTGTAAGAAGCTATTGCAGGATTTCAGATAATAAGATAATTAAAATAATGTAGCTATTCAGATTATAAAACTCATTTAATAATGAATTATTGAGAAACTAAATATTGTGATGTAAGTGGTGTTTTAGGAAGATGAATTTGGCAGTGGTGTTGAGTGGTAACATAGGAAGATGTTGTGAGGAGGCAAAAAGGGATTTTGAAACCGCCTAGCATGGTTCTGTGTTCTATCCCAGGTATCCATAAAATAAACAGCAAAAGCTAACAAACAGTATATACAACCACTTTTCACTCTTTTCAGTATTAGTTGTCAGTTTTCTTTTATGTGGACTGAAGTATTATATTACTCTAACAAGTAAGGTAATATTGAATGATACACTAATGAAATGTTATTTAATTCAAGTTATATAGTCTGAAAAACAAAAATTATGAGAAAATTAGCCTTAAGAACAACATTGTGAAGATTAAGAATAATTATAAAATTATTTTAGTATATATTTAAATTTTACATTTTAAACCTTCTATAAATAATAATTTTTTATGAGTTATATTCATAATATAAAAATACTGTCTTCAGTGTGCTCTATTAGAGAACTTACATAATAACCTCATTTAACATTATGCATAACGGTGATTCAGGTGGGCAGATTTTATTCACAAACTGCAGTTATAATTATGGGTGAATTTTGAGATTCAGATAAAAGAATGGAATATAGATATTAGTTTTTCTTACATAATATTTATCTTTTATTCCTCCATTTGAAAGTCATTCATTACACAGTTACATTAGAATTGAAGCAAATATCTAGAATAAAGTTGGATTTTATATCAAAGCACTTAATTCTTAAAACCCCAGATATTCAAGTATTTACTGTTAGGATTTAAAAGATAAGAAATGACATGCATATAACTGTCATATAAGTTTTATGAGTTACACTTTGATGTGATTGATTCTATAAATTTCTTTCTATAAATTTTTTTGCAATATGTGTATATGTATGCATATGTATACATATGTGTGTTTATGTACATACACATGCACACTAAAATAATGAGGATAACTTGTGAAGAGACTTTTAAGTTTATGATAAAAATAGAGTTATTTTGTTACAATCCGAGTTATTATATCTAATACGGATGTATACATTGTGGTAATTTATTAATTAGCAACTTGGGTATCTTGGACATTTGCCAACTCATTTGTTGAGTCCCATCTTAGGAGGGACATTTTCTTATGTGACAGTTGCAAACTGTTATGTATCAGGTACTGAGGCAGGTCCTAGGGTATTATAATGGCGAGCAGAGCTATAATACAAGCTCTGCCCTCCTGCAGCTTGTACGCGTGCATACATATACACACAGACAATCACACACATATATTTATTTATTTTAATGTGAGACATAATAAACACACAAATCAAGTACAGGTTATATAGTGCTAGGAATAAAATAATATATTTTTATACAGAATAATGGAGACATACAATATTTTAGTAGTGTAGTCAGTGAATACTTCTTGGAATAGGCAGCAACTCAAACTGAGAACAGAAGTATGAGAGTCAGTCCTGCTAAGAGCCAGTTAAAGAGCATGTTAGACAGAGGGAAGAGTGAGTAAAAGGCCTGGGAGTTGGGAGAAAGTAAGCCTATTTAGAAACCAACTAAAATCTGATTGGAGCCTGTAATGAGCAAAGGGGAAAGTAACATGATTAAATTGGTAAGGTAGACATGAGTAAGATTTATTCAGGTTTTGTCCACTGTGAGAAACAGTTTAGATTCTGTTACAAGAGCAGGGAGAAGCCATTGGCTTTAGTCTAGTGAAGTGACATGATTTCTTTTATGTTCTAAAAAAATCATCTGGCTGCAATGGAAGCGGGGGGCAAAGGCAAAAAATCTAGTATAGTGCTTCATTTGTAGTAGTTACACAGTGATTTTTAATTAAATAAAGTAAAGAAACTAGAATTCAGCAGGAATGTGTTATTTCTAGTTGTTTCCAGGAGGGATGTTTACGTTTGTACAGTATTTTTAGTAAAAATGCATAAACCTATGTTTTCATTTCCCTTGGGTACTAGCAGTGTTGAGACCTACTTATGGGTAAACGCGTATTTAGTGCCTGTTATAAGAAACTTGTGAAATTGTTTTCTAAAGTGGCTGGGTTACTTTGTAGTCATATAAGAAATGTGTGAAAGGTCCAGTTGTTTTATATCCTCTTCCATACTTGGTATTGTCAGTCTTTTTGATTTCAATCTAGTAGATGTGTAGTGGTAGCTTACTGTGATTTCAGTTTGTGTTTTTTTAATGCCTAATGGTGTTAAGTATCTTTCCATGCGCTTACAGAACATTTTTATATGTTTTTAAAAAATATCTGTTAAGATAGTTTGCCCTTTTAAAAAATGACTTTTTTTTTTTTTAAGATGTGAGAATTATTTATATATTCTGGGTATAAGTCCTTTATCAGATACATGATTTGCAAACATTTCTCTTCAGGCTCTGGTTTTTCTTTCATTTTCTTAGTAGTATATTGATTTTGTAGAATTCTAATTTATTGATTTTGTTGGGGGGCTTACCTAAAAGAAGTTGCCTAATCCAAGACAAAAAAATATTTTTTTCTTAGAAGTTTTAAAGATTTAACCCTTATGTTTACTCATGACATAAAGTAAGGATAAAAGTTCATACAGCTGTGTGGTTGTTCCTAATCATTGTAAATACTGTTCTTTCTTTGTTATTTATCGTCACCTTTGTCTCAAATCAATTGATTATTGATATTTTTATATTTATGTTGGTTTATTTGTATGGTTTTAATGTGTATGTCTATTCTTATGGCAATGACATATTGTCTTGATTTTTGTGATTTCCTTGTAAGTCATAAAATCTAGTAGTTTAGGGCCTCTCAAGTTTGTTCTTCAGTTTCAAATTTGTTTTGGCTGTTGTGGGCTTTTTGAATTTCCATATACATTTTATAATCAATTTGTGATTTTTTAACAAAAAGCCAGACACAATTTTGATTAGGATTGTAAAAGAAAAATTTGGAAGACCAAGACATCTTCTGATACTTAAATATGGTAAATTTCTATGTCTAGTTAGGGTTTTCTTTTCTCTTGTTATTATTTTTTAATCTTAGCAATCTTTTGTAGTTTTGAGTATACAGACTTTACAGATATTTAGATGTACTTATTACTCTGTATCTCATGTTTTTATATTATAAATGATATTCTTTTTAGTTTTAATTTATTGTTTCAGTTGTACTTTGCCAGTGTAAATAAATGTAGTAGGTTTTTGTGTATTGATCTTAAATCCTGAGAATTTGGTACAATTATTAAATTAGAAGTTTTGGGTAGATTCCTTAGGATTTTCTGTATAGATGATTATGAGGTTTGTGAATAGAGATAGTTTTACATCTTCCTTTCCAACCTTTATGTCTTTAATTTATTCATTTTTCTTCCCGTTTTGCATTTGGTTGGACATCCATGGTAATGCTGAATAGAAGTAGTCGGAGAGAACATCTTTGCTTTATTCCTGATCTTAGTGTGGAAAGCATGCAGTCATTCACCATTAAGTATGATATTAGCTGTAGGCTTTTTATAGATGCCTTTTATTAATATCTGGTTGAGGAAGTTCTTTCTATTTTTAGTTTGCTGAGAGCTTTTATAATGAATATTTTTGAATATTCTGTATCTTTTGAGATCATTGTGTGGCTTTTCATTTTGAGTCAGCTGATATGGGGAATTAAGTCATTTGAGTTTTTTTTAATTGATAAACTAATCCTGCATTTCTGGTACAAAACCAACTTGGTCATGATGTCTGTTTTTTTAACATGTTGCTGGATTTAATTTAGTATAAAGTGATTTTTTTTGTCTATATTTATGATGATTATTTGGCTGTAGTTTTCTTTTCTTTGATATGTTTTTCTAATTTTGTTACTGTGATAATGTTGACTCATGAGTTTTGAAATGTACCTTTCATTACATTTTTTTTTTTTTTTTTTTTAGACAGAGTCTCACTGTCACCCAGGCTGGAGTGCAGTGGTGCAATCTCTTGGCTCACTGCAACCTCTGCCTCCTGGGTTCAAGCGATTCTCATGCCTCAGGCTCCTGAGTAGCTAGGATTACTGGAATGTGCCACCCAGCCTGGCTAATTTTTTTGTATTTTTAGTAGAGAAGGGATCTCGCCATGTTTCCCAGGCTGGTCGCGAACTCCTGACCTCAAGTGATCCTCCCACCTCCTTTAAAATTCTGAGAAAGATTGTGTAGAATTGATAGTAATTCTGTCATAAGTGATTGATAGAATTCATCTGTGAAATCATCTTGATCTGGGCTTTTGTTTGCAGGAATGCTTGTAACTACAACTTTAATTTTTATAATTGATATAGGACTACTTAGATTGGCTATTTATTCTTTAGTAAGCTTTGATAGCTGTCATTCAATGAATATATATTTTTAATATAAGTTGTCAGATTCATAGGTATAAAGTTGTTCACAGGAATCACTTATCTCTTTGTAGTGTCTGCAGATCATGACTTTTATTTGTGTTAGTGGTAATTTACATTTGTTCTCTTTGCCTCCTCCAGCCTCTCCAACTGTCCCACACTTCTTTACTTCATCTGGCTAGATAAATTAAAGAACTAACATTTGGTTTCACCAATATTCTATATTGTTTTACTGGGTTTTATATCTTTGATTTTCCTCTTGTTCTAGTTATATTTTTTTCTTTGACTTATTTTGGTATAATGTGCTCTTCTTTTATAGTTTCTTAATGTGGAACCTAAGGTCATTGACTTGAAATAATTCTTTAGTAATATGCCTTTAATGTTGTAAATTTCTCGAAAGCTCTATTTTAGCTATACCTAATAAATTTTGGTATGTTGCACTTTTATTTACCTCAAAAATTTTCTAATTTACTTGGTGACATCTTTGACCTATAGGTTATTTGGAATAAGTTTCCAAATACTTAGGTATTATTATCCTGATGTATAGTTTTGTTGATTTTTAATTCTACTGTGATCAGATATCATACTTTGTATAATTTGTCTTTTAAATTTATTGAGATTTCTTTTGCAATCTCAGAAATTCTTATCTTGGTAAATGTTTCTTGTGCAGTTTTAAAAGGCTGTCTTTTCTGCTGTTGTTGGATGGTACATATGCCCCAGTGACAATTTGGTAAAGTTGGTTGATAGTGTTGTTGAAATCTTCTATATATATTTTTAAGACCGAGTCTCACTCTGTCACCCAAGCTGGAGGGCAGTGAGGTGATCTTGGTTCACTGCCATCTCTGCCTACTGGTTTCAAGTGATTCTTGTGCCTCAGCCTCCTGAGTAACTGGGACTCCAGCTGCGCATCACTACACCCAGCTGATTTTCTTGTATTTTTAGTAGAGTTGGGGTTTTGCTGTGTCGGCTAGGCTGGTCTTGAACTCCTGACCTCAAGTGATCTGCCTTAGCCTCCCAAAGTGCTGGGATTACAGGTGTGAGCCACGTACCTGGCAAATCTTCTGTATTCTTTGAGCACTCTTATTGGTAGATTTTTTTAATATGGGGCTAGTGATGTGTTTTTAGTCTACTGTTACTGAGACAGGTGTGTTTAAATTTCAACAAAAATTGTATATTTTTCTGTTTCACTTTCATTTGTATAGGCTTTGCTTCCTGCTTTACAAAGCTGTTATTAGATGCATTCATGTGTAGAATTGCTGTGCCTTCTTGATTAATTGATTTTTTTTTTTCTCCATATGAGAAGCCATCCCTTCATTGAATTACTCTTTTTATGAAGTCTAATTTGTCTGGTATTAATATAGCTGTCTTTTTTTAAAGTGGTTTTTTTTTTTTGGATAGTTTTATTCTTTTTGTGGCATATGCTGACAAACTATTGCCCATCTGCTGGCTGCCTGACTTTATAAAGTTTTATTGGAATGGTTGCACATCTTTTCTTAACACATTCTGTGTGCCTGCTTTCAAGTTACAGATGTAGAATTGAGTAGTTATCATGGAGACCAAATAGCTTACAAGTCTAAAATCTTCACTATCTGGCCTTTTAAGAAAAAGTTTGCTGACCCTCTGCATTTTTTTTGTAGATGGATTGTAATGGAGTCTTTCTATATTTTGTACATTCTTATAATCTCTGCCTTTTGAATATTAGTTTTAGATTATTTACATTTAATATAATTATTAATATTGCCAAAATTCAGGCTGTTATCATTGCTCTTTATCTGTATTTATTACATCTGTTTTTTTTTCTTTTTCCTTTTCCTAAAATTTTATGTCTGGTTGTGGATTAATTGAATATTTGTTATGACTTCATTTTATATATAGTCGATTTGTTAACTATCCTTTTTTTTTTTACATGTTTAGTGGTTTTTCTAGAGTTTATCATATACATTGTTAACTTATCACTCTCTAACTTAAAATAATATGCTTCTTCAGGTTTAGGGTTAAGAACCTTATAAAAGTATACATATATTTCTTTCTTCATGTTCTTTGTTCTGTTGTTGGTAGTATTTTTATTTCTCTGGGCATTATTAAGCCCATAATACATTGTTGTTATTTTTAGTTTAGATAGTGTTGTTTTAAAGATATTTTAAACTGTGGAAAATGGCTTATTTTTGGTATTTTAACAGGATACTTAACATTCTGGTGCTCTTCAGTTTTTTGTGTGGATTTTAAATTTCCATATGTTTTCTACTGTCTGATGAATTTACTTACATTTCTTGTAGTAAAAGTCTGTGAGCATAGACTTATATTGCCTGCAGAATTCTTTATTTTGCTTTCATTTATGAAATGGATTAGGATTTTAACTTGGTAGACTGAGGGAATTTAAAAGTGTATAGTTGTTTGTCAATTAACACTTCATTTTAAATTCATTTTACTTGTCTCTTCACTACTGATAGTCAAGCATCCTTACTATTGTTATAGTCATATAAAGCCATTATAAAGGTGGTTATACAGCTTTTGAAAAATTGCATGCTGTTTTAAATATATTTGAATGATGTATTTTCAAGTAGGCACTTAAGAGTATGATAGTTACTCCCTTTGTTTTCCCTTCTCTAGAGTTTTTATAGACTATATTTGTAGCAGCATTTGATATACATAGTTATTTCTATACCACAGAAAGATTGCCAATATGAATTACTTTAGAGAGGACAGTGTAAAAGAAATAGAAACCAAATAAATACTTTTCTATTTTGCTTACCTTGTTTCTCAGCTGGGTACAGGGTCATTAATGTTTGTTATGTTTATGTGTATATTGTAAGTATTTTTCTGTTATTTACTAAACAATTACCTAAAATTCATTTATTATACATGCTGATGGGGGAAGATCTTAAAGATTAACTGTTTGGTGGACATAAATATATGTGTCTTGGGCATTGTTGCTCTAGTATTCATATATTTAATTCTTTATTGTATTGAGAAGACATAGATTTAAATTCTGATGCTAACGCTAGCTTTGGATCTTGGGCTGGCTATTTAATGTATGCTAACCTCAGTTTCCTCATTTGAGATAACCCATTGCACAGAATTTTGAGAATTAAATGAGGCTATACACATAAATTACTCAGCATGCAATAAATGTTCACAAAATGGTTATTTTAAATTATGTTTCCACTTACATTTTTACCTCTTTGTATAATTTCACATAGGTATAGCTTTATCTAGAAGAAGATTCATGTTTTATAAATTAGTAACTCAAGAGCTTTATAATATAGATTGTGCCTACTTTGAAAAATAATTTGAATTGGCTTACAGTAAAAGATAGCAGTATACTAAAGGAAGGAAAGCAAAAACTAGGCAGGAAGACAGAATAAAGGAAGGAGATAACCAAGACAAATATAGTTATCAAAATTTGATCTTTAATTTTTAATTTTCTGGCAACCAAGGCAAAAAGGATAATATGGTAGCTTACGTTCTTCTTATCATATATTAAAAGAAAGCATGCTAATTCATTAGGGTGCTTATCATTTTCCCCCAGATTTTATGATAAGAAAAATTGTATTTCATTATAAAGGACATTGTCAGTGTAACTGATGGGAGAAGTCACTTTTAAGTTAGATGCCTAAGGAGATGAGAAATTATACTACTGATCTCATACTATATTTTTAACTTGCTTATATTTTAAAGGGCTTTCATATATTTTTTTCAATTTTATCTTTGTGTCCTGTATAGTAAATTATATTAAATATTATGTATGGTAGAGCTATAGTAGATCACAAAATATGGGATTATAGTGGAGGGTAGTATCAATTTTGAAAAGAAATATTTTAGATGAACTTACCAAGGAGGTGGAAGTTAAGTTGAGCCTGAAGCGATTACTAAGGTTTAGAGAGACACAGCAAAGTATATAGATCTGTGTGTGTATGTAAATATAGTTGCCTATACAAAGGGAAAAATGTGAGTAAAAGCAAGGAAATGTGAGAATAATGCAATGGTCACAAAGTAGAAAATGGCAGAAGTGAGCTTAGGAAGACCGTGCCAGGTCAGAGCTTTTAACATCATGAATGCTATTAAGAAATTTGGTGTTTCTTTAGAAAATCACAAGGTTATTTTTCTTTCACCTTTTATTTTGGATTTGGGGGTACATGTGCCTGTTTGTTGCATGGGTAAATTTCATGTCTTTGGGGGTTGATATGCTAATGATTTCATTACCCACTTAGTGAGCATAGCACCCAGCAGCTAGTTTTTCGACCTCCACCCACTTCCCGTACTCCACTCTCAAGTAGGCCCTGGTGTCTGTTATTTCTTTTTTTTGTGTTCACATGTGCTCAATGTTTAGCTCCCACTTAGAAGTTACTTCCATTTTCTGATAGAGTTATAAGTGGGAGCTTATTTATGTTTGTGTGGTAATTTGCTTAGGATAATGGCTTTTAGCTGCATCCATGTTGTTGCAAAGGATATGATTTTTGTTTTGTTTTAAATGGCTGCATAGTATTCCATGGTGTATGTGCACCCCATTTCTTTATCCAGTGCATTGTTGATAGGCACCTGCAGTGATTCCATGCCTTTGCTATTGTGAATAGTGATGCGGTGAACATACAAGTTCATGTTTCTTTTTGGTAAAACAATTTGTATTCCTTTGGGTATATACCCAGTAATGGGCTTGCTGGGTAAAAATGGTAATTTTGGGCTGGGCCTGGTGACTTATGCCTGTAACCCCAGCACTTTGAAAGGCCAAGACGGGTATATCACCTGAGGTAAGGAGTTTGAGACCAGCCTTACCAACATGGTGAAACCTTGTCTCTGCTAAAAAAATAAAAATTAGCAAGGAATGGTGGCACACACTTGTAGTCCCAGCTACTTGGGAGGCTGAGGCCAGAGAATCTCTTGAGCCTGGCAAGTGGAGTTGTCAGTGAGCCAAGATTGTGCCACTGCACTCTAGCCTGGGCGACGAGCAAGACTCTGTCTCAAAATAAATAAAACAAAACAAAGTAATGCAAAGCAAAACAAAATACAATAAAAGTAGTTTGGTTTTAAGTCATTTGGGAAATCCCCAAACTGCTTTCCACAGTAGCTGAATTAATTTACATCCCACCAGGAGTGCATAAACATTTTCTTTTCTCCACAACCTTGCCAACGTCTATTATTTATTGATTTTGTTTATAGTAGCCATTCTGACTGGGGTGAGATCTTATTTCGTTGTAGTTTTGATTCGCATTTCTCTGATGATTAGTTATGCAGAGCAAATATATTTGTTGGCCTCATGTATATTTTCAGAAGTATCTGTTCATGTCCTTTGCCCATTTCTTAATTTTTTTTTTTTTAATTGTACTTTAGGTTCTGGGGTACATGTACAGATCATGCAGGATTGTTGCATAGATACACACATGGCAATGTGGTTTGCTGCCTCCATTCCTGTGTCACCTACATCTGGCATTTCTCCCCATTTTATCCCTCCCTGACCTCCCCACCCCACCACTGTCCCTCTCTTGCCCCCGCCAACAGACCCCAGTGTATGATGCTCCCCTCCCTGTGTCCATGTGTTCTCATTGTTCAAGACCCACCTATGAGTGAGAACATGTCGTGTTTGATTTTCTGTTCTTTTGTCAGTTTGCTGAGAATGATGTTCTCCAGATTCATCCATGTCCCTACAAAGGACACAAACTCATCATTTTTTATGGCTGCCTAGTATTCCATGGTGTATATGTACCACATTTTTTTTGTCCAGTCTATCATCGATGGGCATTTGGGTTGGTTCCAGGTCCTTGCTATTGTAAACCGTGCCGCTATGAACATATGTGTGCATATGTGTTTATAATAGAATGATTTATAATCCTTTGGGTATATACCCAGTAATGGGATTGCTGGGTCAAATGGAATTTCTATTTCTAGGTCCTTGAGGAAGTGCCACACTGTCTTCCACAATGATTGAACTAGTTTACACTCCCACCAACAGTGTAAAAGTGTTCCTGTTTCTCCATATCTTCTCCAGCATCTGTTGTCTCCACATTTTTTTAATGATCGCCATTTTAACTGGCGTGAAGTGGTATCTCAATGTGGTTTTAATTTGCATTTCTTGGCTGGGCGGGTGGCTCACGCCTATAATCCCAGCACTTTGGGGGGCCGAGGCGAGTGGATCACGAGGTCAAGAGATCAAGACCATCCTGGTCAACATGGTGAAACCCCATCTCTACTAAAAATACAAAAAATTAGCTGGTCATGGTGACGTGTGCCTGTAGTCCCAGCTACTTGGGAGACTGAGGCAGGAGAATTGCTGGAACCCAGGAGGCGGAGGTTGCAGTGAGCCAAGATCGTGCCATTGCCCTCCAGCCTGGGTAACAAGAGTGAAACTCCGTCTCAAAAAAAAAAAAATTTGCATTTCTCTAATAATCAGTGATGATGAGCATTTTTTCATATGTTTGTTGGCCTCATATATGTCTTCTTTTGAAAAGTGTCTGTTCATATCCTTCACCCACTTTTGGATGGGTTTGTTTTTTTCTTATACATCTGTTTTAGTTCTTTGTAGATTCTGGATATCAGCCCTTTGTCAGACAGGTAGATTGCAAAAATTTTTTCCCATTCTGTTGGTTGCCAGTTCACTCTAATGATTGTTTCTTTTGCTCTACAGAAGCTCTGGAGTTTAATTAGGTCCCATTTGTCTATTTTGACTTTTGTTACCAGTGCTTTTGGTGTTTTAGTCATGAAGTCCTTGCCTATGATCTGAATGGTTTTGCCGAGGTTTTCTTCTAGGTTTTACATGGTGTTAGGTCTTATGTTTAAGTCTTTAATCCATTTGGAGTTAATTTGAGTGTAAGGTGTCAGGAAGGGGTCCATTTGGGGTGTTTTTTACTTGTTGATTTCTTCCTGTTCCTCATAGATTCTGGATATTAGACTTTTTGTAGGATGCATAATTTGCAAATTTTTTCCCATTCTTTAGGTTGTCTCTTTGTCGATAGTTTATTTTGCTGTGCAGAAGCTCTTTGTTTTAATTAGGTCCCTCTTGTCTATTTTTTTTTTAACAATTGCTTTTGGAGACATCATCTTGAAATCTTTACCAAGGCCTATGTCTAGAAGGGTATTTCTTAGATTTTTTTATAGGGCTTTTATGATTTGGGGCCTTGCATTTAAGTCTTGAGTTGATTTTTTTGTATGGTGAAAGCAAGGGGTCTAGTTTCAATCTTCTGTATATGTTTAGTCAGTTACCCCAGCACCATTTATTGAATAGGGAGTCCTTTCTCCATTTTTTTTTAATGTCAACTTTATTGAAGATCAGGTGGTTGTAGATGTGTGGCTTTATTTTTGGGTTGTCTAACCTGTTCCATTTGTCTGTGTGTCTGTTTTTGTATGAGTACATGGTTACTGTTGCCTTGTAGTACAGTTTGAAGTTGGATAGTGTGATGCCTCTGGTTTTGTTGTTGTTTTTTTTTGCATCTGTGTTTTAGAATGAGAGCTCTAGTGGGAGAGTGATGAATTGGATAAAAGAGATGTCTCATCCTTTTATCTCTCACTAGTCTCATTTGTCTCTCTCACTACTCTTACTTGTCTCTCAGTAGTTTATTTTGCTATCTCTTAGATTTTCTTCTCCATCTTCATTTTTGTTTTTTTATAGACTCAGATTATTATATTAGTTTATTCTAATCATCAGTGAGAGATTCTTTTCTGTTTTAATCTGTTTTACATACTACAAACATGCTGAGTTGTTTGGAAAAATTTTTAATTAGCTCCTTATTCCTATTCTTAGTGAACAAATTCTTTTCATTTTGATTTTTTCTTGGAGTCTGATATGATTCGGCTTTGTGTCCCAACCCAAATCTCACCTTGAATTGTAATAATCCCCACGTCTGTCTAGGACAGGACCGGGTGGAAATAATTGAATCATGGGGGCAGTTTCCCCCATGCTGTTCTCATGATAGTGAGTGAGTCTTATGAGATTTGGTGATTTCATAAGCATCTGTCTTTTCCCCTTGCTTGCACTCATTCTGTCTTCTGCCACCCTATGAAGAGGTGCCTTCTGCCATAAGTGTAAGTTTCCTGAGGCCTTTTCTCAGTAATGTGGAACTGTGAGTCAATTAAACCTCTTTTCTGTATAAATTACTCAGTCTCGGGTATTTCCTCAGAGCAGTGTGAGAACAGACTAATATAGAGTCTCCTCGTAAACTCACTGTATTTCTCTGCTTTCTGTTATCTGTTTTCTGCTTTGTTTAGCTAGTGTGTTCACTGTTCTTTATATTTTCTATCTCTTAGTTTTTTCTTTAGTGCAGGGTACTTTCTGTTTTCAAATGCATGGGATTAATTTTCATTTTTATTCATACCCAGTGCCAATTTCTTCTTTTCATGAAGATGTATTTGATTGGAATGCCACTGTACTGTACTCTTCTGTTTCTGAACTGTTGCTTAATACATTTTAGCAAATGATTGTTCCATATTTGTTTTATACATTCTTTCAATTGGCCAGCTAGATTGTTAGCTTCTAAAACAGCACTACCAATAGAAATGTAAAATGAGCCAGACATAGTTTTAAATTTTCTAGTAACCACATTTAAAAAACAAAAGAAACAGATACAATTAATATTAATAATGTATTTGATTAAACTCAAATCTGCTACTTTGGCGGTTGGCTGATATTTTCACAGTTACCTACCTAAAATGCCAAGATAGAAAAGTGTTGTATTACTACACATATAGTGACACCCATTCTCTTATCCTCACCAACTGTAACTCTTGGTAACTACTACTCTCTTTTCTGTCTTTATTATGTTGTCATTTAGAGAATGTTAACATAAATAGAATCATATTGTATGTGATCTCATGAGACCGATTTTATGCACTAAACATAATGTCTGTGATATTTATCCAGGTTGTTGTGTGTATTGACAGTTTCTTCCTTTTTATTGCTGCATAACATTTCATGGTAGGGACTTGACACAGTTCATTTAGCCATGTACTTTTTGGGAGGGCATTTAGTTGTTTCTACTTTATGGCTATTAAAAATAAAAATAAAATAAAATAAAGCTGCTGTTAACAATTATGTACATGTTTTTGTATAGGTAGGTTTCCATTTTCCTGGGATAAATTCCCAGTAGTGAAGTTGCTTGATAATATGCTAACTTTATGTTTAGTTTTATAATATACTGCCAAACTTTTTTTTAGAGTGACTGTACCATATTATATCCTTACAAACAACTTATAACAGATCCACTTTTTTTTTGTTTTGCATCCACACCAGCACTTGGTATTACTACTGTTTTCTGTTTTAGCTGTTCTGATATATATGCAGGGATAACTCTGTGTGCCATGCATACATCCCCTTTGGTCAAATGCCTCCTCATGTCTTCTGCCCAGTTTCTGATTGAATTGCCTGATTCTTTACTGTTGATTTTTAAGTATACTTTATACATTCTAGATGAGTCCTTTATCAGATATGTGGTTTGCAAATACTTTCTTCCAGTCTGTAGCTTATCTTTTCAACTTTTTAACATGATCTTTCTCAGAGCAAAAGTTTTTGTTTTGATGAAGCCTAATTTATTAATTTTATCTTGAATGGATCCTGCTTTTTGTGTCATGTCTAAAAATTTTTAGCGAAGTTCTAGGTCCTGAATATTTTCTGTTATGTTATCCTCTAAAAGTTTTATATTTTACATTTAAACTATGATTCATCATGAGTTAATTTTTATAAAAGATATGAAATATCTTATTGGTGGAGGTTCATGTTTTTTGGCCTATTGATAACCATTTGCTCTGACATTGTTTGCTAAAAAGGTTGTTCATCCTCCATTGAATTGCTTTTGTACCTTTGTTGAGAATAACTTATTGATAATCATTTAGGGCTTTCTGGACTTTTGTTGATGCTTCATGATCTATGTATCTGTCAACCCACCATTGCTATACAGTCTTGAATTATTATAGCTATATACTGAGTCTTAAAATTAAAGAGTGATTTCTCCCACTTTTATTTTTCTTTGTTTAAAACACATTTACAGTATTGTGATTCCTTTGCCTTCCATATAAACTTTAGAATTATCTTGTTCACATCTACTAAAAGTATTTCTGGGATTTGTAGAAAATGTATTAAACTGATACGTTAATTTGGGGAGAGTTGATGTCTTTATTGTGTTGAATCTTCCATGAACATAGTATTTTTCCATATTTATTTATATCTTTGACTTCTATCATCAGTGATTTATTGTTTAGAATGAAAGTCTTGTACATTGTTAGGTTTACATAGACAATTCATTTTTTTAGTGACTGTAAATGGTGTTTTAAAATTTCTGTTTTCACATGTTCATAGAGTTGACTTTTGTATGTTGATTCTGTTACCTAGCTGAACTCATTGAATTGTTACAGAGATGTTTTTCTAGATTCCTTCATGTTTTCTGTGTAGGCATTCATGTAATATGCAAACAGGACAGTTTTATTTCTTCTTTTTGGATCTCTGTATCTTTTATTTCCTTTGCTTGTCTTATTACTCTGCATAGAAATTCCAGTACTATGTTGAATAGCAGTGGTTGTACAACTGTAAATGGTCTACTCTGAAAACTTTTTCATCACCCCCAACAGAACCTTTATACTCATTAGGCAATACCTCCTCATTTCCCTCTTCTTCATCTTTGATAACCTCTAATATACTTTCTTTCTCTATGAACTTGGCCTTTTTGGGATACTTCATGTAATTGGAGTCATATATTTGCCTTTTTATGTCTGGTTTATTTCACTTAGCATAATGTTTCAAGATTAATCCATGTTGTAGCATGTATCAGAACTTCATTTTTTAATGGCTGAATAATATTCCATTGTATAGACTATATTATTAAAAGTTAGAAATTTTTAATAATTAAAATGGTATAGTCTCAACCTGGGCTCTTTTCTTTTTGTTTCTGCTTATTCATATTTCTTTGTTCAGTTACAGCAATAGTGAGAGGACAATTTTTTTTAGAAAATTTTCTTGTCTACTTGACTGTTCAGAAACCATATTCATGCTTTAATTAGACAGAATTTAAAAATATAAACATAACATTCTTATGTTATATAACAAAAGAAGGGAGTTAACAAAATATAGCATTCTTTTTCTGCCTGTTCAAATCTGCTGTTGAAGCTATATGGTATGTTTTTCATTTCAACTATTGCTCAGTTTCAGAATTTCTATTTTGTTCCTTTTTAATAATTTATTTATATATGTAATATGGAGGATAGAAAGAAATCTATAAACTATGATATAATATGTCTTAGTTAATTCAGACTGCTATAACAATATACCACAGACTGGGTGGCTTAAAATACAGACATTTGTTTCTCACAGTTCTAGGGACTAGGAAGTCCCGGAACTCGTTCTTGGTGAAGAGCCTCTTTCTGGCTTGCAGATGGCTGCCTTCCTGTTGTGTCCTCACATATTAGAGAGAGGAAGCTCTGGTCTATCTTTCTCTTCTTATTAATATGCTAATCCCATCATAGGAGCTTCATCCCCATGGCCTTATTCAAACTAATACCTCCCAAAGGTCTCACCTCCTAATACCATCACATTGAGGGTTAAGACTTCAACCTATGAATTTTGGAGGGCACAAAACATTTAGTCTATAACATTAGGTAATGGCTGCTGTGGTGTGGATGGCTGTAATGGGAGTTCAAGAAAAGCCATCTTTGTGGGTACAGGGAAGAGTTTCTGGATCAAGTAGTGTCTAAATTGACATTTTCAGATTTAGTGGAAGTTAACAAATCCTGTATCATGCATAGAGAGTAACACACATAAAGGATTTTCTATAAAGTGAGGGATGGATAGAAACTTTCCTTACGGCAGTAGCTGAGAATTAGAAAAAGCTGAGTCTGGGAGTTAATTTGGGCTCTCTGAGAAGTGTTACCAAGTTTAGAGTATATCCAAAATAACAAATTGCAAAGAAATTCAGCAGTTTAACAATTGTTCAGTTTGATTTAAATAATGAACATTGAATTATTGCATATGATTGTAATAATCTCAGATTTCAAATTTTCAAATTAAGATATCTAAAGACTCACTTTACACCTAAAAAGTATACAAAAGGCACTTAAATTGCTAGTATTTATAAACCTTAGTGCTCTTAGAAGACATGTTTCCAAGTTGGCATTTTGGATTTCAAAATTTTTATTCAGGAAAATTTATTTACTTTATGTAAATAAAAGTTACTGCAGTTTAAAAAGCTCAGCTATGATATTTATTTTACACAAATTCACTTAAGGCTGATTCTTAAGTAGTAGGCATCATTGTGGATCACTTCTCTTACGGTGGCAGTACCTTTTAGAATTTTTAGAAGGCCTGGAGGAAAAGAACACATTAACTGCAAGTAGAGTGTTGCAAAGATGCATTCAGATTTATAGGAATAAATAAATTTGTCCTTTTCTTTTATACTATGTTCAGTGTTTTGACACATCTTTTCAAATAACAGATTTTTAATATTTAGCTTTGTTTTTGATTTAGGTTTTTCAGCTTTGCTACATCATTCTCTTTGCTTTTTAAGATGTTTTCTTATGTGTTTTTAAGTAATTTTTATTTAATTTTCTTACGTTTGAACCTTCAAAATCTTTTACCTTCCTGCTGAAATAACTTTAACAAGTTTTTTAAAATTATGATTTACTATATCCAGATGTTCATTTCTTACCCACAAAAATAATTATTTCTTCATTTTACTCTTCATAGAGCTTTTATAAATACCTCTTCTCTATTTCTTTCTTAAATCTCTACTTCTGACTTCGTAGCAAGTGATTAAGTGCATTTCATAGGCTGTATTAGGATCCTGGATCTGCTGCTTACTTACGTGTGACCTTAGTCTTGTTGCTTAACCTCATTTATCTTCAGTTTCTTTCTCTGAGGACAGTGAAGCCTCACTGTAGCTCTTCATAGGATTGTTAGACAGAGATTTGTTTAAAGAATGAAGGTCGGCTCTTTCTACTTATTATAAATAATAAATGCTTTAGTTGCTAATAAGCAACTTATTACAAGTGAATAAATATTTTCATAATCTTGGGATGATAGTTTCATTGAGCAGTTAACCTCCTTAACACTAATGCATTAAAACTTACAATAAAGGTTATAAAACAGACTCACTATAGAAAGCATAGACCCACTACAACATCCATAGTAAATATTTTTACTGCTTCCGGCAATGAAATCAGAGAGCTAAATGATACATAGAAAGGGGCATTGTGTTTTTGGCTGTGAAAGATGTACACTCAGGCTTCATGTAACAGAGCCTGATTGTTAGAATTACATATATTAATTGTTAATTCCTTTCAAAGCAGACTCCTCCCCCCCACCCCCACCCATGAGTTCATCTCTGCGATTGACAAATTTAATGGTATTGGGTTATACCAGACTTTGCTAAAGCAGTTACAATTGGTAGGAGATTCATCTAAAAAAATTATTAAGTAGTCTTAATTCAAGTGTATACCCTTTCTTCTACAGATTTATTCAAAGGCCCATAGGCACAAACCTCATTTTCTGCTTCTGTTGGTTAATCAGTAAGTGTCCATATTGCTATTCTAACCTTTTGTTTTTATATGGTTTATTTCTAGAGAACCTTTTCTGAGTTACTAATCACAAGTCTACAAGATTCACAGTAGTGACAGACTCAAGTCAATTGGGTTTATAATAATGAACAAAAAGGAGTTTTATAGTAAGACAATGGTATGGTAAAAAATGATGTTTGAGTTGGTTTCAGTAAATCTCCAAGTAGTATCTAATAGAGTGCATGATCCACAATAAATTTGATTTTGTTGGAAACATAAAACTTAAGCTTGCTGGATACCTTCAGAGGTATTCAATCAGGTGACTATTGTTTTTTTAAGCTGGAAGCTGGGATGGTTAGAGAACTGATAATTGCTAACCTTAACTGAATGCTAACTGTATGTCTCCCATTGTGCCTTAATACTTATAACTCAATTATCTCATTTAATGCTCCCAACAGAGCATTAAATGAGCCTAGTGTCTGTTGTTTTCTTCTTTGTGTTAGGAAGTTCTTATTATTTAGCTCCCACTTACCAGTGAGAACATGTGGTATTTAGTTTTCTGGTCCTGCATGAGTTTGCTAAGGATAATTAGCGTCCAGCTCCATCCATGTTCCTGCAAGAGACATGTTATCATTCGTTTTTAAGGCTGCATAGTATTCCATCTTGTGTATATCCCACATTTTCTTTATTCAGTCTGTTATTGATGGGCAATTATTTTGAGTCCATGCCAATACTAATGTGAATAGTGCTGTGGTGAACATTTACATGCATGTGTTTTCATGGTAGAATAATTTATAATCCTCTGGGTGTATACCTTGTAATAGGATTGCTGGGTTGAAAAGTAGTTTTGCTTTTAGCTGTCTGAGGAATTGCTATACTGCTTTCCACAATGGTAGAACTAATTTACAATCCCACCAATAGAACTAATTTATACTCCCACCAATAGCAAATAAATGTTCCCTTTTCTTTGCAACCTCCCGAGCACCTGTAATTTTTTGTATTTTTAGTAATAGCCATTCTGACTCATATGAGATGGTATCTCATTGTGGTTTTGATTTGCATTTATATAATGATAAGTTTTATTGCGTTTTTTTTTTTCCCACAAGCTTGTTGCCAGCTTGTGTTTTTATGTCTTCTTCTTCTTTTTATTTATTTATTTTTTTTGAGACAGAGTTTTGCTCTTGTTGCCCAGGCTGGAGTGCAATGGCACGATCTCAGCTCACTGCAACTTCTGCCTCGCGGGTTCAAGTGATTTTCCTGCCTAAGCCTCCTGAGTAGCTGGGATTACAGGCATGTGCCACTATGCCCGGCTAATTTTGTATTTTTAGTAAAGACCGGGTTTCTCCATGTTGGTCAGGCTGGTCTCAAACTCCTGACCTCAGGTGATTTCCATGCCTTGGCCTCCCAAAGTGCTGGGATTACAGGCGTGAGCCACTGCGCCTGGCCTTATATGTCTTCTTTTGAAAAATGTCTGTTCATGTCCTTAGCCTACTTTTTAATGTAACTTTTTGTTACAAAACAAAAACAACCCCATTTTGTTTTTAAAGTCTTCTTTGGGAGACCAAGATGGGATGATCACTTGAGTCCAGGAGTTTGAGACCAGCCTGTTTAATAGAGTGAGAGCTTGTCTTTTTTTTTTTTTTTTTTTTAAGAAAAAGGAAAGAAATTTCTTCATTAAAGACACACAGCTACTGAGTGGTGCAGCTAGAATATAAATCCAGAAAGTTTGGATTCAGAGCCAATCTCTTAATCACTATTGTAGCGATTTTCATTAGTAAACCAGAAATAGTAGAAGGAGTTGAAGTTGTTGCATATGAAAAGTGAAACTAGGCTTTAACTGAAGAGAATATCTAGGTCAGTTAAAAGGCAGAATTTCGCAGATGCAGACAATGTGTTGTTTATACATTTTTGCTCTGTTATACTGAAAAATTATGCATAATTTAATATTTCAAAATTTAAGACAAATATTTCTAAAAATATTCTTTTTTTTACTAAATTAAAAAAATTGTGGTAGATATATATATATTTATGGGATACATGAAATGTTTTGATGCATGCAATGTGAAATAAAGATGTCATAAAGAATGGGGTATCCATCCCATCACACTTTTATTCATTAAGTTGCAAACAATCCAATTACACTCTTTGTTATTTTGAAATGTGCAGTTAAGTTATTATTGACTATAGTCACCCTGTTGTGCTATCAAATAGTAGGTTTTATTGATTCTTTCTGACTATATTTTTGCTACCCATTAACCAGCCCCATCTACCCTCTACCCTTCCCAGCCTCTGGTATCTATCCTTCTACTCTCTATGTCCTTGAGTTCAATTGTTTCAAGTTTTAGATCCTACAAATGGGTGAGAACATGCGATGTTTGTCTTTCTGTGCCTGGCTTATTATTTCATTTAACACAACAATCCCCAACTCCATCCATGTTTTTGCAAATGACTGAATCTCATTCTTTTTATGGCTGAATAGTCAGTCTTACATTGTGTATATGTTCCACATTTTGTTTATCCATTCATTTGTTGTTAGACACTTAGGTTGCTTCCAAATCTTAGCTTTTTTAAACAGTGCCACGACAAACATAAAAGTTCAGGTATCTCTTTGATATTCTGATTTCCTTTCTTTTGGGTATATGCTCAGCAGTAGGATTGCTGAATCTTGTGTTAGCTCAATTTTTAGTTTTTTTAGGAATGTCCAAACTGTTCTCCACTATGGAGAAATTTACATCCCCACCCATAGTGTACAACTGTTCCCATTTCTTCACATTTTTGTCAGTGTTTGTTATGCCTGTATTTTGAATATAAACAGTTTTTAACTGGGGTTAGATGATATCTTGTTGTAGTTTTGATTTGAACTTCCCTGATGATCAATGATGTTGAACATCTTTCATATGCCCTTTTGCCATTTGTATGTCTTCTTCTGAGAAATTTGTATTTAAATATTTTGTCCATCTTTGGATCGGATTGTTAGACTTTTTTCCTATAGAGTTGTTTGACCTACATATGTATTCTAGTTATTAATTTATTGTCAAATGGGTAGCTTGTAAATATTTTCTCTTATTCTGTGGGTTGTCTCTTCACTTTGTTGATTGTTTCCTTTGCTGCACAGAGGCTTTTCAACTTGATGTGATCCCATTTGTTCATGTTTGCTTCAGTTGCCTGTGCTTATGGGGTCTTGTTGGAGAAATTTTTGCCCAGACCAATGTCCTGGAGATTTCCCTTAATGTGTTTTTATAGCAGTTTCATGGTTTAAGGTCTGAGATTTAAGTCTTTAACTTCTTTGATTTGATTTTTGTGTGTCCTGAGAGATAGGAATCTAGTTTCATTCTTCTGCATATGGATATCCAGTTTTCTTAGCACCATTTATTGAAGAGATTGTCTTTTCCCCAATGTATGTTCTTGGCACCTTTGTGAAAAATGGGTTCACTGTAGGTGTGTGGATTTGTTTCTTGGTTCTCTATTCTATTCCGTTGGTCTCTGTGTCTGTTTTTATGCCAGTACCATGCTGCTTTGGTTGCTATAGCTCTGTAATATAATTTGAAGTCAGGTAATGTGATTTCTCCAGTTTTGTTCTTTTTGCTTACCATTGCTTTGGCTATTCTAGGTCTTTTGTGGTTCCATATAAATTTGAGCATTGTTTTCTCTGTTTTTCTAAATGATGCCATTGGCATTTTGATGGTGATTGCATTGAATCTATAGATTGCTTTGGATAGTATGGATATTGTAACAATATTGATTCTTTCAATACATGAACATGGAATATTTTTTCATTTTTGGGTCTCCAATTTATTTCATCAGTGTTTTATAGTTTTCATTATAGAGATCTTTCACTTCTTGGAGTACATTAATTCCTAGATATTTAATTTTATGTATAGTGGTTGTAAATGAGATTACTTTTAAATTTTATTTTCACATTGCTCACTGTTGGCTACTAATTTTTGTGTGTTGATTATGTATCTTGTAACTTTACTGAATTTTTTTATCATTCTAATAGTTTTCTTGTGGAGTCTTTAGGTTTTTTTTTCAGGTATAAGATTATATCATCTGCAAATAAGGATAATTTGACGTCTTCCTTTCCAATTTGGATACCTTTTATATCTTTCTCTTATATAATTATTCTAGCTGGGACTTCCAGGACTATGTTGAATAACAATGGTAACAGTGGGTATCCTTGTCGTGTTCCAGATTTTAGAAGAAGGGCTTTCAGTTTATCCTCATTCGTTACGTTACTAGCTGTAGGTTTGTCTATATGGATTTTTAATGTGGTGGTGTGTTTTCTCTGTCCTTACTTTTTTGAGAGTTTTTATCCTGAAGGGATGTTGAATTTTATCAAATGCTTCTTTAGCATCACTTGAAATGATCTTCTTGTTTTTATTCTTCATTCTATTGATATGATGTATCAGATTGATTGATTTGCATATGTTGAACCATCCTTGCATCCCAGGGTTATTAAATCCCGCTTGATCATGATGAATGATCTTTCTAATGTATTATTGAGTTTTGTATTGCTAGGTTTTTGTTGAGAATTTTTGCATCAATATTCATCAGAGGTATTGGCCTGTAGTTTTCTTTTCTTTTGATGTGTCTGTGACTGGTTTTGGTATCAGGTTAATACTGGCCTTGTAGGGTAAGTTTGTAAGTATTCCTTCCTCCTCTATTTGGAAGTATGCCCTCCTCTATTTTTCAGAATGGTTTGGTTAGAATTTAGCAGTGAAGCTGTCAGGTTCTGGGCTTTTCTTTACTGGGAGACTTTTTATTACAACTTCAATCTTGTAACTTGTTATTAGTCTGTTCAGGTTTTGGATTTCTTTCTGGTTCAGTCTTGATAGTTATATGTGTGTAGGAATTAATCCATTTCTTCTAGATTTTCCAATTAATTCTCATGTAGTTGCTCACAGTAGCGGCAAATGATCCTTTGAATTTTTGTAGTATCAGTTGTAATGTCTCTTTTTTTAATTTCTGATTTTATTTATTTGGATCCTGTCTCTTTGTCTAGCTAAAGATTTGTCAATTTTGTTTAGCTTTCCCAAAAATAAACTTTTTCTTGTATTGATCTTTTATATTGTTTTCTTCATTTCAAGTTTATTTCTTCTCTGATCTTTATTTTTTCTTTTCTTCTACTAATTTTAGATTTGGGGTGCTCTTGATCTTTTAGTTCCTTAAGATGTAGGATTTGATTGTCTATTTGATATTTTTCTTCTTTTTTGGTATTGGCACTTATATACATCCCTCTTAGTACTGCTTTTGCTGTATCCCATTGGTTTTGGTGTGTTGTGTTTCTATCATTATTTATTTCAAGAAAATTTTCAATTTCCATCTTAATTTCTTCATTGACCCATTTATCATTCAGGAGCATATGGTTTAATTTCCTTGTATTTGTATAGTTTCCAAAATTTCTCTTCGTATTTCTAGTTTTATTCCATTGTTGTCAGAGAAGATGCTTTATGTTATTTTGTTTTTTTAAAATGTGTCAAGATTTGTTTTGTGACCTAACATATGGTCTGTCTTTTCAAATGATCCATGCGCTGAGGCAAAGAATGTATATTCTGTAGTTTTTGGATGAAATATTCTGTAAATATCTGTTAGCTCAATTTGATCTGTGGTGAAGATTAATTCTGATGTTTCTTAGTTTATTTTCTGTCTAGAAGATGTGTCCAGTGCTGAAAGTGAGGTTTTGAAGCCTCCGGCTATTATAGTATTGGAGGCTATCTCTCCCTTTAGCTGTTATAATGTTTCCTTTACATATCTGGGTGCTCCAGTATAGGATGCATCTATATTGAAACTGTTATATCCTCTTGCTTAATTGACCCCCTTATCTTTATATAGTGACCTTTTTTGTCTCTATTTATAGTTTTTGTCTTGAAATCTCTTTTGTCTGATATACGTATGGTGACTTCTCTCTTTTTTGGTTTTCTTTGGCATGGGATATCTTTTTCCATCTGTTTATTTTCAGTTTTTGTGTGTCTTTCTAGGTGAACGGTTTTTCTTTTAGGCAACAGATCAATGGGTCGTTTTTTCATCCATTATAGCCAGTCTATGTCTTTTGATTGGAGAGTTTAGTGTATTTACATTCATTGTTGTTATAAGTAAGGACTTAGTTTTACTATTTTGTTTTTTGTTTTCTGGTTGTTTTGTGGTCTTCCCTTCTTTCTTGCATTCTTGTCTTCCTCTATTGAAGCCGATTTTCTCTGGTGATTTAGTTTCTTGATTTTTATTTTTTGTGTATCCGTCTTATGTTTTTTGGTTTGAAGTTACCATGAGCCTTGCAAAGAATATCTTATCACTTATTATTTTAGTCTGGTAACATAACACTATTTGCATAAGCAAACAAGCAAAAAGAAAATCTAGTAAAAACTTGCCTTAACTTCATTTCCTTACTTTTAAACTTTTTGTTGTTCTTGTTTATATCTGATTACACTGCCTATGTCTTGAAAAGTTGTTGTAGTTACTATTTTTGATTGGTTCATCATTTAGTCTTTCTACTTAGGATAGGAGTGGTTTATAAACTACTATAACAGTGTTATAATATTCTGTGTTTTTCTGTATACTTATCTTGACAGTAAGTTTTGTATTTTCAGGTGATCATTTCTTGCTCATTAAGGTCCTTTTTTCTGATAGAAGTACTCTCTTTAACATCTCTTGTAGGACAGGTCAGATGTTGATGAAATCTGTTAGCTTTTATTTGTTTGAGAAAGTCTTTATTTCTTCTTCATGTTTGAACAGTATTTTCACTGGATATACTATTCTAGGGCAAAGGTTTTTTTTTCCCTCAGCAATTTAAATATGTCATGTCACTGTCTCCTGGCATATAAGTTTTTCACTGAAAAGTCTGCTGCCAGATGTATTGGAGCTCCTTTGTATGTTATTGTTTCTTTTCTCTTGCAGCTTTTAGGGCTTTTACTTTATCCTTGACCTTTGGGAATTTGATTATTAAATGTCTTGAGGTAATCTTCTTTGGGTTAAATCTGCTTGGTGTTCTATAACCTTCTTATACTTGGATATTTTCTCTAGGTTTGGGTACTTCTCTGTTCTTTGAAGGTTTACTCAAAATAAACTTTCTACCCCTATCTGTTTCTCTGCCTCCTCTTTAAGGTCAATACCTCTTAGATTTGCCCTTTTGAGGCTATTCTCTAGATTGTGTAGGCATGCCTCATTGGTTTTTGGTCTTTTTTCTTTTGTCTCCTCTGTGTATTTTCAAATAGCCTTTCTTCAAGCTCATTAATTCTTTCCTCTGCTTGATCCAGTCTGCTCTTAAAGACTTGTTGTATTCTTAAGTATGCCAACTGCATTTTTGAGCTCCAGAATTTCTGCTTGATTTTTAAAAATTATTTCAATATCTTTGTTAAATTTATCGGATAGAATTCTGAATCCCTTCCCTGTGTTATCTTGAATTTCTTTGAGTTTCCTAACACAGCTATTTTGAATTCTCTGTGTGAAAGGTCACATATCTTTGTTTTTCCAGAATTGATTCTTGGTGCCTTATTTAGTTCATTTGGTGATGTCATGTTTTCTGGATGGTGTTAATCCAAGTAGATACTCTTTGGTGTCTGGACATTGAATAGTTAGGTATTTGTTGTAGTCTTCATTGCCTGAGCTTATTTGTAGCCATCCTTCTTGGGAAGGCTTTCCAGTGATGTTGTGGTTCTTATAGACTTGTAGAGGTACTGCCTTGATGGCCTTGGATAAGATCTGGGATAATTCTCTAGATTACCAGGCAGAGTCTCTTGTTCTCTTCCCTGACTTTCTCCCAAGGACGCAGTCTCTCTCTCTCTGTTCTGAGACACCTCAAGTTGAGGGTGGTATGACGCAAGCACCCCTGTGACCACCACTGCTGTCACTGCACTGGGTCAGACCTTAAGCAAACACAGTGCTAGGTCTTACCCAAGGCCTGCCTTAACTATTTCTTGGCTATAGCCTATGTTCGCTCCAGGACTGCAGCTCTACAGTTAGCAGTGGCAAAGCCAGCTGGGCCTATGTCCTTCCCTTCAGGATGGCAAAGTCCCACTGGCCACCAGCAGGTCCGTAGATGCCATCCAAAAGTCAGGAATTAGATTGAAAAACCTTAGAAATGTACCTTGTGTTCTGTTGTATTGTGGCTGAGTTGGTACTCAAAGTGCAAGATGCAGTCCTTTCCACTTTTTCCCCTTTCCAAAGATGGAGGAGCCTCATTCAATAGCCACCACCACTCCTGGCTGTGAGAAGTACTACCAAAGTACCACTGATGTTCCTTTAAGGTCCAAGGGCTCTTATATCAGCTTGTGGTGAATGCTGCCTGGCCTGGTTCTCACCCTTCAAGTCAGTGGGCTCCCCTTTGGTACAGGGCAGGTCTAGAAATGCTGTGCAAGAGTCAAGTCCTGGAACTGGGGACCCCAGGAACCCACTTAGTGCTCTACTCCACTGTGGTAGGTGTTGGTGCCTAAGAAGCAAGATAGTCCCTTTTACCCTTCTTTCTGTTTTTATCAAGCAGAAGGAGTTTTGCCTCATAGCCACCACAGCTAGTAATGTGCATAGTCTCACCTGAAGCCAACAAGTCTCAGAAGCTCACCACGGCCCTGGACATAGTACCTGGGTATCACTGCTGGTTGTTTAGGACCCAAGGACTCTTCAGTTAGCAGATGATGAATGCTGCCAGGCCTGGATCCTTTCCTTCAAGGCAGTGGATTTTCTTCTCACCCCAGATGTTTCTAGAAATGTTGTCGCAGAGGTAGAGCCTGGAACAAGAGCCTCATGACCTCAAGGTGCCCTGTTCTTCTGTGGTAGAGCTGGTAAACAAGATGCAAGACAAACTCCTCCCTACTCTTCCTTCTCCTCTTCTCAAGTGGAAAGAAGAGGTTTCTTTGGGAGCCACAAGCTATGCAGCCTGGGGTTAGGGAAGGGGTGATGCCAGCATTTCCTTGCCTGTACCAGCTAGTATCTCAGTATATCCCATGGCACTTTAGTCCACTGTCTCTGGGTCTAGTTCAATACTAGGACTCACCTATGAGTTGCAGTCCTTATGGCCTAGACTGTCTTTCAGGTTTACTTAGACACCAAGAGCACTCTGGCCTTTGGTGGTTAGGTTGTAGGCACTCAAGTTTGGACCACTGGTATCAGCGATTCCCCTCTGGCTAGGGTTGATTGAGATGACTTCTCCACGGGTGGACATCAGCTTAGTTTGGTCAGGTTTCTCTTTTTGCTCTAATAAGACAGCACTGAGTTCAGTGCTTCACAATTGGTCTGTTCTCCCTTCACTAGCACCCAGAGATGCTCTTAGCAGGAAGCCATGCTGCTGGGGTTGGGGAGGGGTGGCGTCGGAGACTCAAAACTGTTTTTCTATCTTTTCATGCCTCTTCCAGTGATATGAGGTTAAAACCAGGTACCTCATAAAAACCAGGTAAAACCTGATTTTAGGTTCTTATGAAGGTGTTTCTTTCTGTGTAGATGTTGGTGAACTTTGTGTCCTTGTGGTAGGGTTAGGGGGGATGATCTGTGGAGCTTTCTATTCTGCCATCTTGTTTTACCTCCCTCCTAAAAATTATTTTTAAATGAAATTGTAATGTTTGCATGAACTTGCATGAAGACAGACTTCTTGTGTTTGGATCCTGGATCCCTTACCAGTTTTGTAACATTTTTCAACGTACTTAAAATTCTGTGCCTGTGATTCCTTATCTGTAAAATGAAGACAATAGTAGCTTCATAACAGATTTAAAATACTTAGAACAGTACTAAATGCTATGTAAGGTTAGGTGGTGGTATTACTACTATTTATCCTATTTACATTATACTCTCTGGTCATCTGTCAATATTTGTGAACACCTTTCATTGATAGGAAATTAATTCTACTTGTTGATCCTAACTCTACTCCCTCTCTGTTCCAAATCTTGTTTTTCCTTTGCTTCCTCTTTTCTCATCTACTCATATTTTATGTCTCCCTTCATGCTTTATATAACTTAAGCCACCTTCAGTGTTTTTTGGAATAAAGTAGTGTATGTATGCATACATACATGTACATCTTTGTTTCTAGAATTAACGCTGTTAATGTGTGGTCTTTATATTAGATGTTTATGTATTCTAGTTCCCAGAACAGTAAGTTCTAGACCTTAATAAATGAATTATTTATTGAATGAACAAGGGAACTAATGACTTCAATTGTGAGGCGTTTTATGTGATTATTATTTTACTCCTAAATCTTATAATTTTCTAGACCAAAAGGATATTCACTTTGACTGTTATTTTTAAGAATAATGCTTTTAACTGAATATAATAGTTTCTATATGATTTGATCAACAGAGAGTAAAGAGTCTTATTATTTCATTCTCTGTATATTTGTCTTTTACTATATTTAAAATACCAAATGGGAGGGGCAGTAATACTTTGGATTCATTTCCCATAATGCTGAAGTCAAATGTGTTGCTGTTAAATCAGCTTTCTTTACCCAATTCACATTTGTGCTTAAAATAAAAAGCATTACAAGACCTTGTATATTTCTGTTCAACTTATTTTTAACATTCATTTGATTATTTCAACATTTATTGTAAGTTGTATCTGTTCCATATTTCTTTATCTTATATATATGGTAATTAGGCCCCAGTTACATCTCTTTATCTATAAGACTAGTAATATCAAAAAAGAAAATGAATTTCATACTTTAAAATTTATCCTTAGTAAATTCTGTATTTTCTGTTGATAATCACTTTTAAAGGCCAAACCTTCTTTCTAGGATGTTTTCCTGAATCGCACCCAGGAATCACATGCTGAAGTTTGCTCTATTTTACTACCTTTGAAATCATCCTTTTCCATTTATTTGAAAATTAGATTTCTCTTTGGTAGTTTCAGTGCTTACAATGCCTTTCACTTATCTGTAGCTCTTATGCTTTTGATCAAAATTAATTTTATACCAGAAGACTTGAAATATTTTAGAGTAGTAGCTGTTCTCTCCTGCTAATCAAATTCTCGCTATTATTTTATTCTACTGTTATCAGTAACCTCCCATGTTAACACTGTTGTTTCTTTCTGTTTACTTTCAGCTGGTTGGTGGAGAATTTGACTTGGAGATGAACTTTATTATCCAGGATGCTGAGAGTATAACATGCATGACAGAGCTTTTGGAGCACTGTGATGTAACATGTCAAGCAGAAATATGGAGCATGTTTACAGCCATTCTACGAAAAAGTGTTCGGAATTTACAGACTAGCACAGAAGTTGGGCTAATTGAACAAGTATTGCTGAAAATGAGTGCTGTAGATGACATGATAGCAGGTATGGGGTTATCTGACAGGAAACTATAACTTAAATGTTTATAAAGTTTCATATACTTCTCTTTATATTCTATAGGTAATGTAGATTTGTTGACACTACTTTGATTTAAAATAAATGGAAATGTATGGAAATCTTACTTTTTATATTAATGGAAAACCTAAACAGTGGAAGAAGAAAAACGTAATTATTATAGTAGACAAGCATAATTATTATAGTAGATAAACACAATTACTGATGTTGCTTTTCTCAATTTTAGAAAATTTCAGTACCATGGAATGCTATGAAAACCATCAGAAAAATAAATAGCATCTTTTTTTTTCCACCAAGTTGGAGTGCAGTGGCGTGATCTTGGCTCACTGCAACTTCCGCCTTCCAGGTTCAGATGATTCTCCTGCCTCAGCCTCCTGAGTAGCTGGGACTACAGGCATGTGGCACCACAGCCAGCTAATTTTTTTGTATTTTTAGTGGAGACAGGGTTTCACTGAGTTGGCCAGGATGGTCTCCATCTCCTGACCTCGTGATCCGCCTGCATTGGCCTCCCAAAGTGCTGGGATTACAGGCGTGAGCCAGTACACCTGGCCCAACAGCATCTTTTTATGTAGTATTTTGTTAAGATTTTACATAATTAAAATACCACAATAGGTATTACAGTTCTGTATAATGAGCATTTTAGCAAATTCTCCTACTTCTGTGCTCCTCGGTCTGGCACATATGCAGTTATGACAGGAGATACTAAAAGCCTTAGATAAGCATGGTGTATCTTTTGGACATGTCCAGTTTGGAAGAAACTTTTGTATTAAAATAAACTAATAGATTATGAGCTAGACCATAAAATTTACCAGGAAGTTAAAGATAAAAATACCAATTCTTGTGCTTGTTTGGGTTATTTCAAACAATAACTTTGAAATCTATAATTTTTCACCATCAAATCTTCACCTCCTTGCATACTCATTCTCCTAAGTGGTTAGTTGCATTTCAGAAAAGTGTCTCAAATACTGTTCCAGGGCAAGTAATGTTCCAGAAAATAAGTTTAAAGTTTGAAATGTTTATTTTTTGTAAGCCATGAATCTTCACCCTAAGTATATTCTGACATAAAAGCATTTTCATAATTATAAAAGTGCTGATATTACTCTCTATACTATTATATCCCATCCTGGGAAGTAGTTCAGATACAAGAGAATATGCTTCAATATTTTGACTCATGCATTTAATTAATTTTAAAATTAACAGGACAAACCATTAAACAAGAAAGAAGGGAATGAAAAATGGGTTAAAAAAGAATGCAAAATTACAAAAAAAAGTTTTTGAAATTAAACACTTCCAAAAATTGGATTTTCTTAGAAAATATATTAAAAATCATATCTAATTACTTCAGGGTAGCATATATCTTTTTTTTAAAGAATGAGTTAGCATTCCCTATATTGGGTACTGATGGCTAACTTGATGAAAAATGAGATTAAGACTTCTATTTCTTAAAATACCTTTTTAATAAGATATATTAATAGTAGCATTTCTATAAATTCTAGAGTTATTTATTAGGAATTTATTTATATAAACTTATGTGTACATATGTTGTACAGAACATTATATGATCTTTCAATTCTTATATCTGAGCTTAAGCTCTTAATTTTTTTTTTTTTTTGTATGTTGACTGCTACTCTGTGGAGTGCAGTTTAGAGAATGAGCCAGTATTACATGCATAGTAATGTACTAGTACATAATTCATCAGCACTGAGATGTAAAAGTGACAGTGAGGGTGATTGTACCATAGAGGTTCATATGTTGACACTGGTATAGAAAGCTCGCTCCTTAATTCTCTTATCTTTCTCTCAATATTAATAACATAAAATGTTCACTTTTTGTAATTTCTAGCATTTCCCTTCAAAAGAGCTTGATGATGGAAAGATATGACAAAAGAGAATAAATGTCAGAAAAATACCTCGGTCTTGTTTTCTTAATAGAGAAATTAAAATTTAAATATTATACTAAGGAAGAACTGGTAGCTACCAATAGCTACCAAAACACTACTAAATGTTCATATCTGAATGTATTGTGGTATGTTAAGTTCAACAGGGTACTTTTTATTTAATAGTATAGTAAAAGTATCACTAGAAGGTGGATAAATTAAACATTTATAGCAAATTGGTAAGAAAAAATTTTGATCTTAGTATTTTTTAAAATAATTATTTCTATTACTTTCAATCTTGTTCTCCAGAAAAGAAGACCTTCTATAATAGAATTAAACTGAGCTGCTTGGTTGTGTTACATATACAGTATATAAGTAATTAGTATTTTTTTCTCTTTAAAAATAATTTCTAATTACTTCTAATCTTGTTCTCCAGAAAAGATCTTCTGTAATAGAATTAAACTGAGCCACTTGGTTGTGTTACATATACAATATGCAATGAATTTTAAAATTTCTAATTAAATATAAATTTAATAGATTACTTTTTGTGACATAAATGGGAGATAAGATAAAGATGAAGTCTGGTATAACCTAAAAAAATTTAAAGGTTGCCAATATTTTTAAAGTATTTTTAAAAAGTATTTTATGTAAACCTTTAAGAAATCTGTAAAGGTTGCCATTGCAGCTAATTGCTTAAAAATAATTCATATTACAGCAACATTAAATGGACTAAGAAAAAAATACTTGCTGTTAGCTTAGGGTTCTTATGGTACTTGAATTTTTTTTAGAGACATAGTTTTGACTTAACATGTACTAATATTTTCATACATTTTTGTTGCTTAAGATGATGACGTTTTATTTTATTAAAAAATCACTCTGAAAGTGGCATATCCACGATCACAATTTTATCATAGAGATTACTTGCTTATTGTTTATTAAGTAAAATAAATTAATTATTAGTTGATGAAAATAAGCATACTGTTTCAATTTTGAAATATACAAATGACAAATATTTTTTTGAAGTCTCAAATTCATTATTAATCTGTGATATGATATTGAATAATATACATTATATATCAATACTATTATTTTAGCTTACCCTAATCTAGCCTATTGTTGATTATAAGCTTTTAGAATATGTATGTGTATTGCTTTGTAATAACCTTTGTAGTATGTTTCATTCTTAAGTGCTTTAGAAATTGAGAAAATGAAGTATAAATGTTTAGATGTTCAATTTCTTGCAAAGAACAAGGACAGAACAGGTATTTATCACAATGTGTAGAGAAAGCAATCAGAAACAAGAGATTAAATTTATGATTTTTCTCATTATTAGGTATGCTAGTGTGTATGTTATATGCATATAAACACTCAAACTAGCATGATAAATACCACTAGTAATACATTTAAATTACACTTCTACTTGTAGACTAGTATGTCTTTAAAGTGTCTGGGTTTGAATGCTGATTCTACCAGTTGCTAGGTCTATATTCTTGGGCAATGTGAATAAATTATCTGTGCCACAATTTACTCATTTTGAAAGGGGATAATAATGGTACTTACCTCATAGGCTTGTTAAGAAGATTTGTGAGGTTAGTTTCTGTAAACCACTGGGAATAATGTCTCACCTGGAGTAAATGCTAAAAATTGCTAATGGGCCAAGGAACATACCAAGAATATATTAAGAATAGACATTTCTGAAAGACAATATGGTCCGCTGTTACTTTTTCATTTGACGATAACCAGTTTGCAATTTTAAATCTTTGCACATTTGCATATTTTTACCTACCTTTACCAGCAGGCCATGTGTGATGTGTGTGTTTTTGTGTGTGTGTATGTGTGTATTCTGGGAATATATAAACTCTATTTTACATGTCTGCTAAGAGGCCTTAATTGCAGTAGTAATTTAATGGAGGAAAATCATATAATTCACATAAATTCTTTTGGTTATTTAATGACTTAAAAATTGTTAATTGGAATGGTTATTCATGAGGACATTTAGCTATATTATATGTATTTAGCTGTTATATATATATATATAACATATATATATATATATAACATATATATTATATATATGGGGGGAAAAGAGAGAGAGAGAGATGACAATGATAACTTTATAATCTTTCACAAAGTATATTACCTTGACAGATGACAGCTCATGACTAGAGTTCAGAATAACTTTATTTTCCTTTGAAGATCTTCTAGTTGATATGTTGGGGGTTCTTGCCAGCTACAGCATCACTGTCAAGGAGTTGAAGCTTTTGTTCAGCATGCTTCGTGGAGAAAGTGGAATCTGGGTAAGCTGTGGTCAGAGGGAAAGGTATTCAGTATTAGTCCATTAATACTTAATGTTCAACAATTTGTCTCTAGAGAGCTATATACTTGAATTTATAATGGAAATTGCTTTCCTCTTAAATGATTTAGTAAATGTTTTGTAAATGATTTAAAAATAATTTTTCTCTAGTTAGAAAACAGTCCAGTGGCTAACGTGGTATATTAAGTATGATTGCTAAATTTGTACAATGACGTTTCTTTCTTCTACTGTTTCCTCAGCCAAGACATGCAGTAAAATTATTATCAGTTCTTAATCAGATGCCACAGAGACACGGTCCTGATACTTTTTTCAATTTCCCTGGTTGTAGTGCTGCGGTAAGTTTTAAATACATGTGCTGATTTTTATTTATTTATTTATTTTTAGATCAACTTTAGTAAGGTTTAATTTATATGTAACAAAATTTACCAGTTTAGAAAGCACAATTTGATGAGGTTTGAAGTCATACAACCACTACCAATGATTTGAACAATTTCGTCACTCCTCAAAATTCCCTTGTGCTGGTTGGAAGACATTCCCCTCCACTCAGCCTGTTTCTTACTACCTCTGATTTACTTTGTGTTCTTATAGTTTTGCCATTTCTAGATTGTCATATAAATAAAATCATACAGTATATAGTCTTTTTTTTTTTTTTGAGATGAAGCCTTGCTCTGTCACCCCAGCTGGAGTTTAGTGGTGCAATCTCATCTCACTGCAACCTCTGCCTCCTGGGTTCAAGCAATTCTCCTTCCTTAGCCTCTCGAGTAGCTGGGATTATTAGGTGTCTGCCACTGCATCTGGCTAATTTTTGTATTTTTAGTAGAGACGGGGTTTCATCATGTTGGCCAGGATGGTCTCAAAACTCCTGATCTCCTGATCTGCACACCTAGGCCTCCCCATGTGCTGGGATTGAGGCTTTGTGCCCAGCCTGGTGTATAGTTTTTTGTGTTAGGCTTCTTTCACTTACCATGATGGTTCTGAGGTTTTGCATGTCGTAGTTTTAATTACTGTTTTATTCTCCTCTTTTTATATTTGAGTAGTATTGCATTTTACGGATATACCACTCCTATCTATTCACTAGTTGATGGACTTTTGGATTTCTAGTTTGGGGCTATTGTAAATAAAACTGCTGTGAACATTTGAACACAGGTCTTTCTATGGACATATGTTTTATTATCTCTTAATTAAACACCTGAGTGAGATTGCTGGGTTTTCTGGTAACTGCCTGTTTACTTTCATGAGAAACTGTCTACTTGTTTTATATATTAGAACATTGTACATTCCCATCAGCACTATGAGAGTCCCACTCGATCTGCATCCTAGACATTTTCAGTCTTTTAAATTTGAGGCATTAAACAGTTATGTACAGTAGTCCTGCCTTATCCGTGGGAGATGTATGTTCTAAGACTGGCCTGGTGGATACCTGAAACTGTGGATGCTACAGAACTGTCTATATAATATATACTATGATTTTTTTCTTCTACATACATACTTGTGATAAAGTTTAATTTACAAACTGGGCACAGGAAGAGATTAACAACAACAATAATAAAATAGAACTATTATGGCAATATATTGTAGTAAAAGGTTTGTGAGTGTTGTCTCTCCCTCCCTCCCCTCCCTCGTTGTCTCTCTCTCTCAAAATATCTTACTTTATTGTACTCACCTGTTGTTAAATTGTCATTGACCATGAGTAACTGAAACCATGAAACCACAGATAAGAGGGGATCTACTGTAATGGTACCTCATCATAGTTTTAATTTTGCATTTTGTTCATGACTGATGATGAGCATTTTTCATGTGTTTATTGGTCATTCTTATATCTTCATTTGTAATGTTTCTGTTCAAATATTCTATTCATTTTAAAAAATTGGTTGTTTATTTTATTATCCTAAGAGTTTATTGTATATTTGGAAAGTAATTTCATCTATTAGATAAAGGTAAAATATTTCCTTTTTTAATAAGTCAAGAAAACTTATGTTGTTTGATAATAAAATGTTATTTATATTGCCTGATAAAACTGCCTAAACTAATTGCTTAAACATTAAAATCTGAAAGGTTAATATATGGAAAATTTTGATTCATTTGTAGGGTTTAACTTTTCATTTGAAATTGTGTGTGTGTGTGTGTGCATGCCCGTATATATGTGAGTGTATGTATATGTGTTTGTGTATTTTTTGAACAGCAAGCACTTATAAGTCTTTGACTACTTTGATATTATTCATTGACCACCTACAGAGTGTTTTCTATATCTTCAGTCATTATACTTGGAGTGTAGATACATTCCTTACTCTTAAAGAACTCTGATGGCTAGACTCATGCAAATACAGCTTGCTACAATAAGAGTTATAAATGGTACTGTAGATTTAGGTACTCAAAACTATGGGAATACAATTGAAAAGAGAAGCCAAGCTAGGTTAAAGTCCAGAAAAGCTTCACAGATGGAGAACCTATTACTCTGCTCTTGAAGAATAATTTAGATTTTGTTGGAAGGAAGAATGATTTGGATAGAAGCAACATGATGTATAGAAAGAGGAACTGTATAAGTGTACAAATTTCAAAGGATATTTTGGCTTTAAATATTCAATCTCCTTTAACCAAATGGATTACTACTGAAAACGTAGCATAAACCATAGAAAACTGAAATTCTGAGGCTTACGTGTATGAGACTGTATACTGATAAAACTAGATGGGGACTTCTTGGAATATAGTCTGAAACCCCCTGTGTAACCTAGAGATAAAATCTGATTCACTGAGCATTTGAAAGTTGAATGCTTCTATAATCAACAAATGCTGTTTAGGTGCACTTACATTGTTTTAATAAAATACTAGCCTTTATTTTTTAGATTTGTTCATAATATTTATACTTGATTGTTTTTCAATCTTCAAAAGCCATATTTGACATTAGCTACTATCACATTTCCTTTAACTGATACTTTTGTACCTTTTCTCATTGCCTTGTAGGCAATTGCCTTGCCTCCTATTGCAAAGTGGCCTTATCAGAATGGCTTCACCTTAAATACTTGGTTTCGTATGGATCCATTAAATAACATTAATGTTGATAAGGATAAACCTTATCTTTATTGGTAAGTAATATGTTTAATTTTAGTACTTATTTCTTTAAGTTCTTGAATTCTATAGATATATAGTCTCAAGGCAACTTAGATAGAATATATGCATGCTAAAACTATGAAGACACTGTAAATTAGTTTTATTTATGTATGTATGTATGCATTTATTTTGCTATTGATTCTAGGTCATCTGCCTCATGATTATCATTCTTTTTCATTTGCAGTTTAAGAGTCAAAGGTACAGACTTTCTGTCCCAGTCTCCTTCAGTGTGTATCAGTTGTGGAATTTTTAGTGAGGATTGCTGGTCCCTGAAAAAAATTCCAAACTTTTACCAGATTTCATTCATTTTATCTTTTTCCTTACCTTTGTTCTTTGAGCATAACTGGCATGTGCTTTAAAAATTTTAATAATAGCTACATAAGAAATTATAAGATTATTTAGTGTAGACAACTAGAATGAGTTGATCAACCCAACAATGTGTTGATCTGTAAGGAGTAAATGCTTGGTAATTTTAGTATTCCAGTTATGCACAGTACAGCATGCTTACCAATAGGAACATCAAACATTCATTGATTGCCATACTATATGCTAGGCATTTTGTTTACATACATGAATTTATTTAATGCTTGCAATAATCCAAAATAAGACTACCTGTGTTCAAGTACTGGCTTCACCACCTACTATTCACCCTGTACTTCAACTCTAAAATGAGGATAGTAATAGTGCCTATCACGTAGGATTTAATGAGAGAATCATATTTAAAGCTCTTTGTATAATGGCTGGCTCAGAAATGTGAACACAGAAATATGTGAGCTATTACTACATTCTATAAAATATTATATATGGATAATAATGAGAGTAAGTTTTAAATCAGTATCTGAACTTTCAGACATAAATGGGGTTGGACTTCAAAGTGGTCATTTGGGAGATCATACATTAATTTCAGTGGTACCTTCATTTTTCAATGATTAAACATGTTTCTACATGTTGATTAAATTTACAGCTCAGGGAATGCTCCTCTAGAAGAAAACAACTGTATTTCATAGTTAAATCTTTTTTAAACTAAAAATGTACTGCTTTGCTCCATCATCAACTGCATTATTTATCAAAGCTGACTCTGACCAAGTTTGTTTTTTTTCTTTTTTTTTTTAATTTGTAAGCTATTTTCAAAGGTATACCAGAATTAGAGAGGAGGTTGTTATTTAAAATGTGAACTTTGTGTAAATGTGTTCTATATTTGCTGATTGCAAATGGTCCTTAAAGGTAGATAAAGTCTACTTGGTGGGAGGCTTTTGTTGGCAATTGATTTGTTTTTATGTATTTCTAAGATTTTAGGTTGAAATACTGAAAGCTTCCATAGTCTTTTATTTCCTAGTTTAAATTTCTTATCTTTAGTTATTTTAAACATTTTATATATTTTTTAGTTTGTATTTGCACATATTAAGCTCCTTCTACTGTCCAGGGAAATAAGTTTGATTTTTATAAGAATGTTTAATAGCCATTAGATGTTTAGTTCTTTTTATCAGAGGATATTATACTATGCTCAGTTTTCCTTACAGTTTTCGTACTAGCAAAGGAGTTGGTTACTCTGCTCATTTTGTTGGCAACTGTTTAATAGTCACATCATTGAAGTCCAAAGGAAAAGGTTTTCAGCATTGTGTGAAATACGATTTTCAACCACGCAAGGTAGGTAAAAGTAAATATTTTTATAACTCACCTGTTATGACAGAATTCTTAATTCACCTTTTATGACCTGTGTAGTATTTTCTTTCACTGTTTTCCTATGCTTTTAATGGTTTTGTATTACCCTTGTCTGCATTTTCTTTTTACTTTTATGTCTAATTTTTGTCTGCTATGAGATAAGTATTTTGTTCTCTCATAGTGTATTTCTCTCACACTCTCTATCTCAGTCTGATTTGTTTTTTGGCATTCTTTCAATAAATACTTATTATTTACTGAGGAACAGACACCATTTTAGGCACTAGGGATTTGTAAATATTTGGCTTTTTAAAAAAATTTAAATGTTAAACCCCCAGATTAAGCAAGGCACAGATACATTTGTGGAGGAGATTCACCTAATCCTAGTAGTTCTGAATCTTGTTTCCTGAGATTGAAGGTTTTGTTAATTTGTGAGGCTTTAATAATGCTGGCTTCAAGGAGAAGAATGTTGCTATTGTTTGTTAGTTTTGGCTCAGGAAATGTGTCTTTACTTAATATCCCAAAGAATAGCAGAGACAAGGTCAAAGCACATTGTAAAAACTGCTCTAAAGAGAAAATGCAGAGAAATGTGCAAGTATATAATTAGAAATTGTAAGAGATAATGCATTTATAATCAGGTGGCATTTTCTAGAGAGATTTTCCTTCCTGTGTACCAGACTCCATCTTTGTGTCAGAGCAACGAACCATCTGAAAGTTCAGGTGAAATAAAACAAGAACAGAATGCATAAGAGTTTTCATCACACATGTTTAAGGCTTTGTTCCCCTTGCAGGTTCAAGGTTCTTTCTTGGATATATGACAGTTAGATTGTCAGTGTTTCTTAGGGCATACTGCCTTCTCCTGACAGAAATACTGCCTTACCCTTTTTGATTAAGGGTACTATCATAACCATTCTGACGAACCCAAATGTGGTGAGAGTGAGGTCTTTATTTGTTTTCTTGTTGCTTGTGATCTGATGTGTGTCTTGTCATATACAGAAAAAAATATTATTTTGGATGGTATTTTCAAAAATTTGTTTTGATTTTACGTGATTCTAATGAAAATATTTTCTTTATATTTAAAGGCAGCAATTGTGGTTTCTATTAAAGAATATCAATTTAACAATAATTCATTAAGATATGCTTAGAAAATACTTTAAAAAGCAATGATTCTGAATAAATGTATTCATTCATTATAATGGTATATCTTCATTTTTTTAATACAAATTGATTATTTTAATGCAAATCCCATTGCCTTTGCTCTGGAAATTCTATTTTATTAGAATTAAGGTGAGACCAAGATAGTTTGATAAAAGTGCCAAATTATTTTGAATTTCAGTGGAATTGATTAGAAGTACTGAGTATTGGTATTATACTTTTCATGGTAGGATTATGGATTTTTAACAAATATTCTAGGTAATTTTTTTTATCAGACAATTTTAGGAAACAGTTAAGAGTTTACATGCAAACAATTAGAGTGAAGTTATAAACAATGAAATTATCATTAACCAATAAAAAGTACTTTAACTCATTTGTTCTCACTTCTTCTATTTTATCTCTTCTTTACTCTTTACTTGTGGAAAACACATTCTCCTTTGTAAAGTTCTCAATATGCAGTGATTCTAAGGGGTCTAATCAAGAGCAGGGCCAGAGAATGATGTGGATTTTTAAAAGTCTTCTGTGAAGGTTCTCATAAACCTTGAAAACACATAAGTATTTGATTTTACTGTGTTTTAGTATTCAAAGTAAGTTCTTTCTCTTGTTTCTTCCTTTCTTTAATTTTCCACAGATGCCCTAGCTAAGTTGTTGTTATCCTTCCCAACAAGATATTTACTGGCCTTTCAAAAATAAATCTTTACATTAAAACCTTTGCTTTCCAACTTCACCACTTACCGGCTTTTAGAACTTGTGAAGATGGACGTAAACGATTAGCATATTACCAAATAGGTAATATGTGCTCTAGACATAATTAGCTACTATTGATATCATGCTGTACTTTTCTTATCTTCAACTTTAATTTGTAATATAAATCTTATGGAGTCTTAATACGGATCTTTTTTTTTCTTATTCCTGGTCATGTCTTTCTTTTACAAATTTCTGTTTGAGTCTCAAACTAAATGCAGACTTTAATATATATACATAATATCACTATGCACACATAGTTTCCAAGTTTATTTTTATTTTCACTAGTCAAAGTATATGAGGTCAAAAGTTAGGTTTTGTTTTAACGATTCAAAAAGTCACTTGTGTCTGTTATCTATAGAGTACATTTTGATGTACCAAGGAAAGAGAAAAGTTACTTTCCTTGTAAATAAGTTCTATGGTCTTAAATGAGATCAGTTCATTAATTTATCAGTACATTCATTTATCATTCATTTAATTTTATCATATATTATTGTTACAACCAAAAGAAAACTTTGATAAATTCCAAATCTGATTAATTTTCCTCTATTAATTATTTTAAGTTAATGGTACCCTTACCCATCTAAGTGAACTTTGGAAGCCATCTTTGACTCCCCTTTTATATGTTAACACTTCCTATCAGTTCTGTTAGTTAATTCCCATCCCCATTTTAAAATTATTGATGCTTCTGTCTTAGCTCAGCTGCTTATGGTGTCTTACCTCAACCTTTGCAGTAGTTTTTTAGTTTTCTGTTCATCCACACTTGCCAACCTATCTCACCTCCAGATTGCTACCAGTTATTTTCTATAACTATAGAGCTGGTCCTTTAACTTTCCTACTCACAGTTATTTAGTTATACCACATTATGCAAAAAATGAAGGCCAGGTTCTTAAAAATATCTGGTCTTTGCCTGTTTTTGTTTTTGTGTTTCTTGCTAAACCTACACACTGAGGAAAATTTTGTCAAGCATCTGCTCTACCATACTAAGATTCTGCCTGGATTTTTTTCCCCCTTGTCTACTGAACAATTACTTTTCATCCTTCAAGCTCAGTCTTATGGTTCAATTTATTCTTTAAGTGAATACTTCTATGATAGTCTTTCTTCTCTATTTGTCTTTCCTTCCCTGTTACCTGTAGTAATTACTTTTATTACTCCCAAATCTGTATTTTAGATATTCTCTATTATTTTCATTGTTTCTTTAGTGAAACTTCCTTGAGTGTGTATATGTTGTCTGTCCTTATATACCCATGATCCAAGGTTGGGGCAGGGTACTTGGCATAAAGTAGGCTGTCAATACATTTTTTGAATGAATGAATGAATGAATGATTCTGCAAGGTAAATAATAATCAACTTTAGCATAAACAAACCTTGTCATGAGGATATAGTAGATGAAAATAAAATAGCAGTTTGGTTAATAGTGTCTTATTTATGAGTACCAAATATTCAAGAGCTTTTCTTCATAGTTTTCATACATTATTTATAATATTCACAAGAAATCCACAAAGTAGGCATTATTATAACCCTTTTTCAGAGATGGAAGTAGGTTCAGATATGCTAAGTAATTTGCCAGAAGCCACAGAGCTAGTAACTTGGGAACCCAATTCATGTTGTTATGAAGTAAAATTAATCCTGCTCAGCACGTTATCTGGAGTAGTAAGAACTCAGTAAGTATTGTTTGAATGAGTACTTTTCTATAATAAGTATAGCAGTAAGTATAATAATACATTTAGTATTCATCTTTGAGCAACTATCTTTGAGCAAGAAATTTTTGTCTAAATATAGGCATTTATTTGTGTCTCTTCTCTTTAGAAATGTAAAGTTTCTACACATTGTACTCCAGAATATAAAAATTGTGTCTTCTGTGTTGTTTAGATAGCATTCTAGTTGAATATTTTCAAACTCAGTGAAGGTGTAATATGTGTAAACTTTAATTCTTACACATGTAACATTCTGTAAGATTTTCCTTAAATTTATTTGAAGCTAATTTTTTATGGTTTCTTCTTGATAATTTAGCAATACTTAGAAACAGTTGTTAAATGACTACATTAACGGTTTTCTTTTCTGATTTTAATCAGTGCTAACATATATGTTGCTTTCTAATAAAGTGAAAGACTTAGTTTGCAATAAATTAATGATTACCTGGAATGAAAAGAACTTAATAAAGGATATGCATTTTATGTTTTTATTTATTTTATATTATAAAATATATATATTTAATTGTACTTTATGTTCTGGGGTACATATGCAGATCATGCAGGATTGTTGCATAGGTACATATATGGCAATGTGGTTTGCTGCCTCCATCTCTCCATCACCTATACCTGGCATTTCTCCTCATGTTATCCCTCCCCAACCTTCCCACCCCCTGCTGTCCCTCCCAAGCCCCCACCAACAGACCCCAGGGTGTGATGCTCTCCTCCCTGTGTCCATGTGTTCTCATTGTTTAACACCCATCTGAGTGAGAACATGTGGTGTTTGATTTTCTGTTATTGTGTCAGTTTGCTGAGAATGATGGTTTCCAGATTCATCCATGTCTCTAAAAGGACACAAACTCATCATTTTTTCTGGCTGCATAGTATTCCATGGTTTATATGTGCCACATTTTCCTTGTCCAGTCTATCATTGATGGGCATTTGGGTTGGTTCCAGTTCTTTGCTATTGTGAACAGTGCCATAATGAACATACGTGTGCATGTGTCTTTATAATAAAACGATTTATAATCCTTTGGATATATATACCCAATAATGGGATTACTGGGTCAAATGGAATTTCTGTTTCTAGGTCCTTGAGGAATTGCTGCACTGTCTTTCACAATGGTTGAACTAGTTTACACTCCCACCAACAGTGTAAAAGTGTTCCTGATTCTCCACATCCTTTCAAGCATCTGTTGTCTCAAGATTTTTTAATGATCGCCATTCTAACTGGCATGAGATGGTATCTCAGTGTGGTTTTGATTTGCATTTCTCTAATGACCAGTGATGATGAGCATTTTTTCATATGTTTGTTGGCCTCATATATCTCTTCTTTTATATATGAAAAGTGTCTGTTCATATCCTTCACCCACTTTTGAATAGGCTTGTTTGTTTTTTTCTTGTAAATCCGCTTTAGTTCTTTGTAGATTCTGGATATTAGCCTTTTGTCAGATGGGTAGATTATAAAAACTTTTTCCCATTCTGTTGGTTGCCATTCACTCTAGTGATTGTTTCTTTTGCTGCGCAGAAGCTCTGGAGTTTAATTAGATCCCATTTGTCTATTTTGGCTTTTGTTGCCAATGCTTTTGGTGTTTTAGTCATGAAGTCCTTGCCTATGTGTATATCCTGAATGGTTTTACCTAGGTTTTCTTCTAGGGTATTTATGGTGTTAGGTCTTATGTTTAAATCTTTACTCCATTTCGAGTTAATTTTTTTATAAGGTGTCAGGAAGGAGTCCAGTTTCTGCTTTTTGAACATGACTAGCCAGTTTTCCCAACACCATTTATTAAATAGGGAATCATTTCCCCATTGCTTGTTTTTGTCAGGTTTGTCAAAGATCAAATGGTTGTAGATGTGTGGCATTGCCTCCAAGGCGTCTGTTCTGTTCCATTGATCTATATCTCTGTTTTGGTACCAGTGCCATGTTGTTTTGATTACTTTAGCCTTGTAGTATAGTTTCAAGTCACTTAGTGTGATGCCTCCAGCTTTGTTTTTTTTTTTTGCTTAGAATTGCCTTGACTATGCAGACTCTCTTCTGGTTCCATATGAAGTTTAAGGTTGTTTTTCCAGTCCTATGAAGAGAGTGATTGGTAGCTTGATGGGGATAGCATTAAATCTATAAATTACTTTGGGCAGTATGGCCATTTTCATGATATTGATTCTTCCTAACCATGATCATGGAATGTTTTTCCATCTGTTTGTGTCCTCTCTTATTTCATTGAGCAGTGGTTTGTAGTTCTCCTTGAAGAGATCCTTTACATCCTTTGTTAGTTGTATTCCTAGATATTTTATTCTCTATGTAGCAGTTGTGAATGGGAGTTCGATCTTGATTTGGCTCTCTGTTATTCTTGTTATTGGTGTATAGGAGTGCTTGTGATTTTTGCACATTGATTTTGTATCCTGAGACTTTGCTGAAGTTGCTTATCAGCTTAAGGAGATTTTGGGCTGAGATGATGGGGTCTTCTAAATTTACAATGATGTCATCTGCAAATAGAGACAATCTGACTTCCTCTTTTCCTAACTGAATACCCTTTATTTCTTTCTCTTGCCTGATTGCCCTGGTCAGAACTTCCAATACTGTGTTGAATAGAAGTGGTGAGAGAGGGCATCCTTCTCATGCCAATTTTCAAAGGGAATGCTTCTAGATTTTGCCATTCAGTATGTTATTGGTTGTGGGTTGGTCATAAATAGCTCTTATTACTTTAGATATGTTCCATTGATATCTAATTTATTGAGAGTGTTTAGCCTAAAGGGCTGTTGAATTTTGTTGAAGGCCGTCGCTGCATCTATTGAGATAATCATGTGGTTTTTGTCTTTGGTTCTGTTTATGTGGTGAATTACATTTATAGACCTGTGTATGTTGAACCAGCCTTGCATCCCCAGGATGAAGCCTACTTGATCATGATGGATAAGCTTTTTGATATGCTGTTGCAATCGGTTGGCCAGTACTTTATTGAAGATTTTTGCATTTATGCATATCGGCCTGAAGTTTTCTTTTTTTGTTGAGACTCTGCTGGGTTTTGGTATCAGGATGATGTTGGTCTCATAAAATGATTTGGGAAGGATTCCCTCTTTTTGTATTGTTTGGAATAGTTTCAGGAGTGGTACCAGCTCCTCTTTGTATGTCTGGTAGAATTCGGCTGTGAACCCATCTGGACCTGGGCTTTTTTTTGGTTGGTAGGCTATTAATTGCTGCGTCAACTTCAGCCCTTGTTATTGGTCTCTTCAGGGTTTCAACTTCTTCCTGTTTTAGACTTGGGAGGGTGCAAGTATCTAGGAATTTATCCATTTCTTCCAGGTTTACTGGTTTGTGTGCATAGAGTTGTTTGTAGTAATCTCTGATGGTGGTTTATATTTCTGTGGAATCAGTGGTGATAACCACTTTATTGGTTTTTATTGCATCTATTTGATTCTTCTCTCATTTCTTTTTTATTAATCTGGCTAGGAGTCTGTCTATTTTGTTGATCTTTTAAAAAACCCAGCTTCTGGATTTATTGATTTTTTGAAGAGTTTTTTTATATCTCTGTCTCCTTCAGTTCTGCTCTGATCTTAGTTATTTTTTGTCTTCTGCTAGCTTTTGAGTTTTTTTGATCTTGCTCTTCATGCTCTTTCAATTTTGATGATAGGGTGTTGATTTTAGATCTTTCCTTGCTTCTCATTTGGGCATTTATTGCTATATATTTTCCTCTAGATACTGCTTTAAAGGTGTCCCAGAGTTTCCAGTACATTGTGCCTTCCTTCTTGGTTTCAAAGAGCATCTTTATTTCTGCCTTCATTTCGTTGTTTATCCAGTTGACATTCAGGAGCCAGTTGTTCAGTTTCCTTGAAGTTGTATGGTTCTAAGTTAGTTTCTTAATCCTGAGTTCTAATTTGATTGCACTGTGGTCTGAGAGACTGTTTATGATTTCTGTTCTTTTGCATTTTCTGAGGAGTGATTTATTTCCACTTATGTGGTCAATTTTAGAGTTGGTGTGATGTGGTGCGGAGAAGAATGTATATTCTGTGGATTTGGGGTGGAGAGTTCTGTAGATGTCCATTAGGTCCACTTGGTCCAGATCTGAGTTCAAGTCCTGGATATCTTTGTTAATTTTCTGTCTGGTTGATCGGTCTAATATTGACAATGGAGCGTTAAAGTCTCCCACTATTACTGTGTGGGGGAGTCTAAGACTCTTTGTAGGTCATTAAGAACTTGCTTTATGTATCTGGGTGCTCCTGTATTGGGTGTGTATATATTTAGGATTGTTAGCTCTTCTTGTTGCATTGATCCTTTTACTATTATGTAATGCCCTTCTCTGTCTCTTGATTGTTGTGTTGGCTTAAAGTCCATTTTATCAGAGACTAGGATTGTAACTCCTGCTTGTTTTTGCTCTTGATTTGCTTGGTAAATCTTCCTTCACCCCTTTATTTTGAGCCTATGTGTGTCTTTGCACGTGAGATGGGTTTCCTGAATACAGCACACCAATGAGATTTGACTTTTTACCCAATTTGCCAGTCCGTGTCTTTTGATTGGGCATTTAGCCCATTTACATTTAAGGTTAATATTGTTATGTCTGAATTTGATCTTGCCATTTTGATGCTAGCTGGTTGTTTTGCCTGTTAGTTGATGCAGTTTCTTCACTGTATCAGTGGTCTTTACCATTTGGTACATTTTTGAAGTGGCTGGTACTGGTTGTTTCTTTCCATGTTTAGTGCTTCTTTCAGGAGTTCTTGTAAGGCAGGCCTGTGGGTTACAAAATCTCTCAGCAATTCCTTGTCTGTAAAGGATTTTATTTCTTCACTTATGAAACTTAGTTTGGCTGGATGTGAAATTCTAGGTTGAAAATTGTTTTCTTTAAGGATATTGAATATTGGCCCCACTCTCTTCTGGCTTGTAGGGTTTCTGCTGAGAGATCTCTGTGAGTCTGATGGGCTTCTCTTAGTGGGTAACCCAACCTTTCTCTCTGGCTGCCCTTAGCATTTTTCCCTTCATTTCAACCCTGGTGAATCTGACGATTATGTGCCTTCGGGTTGCTCTTCTTGAGGAATATCTTTATAGTGTGTTCTCTATTTTCTGAATTTGAATGTTGGCCTGTCTTGCTAGGTTGGAGAAGTTCTCCTGGATAATATCCTGACGCGTGTTTTCCAGCTTGGATTCATTCTCTTCATCACATTCAGGTATGCCTATCAAGTGTAGATTAGGTCTTTTCACATAATCCCATATTTCTTGGAGGCTTTGTTCATTTCTTTTCACTCTTTTTTCTCTAATCTTGCCTTCTCGTTTTATTTCATTGAGTTGATTTTCAATCTCTGATATCCTATCTTCTGCTTGGTCGATTCAGCTATTGAAATTTTTGTATGCTTTGCATAGTTCTTGCATTGTGTTTTACAGCTCCATCAAATCATTTATATTATTCTCTAAGCTATTTATTCTTGTTAGCATTTCATCTAATCTTTTTTCAGTGTTCTTAGTTTCTTTGCATTGGGTTAGAACATGTTCTTTTAGCTCAGAGACGTTTGTTAGTACTCACCTTCTGAAGCCTGTTTCTGTCAATGCGTCAGACTCATTCTCCATCCAGCTTTGTTCCTTTGTTGGTGAGGAGTTGTGATCCCTTGGAGGAGGAGAAGCATTCTGGTTTTGGGTGTTTTCATCCTTTTTGCGCTGGTTTCTTTCCATCTTCTTGGATTTATCTACCTGTGGTCTTTGTAGTTGGTGACTTTTGGATGAGGTCTCTGAGTGGACATCCTTTTTGTTGAGCTGAAGCTATTTCTGTCTTTTGGTTTCCTTTTAACAGTCAGGACCCTCTGCTGCATGACTGTTGGAGGTCAACCCCAGACCCTGCTTGCCTGGGGATCACCCATGCAGGCTGCAGAACAGTATGGGCTGCAGCTGGTTTCTTCTTATGTTTTCTTTGTCCCAGAAGGGTACCTGCCAGATATCAGCCTGAGCTCTCCTTTATGGGGTGTCTGTTTGGATATATGGGGGCTGGAGAGCTGCTTGAGGAGACAGTCTGTCCCTTATAGGAGCTCAAGTGCTGTGCTGGGAGCTCCGTTGTTCTGTTCAGAGCTGCTGGGCAGGTGCGTTTAAGTTTGCTGCAGTGGAACTCATAACTGCCTCTTTTCCTGGGTTCTCTGCCCTTGGAAGGTGGGGCTTTATTTGTAAGTTCCTGTGGTGCTGCTCCCTTTTTTCAGAGATGCCCTGCCCAGCAAGGTCTTTCAGCAGAGGTATTGCTGAGCTGTCATGGGCTCTATCCAGCTGCTGTTTGAACTTGTGTGTGGTTTTGTTTACAGAGGTATGGTTAGAACTTCCTTGGTAATGGATGTCTGCCTCAGTAGTGGCGGACTGCCTCAGTAATGGCGGATTGCCTAAATAATGGTGGATTGCCTCTGTAATGGCAGATGCCCTTCCTCCCACCAAGCTGGACCATTCTGGGTTCAGCTGCACCTGCTGTGAAACTCTCAATCCAGAGCTTTTCAAATTGCTGGTCTTTGTGGGGGTGGGACCCGCTGAGCCAGATTACCTGACTCCCTGTTTCAGACCCCTCTTTTTCAGTTGAATGGGCAGCTCTGTCTCCCAGGCATTCCAGGTGCCAGTTGAAATGGCCACCCAGATTTGTGTGAGTTTTTGTGTGGAAACCCACAGCACTGGCTGAAACAGCCATGCTAGAAACTCATGGCACTGTTTGGCTCGGGAATCTCTGGGTCTGTGGGCAGTAAAAACTTGTTTGGAAATGCAGTGACCACTCACCCTCAGCGTTGTTCTCACTGGGAACTGTACTCCAGAGCTGTTCCTGTTTGGCCATGTTTGCTCTCTCAGTATATGCATTTTAGACAGCTAAATGGCATGACCTGACCTTGCTTTTATAGAGGCACACTGTTATTTTGTATTATTGACTTTTTGGAGTTCTTTAGCACACAATTTTTTTTTTTTTTGAGACAGTCTTGCTCTGTCACCCAGGCTAGAGTACAGTGGTGCAATCTTGGCTCACTGCAACCTCTGCCTTCCAGGTTCAAGTGATTCTTGTGTCTCAGCTTCCTGAGTAGCTGAGATTACAGGCACATGCCATGATGCCTGGCTAATTTCTGTATTTTTACTAGAGACAGCATTTTACCGTGTTGGCCAGGCTGGTCTCCAACTTCTGAGCTTAGTTGATTTGCCCACCTTGGCCTCCCAAATTGCTGGGATTATAGGCATGAGCCACTGTGCCCAGCCTATTTTTAATTTCTAAATTGAAATGAACAAAATTGAATTTTGCTCAAAGTATTTTAGATACCTTGAAATAACTAATATTTTAGTGATTAAAGATTATTATTATAACTTTTTATTTCTCAAAATATATAGGAAATAATTGAGTAGTGTATTTAAATAATCTGCAGAACAAAGTTTGTATTTTATATTTTGGTGGGAGAGAGAAACCAGACTAATTTTACCCCCTTAACTTCAGGAAGCATACTTGTTCAGATGTCTATAAATCATTTGTATTTGTCCACACTTTAGAAAAAACATTTCTACATTCTCATTTTAGGCTGTTAACTCTCAAGAGAATAAAGGTTGTTTCAGAAATGAAATAATCCATATTAAAATAGATACTTAAAATGCTTTCTGATACCAGTAAATGTAAAATGGGCACTCAGTGAACTCATTTATTGATTCTTAATAAATGTTCACAAATTATTAAGTTATTTAATGTATAATTATCACTGGATTTACTAAATCTGAATTGTGAAATTGATATTAATTAAATCTTACTGTAAATGCTAAAATGTTGTTTCTTTGGCAGATCTTTCCTGACGATGCAATCCAAAATAGAATACTAGTTTATTCTTTTTCAGTTTATACTGTTTTTTTCTGCTCACTATAATCACCATGATTTATAATTCTGTTTGTTTAATTGTGTCATGTGTATTTCTTTTATTAGCTCATAAATTGTAGGAGAACTGGTCAGCCTCGGTATCTGCAGTGTCTGTCACAATGTAAATTTTAAATGAAGGAACACAAATAAGTTGTATTTCTGCAATTTTAGATCTTGGTATAGTGGAAGGACTATCACTCTGTAGGTCAAGGGGTTGTAGTTCTCTCTTCTCCATGAATATTCTTTATGCCACTTCTACCGTCTGTGAAATGAGAGATGGGAAGGGGGACTCGAGGAAGTGGTATTAGATGATCGTTATTAGTCTTGCCAGCTTATTCTGGTAGGGTTTTATGAAAGTTATAATTGCATTTTAGACCATAATAACCAAACATACATATTAATATATTTAATTTTTTTTATTTAAGTGGTACATGATCAGCATTGTCCACATTTACAATCGATGGAGGAACAGTGAAATTCGGTGTTATGTTAATGGACAACTGGTATCTTATGGTGATATGGCTTGGCATGTTAACACAAATGATGTAAGTCTTTATTTTTCTGTATGTGTTTTAATGTGTTTGAGAGTGCGATCTATCATTACAATATGAATTGAATAATAAAATATTTTGGTAGAAACTTAAAACTTTGAAAGTTTATTATTTTTATTAAATGAGTCTTTTATTGTTAAAGTTAGTATAAGAAAGTTGCTAAAAGACATGATTAGTGGTAGAAAAATAGGAACATCTGGCCAGAGTTTTCAATTTTTTAGATCAAAAACCATGAATCCAGTATTCTGTTTTTTCCAGCATTGCTAAAAAGTGTAGTTTACCACTTATTTAGATATGGAAAGGAGACCCTAAACAGAAATCTAACATATAGTCACTATTATTAATTACATAGTGATACATACTATGGAGGAAAAAAATAAGTGGGGTTACAGAAAATGTAGGTGTAAGGAAGGGAGAGGCCAGATGGTCCAGAGATGATTTCAGTAGGAGTTGAGCAAAGAAAGGTATGTGGGTAACTTATTCTATTCAGTGGGAACAGTGAGTGCAAAGGCTTTGAGGCAGAATAGGAAAGTTCAAGGAAAAGGCAGTCAATTGGTCTGGAGCAGAGGGAGGAAGGTGCAGAATAATATTCAGAGATTAGGTTAGGCAGAAATCATTCTGGCCTTTGTAAGCAAAGCTTGGGCTCTCACATCTTACTCAGCTTAAAAAGTCCTTGGAAGATTTTGAGCAGACAAGTGATGTGTGCTTATATTTTAAAAGTATCAGTCCACCTGCAGTAGAATATTATGAAGGGCAATTACAGAAGTAGGAAGATCACTTAAATGGCTTACTGCCATGCAACAAAGAGATTATATTAGTTTCTACCAGTGTGTTAGCAGTGGAACAGGTGACATAGTTGGATTCTAGGTAGAGGAACTCTAGAATTAAAGCCTCAAGGGTCCTTACGGTTTCTCTACTTTGGACTTTTCATTGTCTACATTCCAACCCATCAGAGCCAAAGTGAAAGGTTGGTTTTAATGCTAAAGTACCTTCAAGCTCAGTAAGATACAACTCTGAAGCATACCCGATTTTATTAGGACTTACCTCTTAAATACAATTCATTTCTCAGTTTTGTTTGCATCTCTCTAGGCTTTCATCTCCCAAAGGGCAGTTGTTGCTTATCTTGCCTTATTTTCTTTTTGCTAGTACAGTGTGTCTGCTTCATAATTTATCCCCTGGATTGGGGCTTGGCAGCCTATAGCTAACCAAATCTGACCCTCCCCCTGTTGCTGATTTTGTGTAAGCTGGGGGCTAATTGTCTTGGCTTTTATTTTTTAAAGGTTTTTTTTTTTTTAAAGACACGAATAAAATCAAAGAGGAATGGTACAGTAACCAAGTGGGCCTGGCAAAGTTTAAAATATTTTCTGTCTGTCCCTTTACAGGAAAAGTTGTTTTTTTCTGCCCTGGAAACTCATAGATGAGCCACAACCAATAAATATTTAATAGAATGTTGTTTTCAGAATTAGAACACACAGGTGAAATTCTGCTTTTTATCTTCTCTCCAGAGGAGATCTCTCCAGAGTCTTTTTACTATAGAGTGAAAGAAATCCTAGTTGTCTTGACTTGTTAAATGATAAGACAGTATCTTGAAAAGAAAAGACATAGATTTTTTCAATTTTTTGTAATAATGCTCTAAGCAGTGGAGAATCCCAGATAATAACACATATATACATACTTTATACAGTTAAAGTTCCTATACTTTTAATTAAATATTGAGTATTTAGTGATGATTAACTTTTTTCTGTCTTTTTACCTCATTCTTAATTTTTTTTGTTACTTTATTGAAGTACCAAAGGCATTTCTTACATATATAATTATTGCTCATTCATTCTAAGGTGCAAAATAGCCTGTGGGGATAGGGCAAGGGAACTGAGCCATGATTGCTTTCCCTGGTGTTGGTTGTGGGGTATAAGAAATAGAGGTAGGAGAGATCTTGTTAAGCTTTTGGGTTCTTCAGTGCTGAATTCCTCATGTGGAGAGCATTGTACCATCTGCTTTAAGCAGCAGATTTTAGTGTTATTGTTTATTTGATTTTGTATAATTTCTACTGATAGATGAGAAGGGATTGATTTTCTTTGTGTCTTTTACTTAATGTGAAGAAATAGAGAAATAGATATATAATTTGAAAAATAAAGTAGGATGAAAAAATTCGACCCTTTGTGTTCATAATTGAACTGTAGAACAGTCATTTCCTTGATTCAGATCAATCTCTAGAGTTTTAAAATTAATTTAACTTTTGTAAATAAATAATTATAAGCTCTTTTGCCTTTAACTATAATATTTGAAAAGTGGTAAGTCTGAAGATTGAATAGGTGGTTTTTGTTTATATTAGCTTAAACATAAATGTAAAACATGTAACTGATCATTTTTCACAAAAACTTGACTGGCATTTGTTATTTAAATAATAAAGTCTAAATTGATGCTTTCTTCTGTTATTATTGTTATATTTTAAGTTATTCATGATAATGAAGGCTGATTTAAGGATTTCAGCCTTTTCGTCATTAAAAATAATGCGTTTGATTTTTTTTATGACTTTTAAAAATAGAGCTATGACAAGTGCTTTCTTGGATCATCAGAAACTGCTGATGCAAATAGGGTGTTCTGTGGTCAACTCGGTGCCGTGTATGTGTTCAGTGAAGCACTCAACCCAGCACAGATATTTGCAATTCATCAGTTAGGACCTGGATATAAGGTAGTAATAACTATAATTTTATAAGTTCTATGGAGAGTTTTTGATGTAAAACATGGTATAATATAATTTTTAGTGAAAATATTTCTTCAGTATGGTTTAAGAATCATTTCTACTTTTTGGAATGTAGTCAGTTTTTATTGTTTGTTTCTTTTTGATTTAAAGATGCTTTTTTCTCAACTATTTTCTCCTTATAAACCTTTTTATTCTTCAGCATATTTTCTAATATGATGACATGCCTTTGTTAACAATTCTGAAATAATCTTCTAAAACTATTTTGCATAATGTATTTGAAATAAAAAATTTTGAAATATATATTACATAGTGAACATAATAAAAAATGTTAATATTAACTGGTAACTTGGAGAGAAGAGTTAAAGATTTAGAAGGAAACTAAGATAATATATTGCATGGGGCTGAAATTATTCAATTTTAGCTTGTATTTTTGCTTTAATTGCAGTAAGTGAGGAAGTAGGTACAGTAGTGAGTATATGCATTTAACAAAACTAATTATTTAATATAATTTATGATATTATTTCTGTTTTTTAAACTTTACAAACAAAGACTTCAGGTAAGGTATAGCAGGCACATATGTGAGTTAGTTTTAAATGTGGAGGACACCTGGCTAGGGGAATACATAAGGATTTTATTTAAGTCACATTGGGAATTGTGAAGTCTCAAACTACTTGGAACTGAAAGAGAATTAAAAATTATAGTCAAAGTGTTTATAATTCTGAAGGAGTTACCTGTCTTGTATGGAAGTGCTGTTTTTTATTAAACTCAATTTAAATAATTAATGTGAAGATTGTGTTATGGAAAGGGAGTAGTCAACATTAAAAAATATTCCCTCTTTTGCCTTTGTATTTTTGAGTTGCTATTTCTCTTCTTATTTTTATGTCATATACACATAAAGAGAAAAACAGAGACAGAGAGAGAGAGAGGAAAGTTTGATTTTACCCATATTGGAAGATCTTTTTGTTCTCAGTGACTTTAATAACCATAATAATACTGAATAATAATGCTATTATTTTTATGTCAAGGTAACAATACTTGATGTCATATATTTTCCATATCATATATTTTTTTAACTAGCTCTAGAAATGTTGTGCTTGTGTAGCTACTTTTCTTTCATGGGTGTTTTTGTTGGGTTTGCATCCTGGTTCTGCCATTGGTGATCTTGCATTGGAATATTTTTGTAATTCACATTTTTTATTAATATGCTGCCTACTTTTCTTTCCTATTTCTCTTGAGTTGTTTCATAAAATACTTGAAGTGTCTTTTTTAAGCTCTAATAGAATGATATTAAATAGAGTGACAAATGAAATATAAAAAGGTAGAATATCAAGAAAATACAAATGTGTAAATCATAAATACGATTGCTAATGTGAAATTTCAGAATTGATGGGAGCTTCCTGGAAGCATCAAGGAAAAGGGCTATTCAGCAATTTTGTAATTCTTCTATTCATAAAGGAGCAAACTTTGTCCTGAACAGTTTGCAAACTCTGTAGTATTCTTTTCACGTCTTCCTTGTCACATTCTTATATAACAACAGTGATAATGAGCAGTAACCTTGTCATCGTGTACACAAATAATTCATAGGACATAGTGTATCTTTAGTATCTTAACACACAGTAGAGTACCTAAACTCAGAACTTTTAAGAGATACACCTGTCAATTTGGGCATTACATCAGAGAGTATTTTGTTAAGTTTTGAAAGTTCTCAGCTTTGTTGAGAACTAACAACTTTCCTTGTTAGTGGGGATTGATGATAATCCACAGGTACATGCATTTTCTCAGTTTATAAATGTTGTAAGTACAATTGCTACCATGACTGGCTTCAGCAGAAATTTTTTATATTAAAAAGTTTTCTTTAGAAATTCAGAGAATATAGGGAAGGAGGAATGCAAAATTGTGTTCTGAGAAGAAAAGCTGAGTTATTCACACATTATAGTCTCAATTATCTTGGTAAAGTTACTTTCTGTGAGTGAATGGGTAGAGGGCTACAGTGGAATTTTTAAAGTGTGGAGAATATAATAATTAGTGGACATGTGGATAAATCACAAATGGAATTTAAATCACTTAGTGTTGTATAATAACATGGTATTTATATTTATTGCCTTAAGTTACATGGAACTTTCTTTCACTGTAATGGTCAGACAATATTTATGATTCTGAGCTTAGTATAGATGGCATGTCAACATAATGAGGGTTCTAAATAAATAAAATAAGTTAATTCTACCTTCAAAAATGTCATCAAACTCTATTCAATGGAGCCTGTCACAGATGATTTTGACTGTTGGTCACTGGAGTGTTAGGTAATTTTTCTTCTGTGAAATGTTTGGTTTTGAGCATTGCAGCTTATCAATAAATATTCTGTACCTGATTATTTTCTGGAAACAGTAAATAACTTAGGGTACCACTTATTAACTTAATAAGCCATTCAGTTTGGAAAATAAAATACAGAATACAGAAAAATATTTAAAATACAGAAAGTCTCACTGTAGATTTGTCTAATATAGTAAAATTTACTATCAGATAAATTTACGTGGATATCTATTTGGGATTCTTTAATATCTTCAAAATTATAAAACCTTGTGTATCAGGTGGCCGTTTGATATAAGCTTGCAAATCAGACTTTAACAAGGTTTTATATTTTATAATTATTACTAGACATTTTCTCATTGTTATGTTAATCCTATGTGGCAAGCAGTTAGTCTTCATTGCCGTATATTTGAAAATTTAGCTTTGAGTTTTCTCCTTCATTTATGAAAATGATAGCATAATGGTTTTTATAATTTACTGTATCATAATAAAGTTTTAATTGATAAGAGAAAAAGCATAACACAACTCCCAAAATTAAGAATCACTTTAGAGGATTTCCAATAGTTGTATGGAGGGGTCAGTACCTAACAAACTGATCTTCTTACAAATAATCATTTGTAAACTCTGCACATAATACAGATAACATCTATCTGAGGGTTATGGCAGGCAGGCTTTAGAAGGTAGTCAAAATGTGAAACAGTCAGTCTGCATGGACTGATATACCCATTTTTTTTCTTTGATAGGAAACTTCCTGTCCAGAGAAGTTAGGGTCAAATGCTCTGGGGCAACCAGCACTGTATGGAGATTGATGGGTAACCCCAGAAAAGAGACAGCCTGAAAGAGTTCTGAATTTCACATTTCAAAAAACTCAGTCCAGATCTCTGGCTCACCCCTGATACCATATATGATTATGACAAACATAATAGATTATAAGTTTGGTTTCAAAACTGAACTGAAATCTGAAACATCACACACAGGAGGCATGAGAGTCTATAATTGTATCTAAACAAGTGGAATGATCCTCTAATACAGAAATATCAATACATTTCAAAACAATATTATCTCTACAGAGTAATAGTCCCACTATTTAGCATATAAAACAAAAGTACGTATTCTAAAAACACTCAGGGAAATGTGACTCATTCTCAAGGGAAGACATAATCATCACATACCAACTCTAAGATAACCCACATGTTGAAAATATCACATGTGGTCCATTATAACTAGCCCGGTAGAGTAAAATTTACTTATAATGAATTAAAAGATAGGAAGTATCGGCTGTGAAATACAACAAAATCAGATGGCAATTCTAGAAGTGAAAAATATGTCAGAACTAAAAATAAGCTTTGTGGGCTTATTAGTAAAATTAATATAATGGAGAAGTAAATGAACTTGAATATAGATTGGTGGAAACTTTGAAGAGCGTTATGAAAGATTGGGGTAAAAAATAGAATCCCAGAGATGTATGGGGCAATTTTGAAATGTCTAATAAGCACAGTATAAGAGAAAGAGCCAGAAAAAATATTTGAATAAATGATGATAGAAAACTTCTCAGATTTGGTAAAAGGCTTACGTTTGTAGATTGAAGAAACTCCAAAAACTCCAACCAAAATAAATTCAGAGATAACGAAAGTAGGCACATTACAGTGAAAGTGTGGAAAACCAAAGATAAAAAAAACATCTTGAAAGTAGGCAGAGGAAAACTAGACATTGATAAGGGAACAATAATTTGAATATCTACACACATCTCATCAGAAAGCATGGAAGCTATAGAGGTGGAACAAAATTCTTAAAGCTCTGAAAGGAAGAAAAAAATCTACCAATCTAGCATTCTTTATCCAGCAAAAATATTCTTTAGGTCTTTTGAAACAAAATTAAAAATTTGTTGTGACTTGACTGTCATTACTGAAGAAGAAAACTTGTATCATTAGGATTATATAAATGTAATACATGTGACAACTTAACAGAAAGATTTGGGGAGAGGCTATAAATACACCTATGTAGTTGAAAGTTCTTGTATTTTACATGTCTTGATGGAATGATGTTGACTACAATTCAATGGCTAAAACAAAATTAACAAAGTCAAAATTTCATATTTTTTCTTGAATGTTAGGTAAATATGTATCCAATATTTCATTTACCCACAGCATGTGCTATATACTCCTCTTTCAAATTAAAGATAACAAAGGCTCAATTGAAAAGAGAAACAAAATAAATCAGTGCTAGCTACTACAGATAAGGTAAACTAAATACAAATAAATAGCCTTCACTAATTAATCCATTCATTCTTTCATTAAACAGTTGGTCATTGTTCTATCTGCTAGGGATATAGCAATTAAATGAAACCAACAAAAATCCCTGCCTGTATTTTGGGGAAGTAGGGTGTGCAGTATCATGGGAGAAGACAGATAACAAAAGAAAAATATTGTCTATATGGTGATAAGAGCTATGAGACATGCAAAACAGATAAAAGAGGTGGAAGTTGATGCTAGCCAGTTGGATATCTGGGGAAGAGCATTAACGGCAAATGCCAGAGCAAGAGTAAAGGCCATTAGCAGAAGCCTGCTTCACAGAGTAGAGAACACTGTGACTATGTTTTCCTGTGACTGGCACCGAAGGAACAAGGGGAGAGTCAAAGAAGATTAATTCAGAGAGCAACTATATGCTTTCACAGGACTGTTAGGACTTTGTTTTTGCTCTTGAGTGAGAGGGACAGCCATTGATAAGTTTTGAGTGTCCTGGTCTAATACCAGTTTTAAAAGGATCACTCTGGTTACTATGGCAAATAGGGGGAAAAGGTGGTAATAGGGGACTGGTTAGGGAGCTGTTGCAGTTATTTAGTGAAGAGCTCTGGAAAGTGTTGAAACTCAGTTAGATTTTTGATAAAGCATATCTAAAACTCTAAAAGGTCAGCTTTCAGATATACTTTGGAGGTAGTGCCAGTAGGATTTTCTGTCACTGGCAATATGGGGTAAGGGAGCAAGAGAGGACCTAGAGGATCAAGTAACCCCATGAATTTTAGCTTGAACAACTGAGTTGATGGAGTTTTCATTTACTGAGATGGGGAAGGCTATGAAGAAATAAGTTTTGACAGAGAAGATCAAGAATTTGGTTGTGGACATAGGTTATGGGCATAGTTGTTTGAGATGCCGGTTAGACATCTAAATGGAATAATGGAATAAGTCTGGAGTTCAGAGCCGACATCTAGCTCGGAGATAGGAATTTGGCATTGGCAGGATATGGACAGGATTTAAAGGTAAAGGACTGGGTTTAGGTACCAATGAAGTGTGTTCAAAGAAAAGATAACTGAGAAATGAGTACTTGCGAAAGCCAGTGTTTATAGGTTGAGGAGATACAGAGAAACCAGCAAAGGCAAATGACAAGGAGACCAAGGAATAGGGAAAAAAAGCAGGAGAGTGTGGTGTTTTAACTTGACCTACTTGAAGTTAAATCTTTTTCCTCTACACTGAGGATACTAATTGTCAAGTACACACAGAATAATAGACTACAAACTCCCATAATCATACATGAAGAACAGTCTCAACAACAATACCAATAATGCCCAATTGTTATAGTTACTGAAAGCAATTAATTTATTTTTGCATATGTTCTTTTCATTCTCCCTCTTGCCATTTTTAAAATAGTTGACGTATGTTATAAGGTGAATTCTGTTCCCCTAAAATTCTAACCCTCAGCAGCCTGTAATGTGACTGTTTTTGGAGATAGGGTCTTTAAAGAGGTTAAGATTAAGCGAGGTCGTTTAGGTTATTGGGCCCTAATGCAATATAACTAGTATCCTTATAGAGAGGAGGAAAGTAGGACACAGGCACACACAAAGGGAAGACCATGTGAAGACGCAGGTAAGAGAAGGAGAGAATCTGTGGGAGAAAACCCTGCTAACACCCATGTGTCAGACTTACAGCCTCCAGAACTGTGAGAAAATAAACTTTTGTTTAAGCCATCAAGAAAGACTCTGTTCTTTGTCATGGCAGACCCAGCAAACAAGGTATTATCTACATTGTGAGCGCATACAGTTATTACATACCATTCTCTCTTAACTCTTATTTAGTCATAGTTTTATACGGTACCTGTGTGTTTAAGGCTTATAGTATTTCCTTATATTGATGTGTTGTGTCTATCTGTGTTTTAGTTCTTTCTGTAGTAGATTCCTCAGGAAGAGTTCATGAAAATAGTATTTCTTGATAAATGCATTTTGATACTAGTTTGTAAGGAGACTTTATGCTTGGAAGTCATTTTGCCTGGCTATAAAATCCCTGACTTACCTTTTCTTTCTTTGGATGTCTTAAATATGCTACTAATTTTTCTCTGGCATGAAGTATTGGTATTGAAAGTCTGTTAACGGTGTAATATCTAATCTGTTACAAGGCACTTAGTCTTGTTAGATGTTCAAAGGATTTTTTTCCCTTTTTCCTTGAATTAGTAATTTTGCTAGATATGTCTTGGTGTTGGTTATTCTGAGTTAATTTTTCAGGTATGGTGTGCACTTTCATATGTAGTTTGTATCTTTTCATATTTTAAGACATTGTTCTTATACCATACTTTTAGAATTTCTATTTCCTTGTTTTGATTTTCTTCTCCAGAGACTTGACTATGCATGTTTATTTACTTTGCTTATCTTTAATATGTCTATTAAATCACTTCTCTTATTTCACTTTCTCTTAAATCGTTATCTCCTTTCTCTCTTGTTTTAAAATTTAAAAGTAAAACAAAATTTACAGAAAAGCTACACGCACAATGCCAATCAGTTTTTTTTCCTGAGCCATGAGAGTAACTATTGACATGATGCTCCATCAATCCTGAATATTACATTCCTCCAAACAGAAACATTCTTTTACATAATTATTGTGTAATATAAAATCAAGAGGTTAACATCGATGTGTTACTACCATTTAATTCTCAGACTCCATTAAAATTTTGCTAATTGTTACATAATGTCTTTTATAGTAAAAAGATGCAGTTTACTGCATTTACATTATGATGAATCAAACAGTTTCTCAATCTTCCCTTCATTTTCCATATAGATGCCATCTTCACCTGAGGCAGGTGTTGGCTCCTTTTCTGGCTGCCTCCCACCCTCTCATGAATGCCTTCTTAACCCTTCCTGAGTTCTAGCACAATACACTAAGCTAGGCTGTTGAACTGATGCCTTCCCCATCCTTCTGCAGCCCCAGGTATCTTTACCTCCTGCTGGGCAGCCCTCTTACTCAGATGCTACCCTCTCTCTAGAACTCTTGACACCCTATCCGGGCTCACTCCCTTAGTCAGTGTGCTCCCCGTCCTGCTGGTGTTGTGCCTTCCCTGGCCTGGTTGCTTTTCTTTGTGCAGGTTCTCTCATCTTCCTCTGGCCACAACAACCTGAGCCAGATACCCCCAACCCTTCACCATGAGGATGCCCTCCTCTGCCTGCCCAGGCTCCTACATGCCAAGCCACATACCAAATTAATGATTTTCAGCTCTCGCTCTAGATCCACCTGCCTCCCATGGTTTGCTGTCTTCTCTCAGGCAGATGCCTTCAAATCCTTCTCTGTGTAGGGATATACAGAGAAGTGTTTAGTGTACATAATTTTCCTTATCTCTCTCACCTACTCAGAAACTTCATGTCAAGGCACAACCCACTTGCCTCATCCTTGTTGTTTCGATGATGCTTATCACTTTCTTAGAATTCTGACATTATTAACTGGGCAGCTCTCCTACCTACCCTTCCTACCCTTCCTACCCTTCTTATGCTCTGACATCGTGCAACAAATTGCATTATGTTGTTAGCTGTAGGTTTTTTAGAGATGCTTTTTTCAGTAGATAGAAGTTCTGTTTTACTCCTAGTTTGTTCAGTGCTTTCTATCATAAAAAGGGTTAGATTCTGTCAAATATGTTATGTGTGTCTGTTGAGATACTAACATGTTAATAAATCTAGGTATAGGCTTGTTAGTAGTGTTGATCTTTTCAAAGAACTGCCTTATGATTTCCTTGTGTTTTCACAGTTGTTTTCTTATTCTTTATTTCATTAAGTTTTCTATAATTCTTTTTAATTTTTTATTTCTGTATGTTTTATGCTTAGTTTGCTTTTTGCTTCCAGGGTCATACGGTGGGAGGTTTGATTGTTGATTTGAAGTCCTCTTTTTTAATACAAACATTTACAGGTATAAATTTCTAAGTGCCTTAACTGCTTATATTTTGGTATTTGTGCCTTTATTCATCTTAAAATATTCTGTAATTTCTCTTTTGGTTATTTCTTCTTTGACACATTGTTATTTAGGAATGTGTTTATTTCCACATATTTGTGAATTCCTCAAATTCCTTTATATAATTGATTTCTAATATTCCAGTTTGGACAGATAAGAAACTTTGTATTATATCTGTCTTCATAAATTTATTAAAGTTTGTTTTATGACCTGAGTTTGGTCTATCCAGGAGAACGTTTCATGTGTACTTGTTTTTGGAAACAGGGTCTCTCCTGTCACCTAAGCTGGAGTGCAGTGGTACAGTCCTAGCACACTATAGCCTTAGACTCCTAGGCTCAAATGATCCTCCTGCCTCAGCTTCCTGAGTAGCTGGGACTATTGGCAAAAGCCACTGTGCCTAATTTTTAAATTTTTGTATAGACAAGGTCTTGCTGTTTTGCCTAGGCTAGTTTTGAACTCCTGACCTCAAGTGATCCTCCTACTTCAGCCTCCCAAAGTGTTGGGATAATATGCATGAGCCACTGAGCCCAGCTATGTGTACTTTAGAAGAATGTGTATTCTGCTGTTTTTGGGTGGTGTGTTCTAGAGATGTCTGTTAGTTTCGTTTGGTTTTTGTTCAAATCTTCAGTTTCCTTCTTGATCTTATGAATGGAAAGTTGAGTACTGAAGTGCCCAATTATTATTGTAAACTTGTCTGTTTCTCCCTTCATTTCTTCAGATGTTTCTTCAAGTATTTTAATGCTCTGTGTTAAGTGCACATATGTTTACAATTGCTATATCCTCCTGATGGATTGCCCTTTTTATCATTATCTAATGTCTTTTTAATATCTAGTAGTATATCCTGTTTTAAAGTCTTTTTTGTATGATATTAACACAGTCATTCCAGCTTTCTTGTGGTTTCTTGATATTTTTCCCATTTTATTTACTTTAAATATGTTTTTATCTTTAAACATTCTATAAACAGTATGTTATTGAATCTCATTTTATTACCCAGTCTGACAGTCTCTGCCTTTTGATTTGATTGGTTATTTCATTCATCTTTAATGTGATTATTGATATCTGCCATTTTGCTTTTTGTTAGCTGTGTGTCTCATCTTCTGTTTATTTCTTTATTTCTTTGTTACTGGTTTCTTTGGATTACATGGTTATTTTCTTACATAGCATTTTCAATTAAAAATTTTTTTTTTTCATTTAAAAAGTATTTCCTTAGTGATTGCACTAGGCTTACCATGTACATAGTAACTCACGGGAATCAGCTTCAGATTTATACTAACTTCATTCTAGTGAGTTATATAAATGTTACTTCTATATAGCTCTATTTGTTTTCTCTTTTGTTTTGTGATATCATTATACATATAATATCTGTAGATGTTACAAACCCAACATGACACTATTATAATTATTGCTTCATACAGTTGTGTCTTTTAAAGAAGCTGAGAGAAGAAAGGAGATATAGTATATGTTTATAGATTTTGTTATATTAATCTTTTGATTTATCATTTATGAATCTCTTCATTTGTTTCTGTGGATTCAGTTACCACTGAAGTTATTTCATTAGCTTAGTACAATTTTGCTTCCAACACCTTCTTTGTTATGCTGAAGTGGTCCATTTTGAAAAGCATGCATCATACTGTACTCCTTTGAGTGTAATCAGCACAAAATATTCATACCTTCTTTTCTTCTTTTAAAATAATTATAACAGTTTTATTGAAGTGTAATTTACATACCATACAACTCATTAATTTTAAGTGTAGAAGTCAATTATTTTTGATAAACTTACAAAGTTGTGTGGACACCACTACAATTTAATTTTGGAACATTTCTATCATCCCAGAAGGAACCCACCTGTCTATTTGCAATCACTCCTCATTCTCATCCCTGTCCTATTTATATAGTTTTTATATAATAATTCTTCTGAAAAACCTTCTGAAAGAAATAATATAATAAATATTGATGATTATATAATAGCTTATACTTTCATATAAAATTTTTCTTTTTAAATTTTTTTAGAGTCAGGTTCTCCCTCTGTCACCAAGGCGGGAATGCAGTGGCATGATCCTGGCTCATTGTGGCCTCAAAATCCTGGGCTCAGTGAACCTTCTGCCTCAGCCTCCTGAGTAGCTGGGACTACAGACATGTGACACCACGCTTGGCTAATTTTTAATTGGTAGAGATGGGGTCTGTCTCTGTGTTGCCCAGGCTGATCTCAAACTCCTTTGCCTCTTGAAGTGCTGAGATTACAGGTGTTAGCCATTGTGCATGTCCACCTTTATATTTCATTTTAAAGACATAGAAATAGTCTAATACTACAAATGAGGGAAGATAAGAAAATTATTTAGTGGATTCTATGTTTATAGTTATTTTAATTACATTATACAGTTTTTAAAACTGAAGGTGTTAGATTCAGTTAATTATTATATGAACTTATTTTCCTCCTATAAGCCAGAATAGCACACACAGTCTTTTTATCATGGACTCAGATAAACTAAGATCAATGTTTTTCCAAGAAAGAATAGGTTTTATTAGACATCCTAAATTTCCACAACACAATTTTAAATCTTTTAAGAGAATATATTAAAACTTGTTAATTCCAGTGTAAGCAGTAAGAACAAAATGAAAGCAAGAGTTTTGTTCTAGGCAGTGGGATGTACAAATGTTTCAGCAGTGGTAAAATGCAGACACAGAAAGCTGATTTCAGTGTTTAACAGCATACCTTGCAGTAATTTAATTCAGTCACTTTTTTTAAATGCAGGTATGCTGAGTTCTTAAGCATTATGGTGATAACACTACCCTCCTCATTCAAATAAAGAATAATCAATGAAATACTTCAGATACAGCATACACAAATTTTTATTATGCATACTGCTATTGTACATGCCTAATAGTAATGGTGTGCATCGTTTTGTATTAGATAGTGTCTACACACTAGTCCAGAAGGAAAATCTGACATGTTTCCCTGCACAGTGTTAAAATGTTTGAATTAAATTTTAAAATGTAGTGATTTTAGATAAAAATTCAGGTTTTATGTTTCTCTTTAAAAACAGGGAAGAACTAGCAACACTGAACAATTCATTCGAGCTGAGGAGTAGGGGCCACTTTTAGAAAGGACATACATTCTCTAGTTTGAGGAAGTTCCCATCTGGCCCAGTTCACTTATATGCGTATCTTATATATATGTATCTGTGTGCTTCCCATAAGAACTTGAGTTTGGGGCATTTGATTTGACCTTATTATAACATTAGAGTAAGAAAATTGGAGATACATCAGCTAAATTATTTCCTAAGCATCAAAAAGATAATTAGTGACAGGGTCAGATTTTAAGATGATTTTGTTGTCGATACATTGAATATGGACTATAAATCAGAAGACTTAGAATTACATGCTGGCCCTTTCCCTTCTACATCTTAATTTCTATAACATTCAGTTTTTAGACTTGTAAAGTAAAGTAATAGAAATCCTGATATTGTGATTATTGCAAAGGTTAAATATTATTTATCATTATTAGATTCATATTTGCAAAGCAATTTTAACCACATCTAACAATATTTTTCTTGTTACAGCTGACTTATGTTTAGATACTGTCTTTCATAAAAAGTAATAACATGTATTAATGAACTTCTGAGTTTAGTACATATATTGTGATATTATTGTTGAGTAGCATTGGTATTTCATAGGTTGATTGACTTTTTAGTAAAGATATGAATATTTTTGCATATTAATTTTTTTACAACCTCAGATGATATTCATTTTTCTCTTTAAGTAATTCATGTGCCAGGCACTGTTTATTTACATATATACTTTTTAAAGTGTTAACAATAAAAATTAAACTTATACTATGATATATTCAGGTAAAATCCTATTTATATATAATACCAGGTTTGATTTTTTTTCTAATGAAATTATTTTGCCAGTAATAAAAAACTTAACATTAGAAAGTGAAGAATCTGAGTATCTTTATTAGCATAATAAAACTTAACTCTCATTGAATTGAAGTGAGAATAACTGAGTAACACCAGTGTATAGTCCCTGACACATGAAAGGCACACAGGTAGTTTATTACTGTAAATGTTTCTCTGCTTTAAAACTTTTGAGTTTTAATTGTTGCTTTTACAAAGAGTCTTTACCTTAGTTTTATTTTTTCAGAGTACCTTCAAGTTTAAATCTGAGAGTGATATTCATTTGGCAGAACATCATAAACAGGTTTTGTATGATGGGAAACTTGCAAGTAGCATTGCCTTTACATATAATGCTAAGGCCACTGATGCCCAGCTTTGCCTGGAATCATCACCGAAAGAAAATGCATCAATTTTTGTTCATTCCCCACATGCTCTAATGCTCCAGGTGGGTGAATTGTGGCTTTGTTTTCACGTTCTTGTCAGCATTTGACAGTATTTTTATGTTTCAAATATTGCTCATCTATAAATCTGTCATTTCTTTTTTCTTATTTGGCTTTTGCAGTTTAAGTGAAACTTTAAACATCTATCTTTTCTGTAGCAATATACTCTACCCTGGCCTTGTCTCCTTAATAGGAAATCAGTCATGTCTGTTATCTTATATGTTCTTTGAAATAAAATCAATTAACTAAGTTTGTTGTTAGATAAAAAACATACTTTGTTTTAAGAATGTATTACTGATAGTCTTTAACATTAAAATTACTTGTCTCTAAATCCATCAATGGTATTTCTGATTTTAAAATAATGTTTGCTTTTAACTTTGTATTTTTAGTGTAAAAATATTTCAACCTAAGGTTTGAAATTTAAAAGTGATTAGCAAAGATATTCACTTTTTTGTCTTATTTGTGTATAAAAATTATAATTGAAGGTTTAAAAATGTCCAACTATGTTATTTAATTCTCTTATAAAGGTATTTGGAACCAAGAAATAGTGATGAAAGTATTCTATAGAAGTTTAATTAAACATTTTTGTTTTTGAACGTAGGATGTGAAAGCTATAGTAACACATTCAATTCATAGTGCAATTCATTCAATTGGAGGGATACAAGTGCTTTTTCCACTTTTTGCCCAATTGGATAATCGGCAGCTCAATGACAGTCAGGTGGAAACAACTGTCTGGTAAGTTTTCTTTGCATGTACAATTGCTGATATTTTGTATACACTTAGATTATATGTGATGTACTCAGTGCTGTGTAAATGTATTACATTATTTGGGTTCTGTCTTTAAAGTGCTAGTAAAAGTTTTTTAGAACTAATGCAGATAGATATTAACATAATAAATGAAGCAACCCTTGACATCTATGTTGTTAGATCATAAAGAAATACCTTTCTTAATAATAAATAGAAAATTCTTACCAAATATAGCATAGTGAGTATAATACGTAGTTGAGGGAAAAATATTAATCCTGACCTTATCCTTTGCAAATACTCATGGTTTGGATTGGTCATAAAACCCTGTCAGGTTGAAGAAAATTACTAGGGTAAAATTATTCACAAGAATAATATTTATTAGCAACTACATAATTTATATCTTAAAGTGGCATTATTTTATAATGTTTTTGTCATGGCATAAGTCTAGCATAATATTAATTTACATCAGCCCTTACTTATATATAGTTTATGTCTGAGGACCCAAATCTAACCAGTGGCAAATCCATGTTTATGTAAATATTAAATCTCTTCTAATGAGTGTGATGTCATGTGCATTTTTTATAGTTTCACTTGCCTTAAAAAAATAAAAAGTTACATGCCAGACTCTAATTTAATGTTATATCTTAGAGTTATGTATACAAGAATTTGAAAATGAATTGTAGTAACTATTTTGACTGCATACATTGCCATGCTTGGGAATTTTAATGGGCAAATTATATAGATAAGCATTAATTTTTATTACAAAAGTAACAGTAGTGTTTCGTTAGTATATATACATATACATGAGCTCTTTCATGGGTTATTCAATTTTTAATTGATGACAAATCTAGTGAATGAAGGTATGGGAAAAATTTAAGGTACAATGCAATGTAATACATGATTTTTCTCATAATTATTATCTAAATAAGCTATTAATAAAATTCATTTAATATTTCTAATAGTATTATTTCTGTTTTTGGAGCATCTTTTTATAAAATATAAATCTAAATATAGATTTGAGATTTGTACATTTATAACATTCACCTCCCATGTATAGGTCTTGCTTTCTTTTATATCAATATAGTGTAAAGATTGGAGTTTTGAAAGTAAAATGCTTTGAAGTGAAAAGGAGTCCTGAGGTTATGTCCTGCCATGATACTATTTTGCTTGTGAGATCTTAAATAATCTAAATGGAAGGCAGATTAGCTTAGTGGAAAAATTGAACTTTAAATTTCAGTCCTGTATTTCTATTCAAAATGTTTTGCAGTTTATCATCTCAGTGAACTAGGACACATTATGATCAGTAATTTCAAATCTAGTCAGTACCATGAAAAGAAGTTGTAGATGAAGTAGCCAGTAGAAAAATACATGTATAATTTAAATATTTCTTATGAAATAATATAAAATACATATATTATCAAATGTTGTTGCTAAAACTGTATGTAACAGGTTATCTGGTTCATTCATTCAAGACACATGGTTACTTTTTACTGTCTTTCTTCAAAACTCATTTAATATTTATATTACATTTTCATATATAAATTGTATTTATTTCATTATGGAAATAAAAGACAGTGTGAGGAGTAAGCATACGTATTTTCATTTTGATTTTAGTTCTTTTATATCATTCATTGTACCTTTTCCCTGTGTTAACTAATTCTAACCTTTTCAGTGATGTGTATGATGTCTTTAGTTTATTTATTTACTTTTTATTTGAGATGGTGTCTTTGTTGCCCAGGCTGGAGTGCAGTGTTGTGATCTCTTGGTTCACTGCAACCTCTGCTTCCTGGATTCAACCAGTTCTCCTGCGTTAGTCTCCCAAGTAACTGGGATTTCAGACATCTGCCACCACACTCAGCTAATTTTTGTATTTTTAGTAGAGACAGGGTTTCACCACGTTGGCCAGGTTGGTCTCATACTCCTGACCTCAAATAATTCACCTGCCTTGGCCTCCCAAAGTGCTGAGATTAGAGGCATGAGCCACTATGCCTGGTCCTGTTTATAGTTTAGCCAATAAATAGAAAACTTACAATAAGAAAAATGCTACTGTTCTCTTTAAATATAATACATATTCAATTCCAATCTACCCTGTGATTTAGTTATGTGCTATTTCGAATTCTTATCTATTACTTTTTCATAATGTCAATATCCTTAATATCTGAGGTTTGCTCTTTGGTACAGAAAATTGTCTAAATCTGTAATACAGTCTTTTGTTATTTAATGTTTTATAGGGGACAGTTACAGAAAAGTATGTGTATCAGTGAAATACTCTTTCATTTTGCAAGCTGTTATGTGAGATTTCTCCCTCTATTAGAAAAATACAGATTCATGGCTATTCATGGGTTGTAGAATTTTATGTTTTATGGCTGTATCATCAGTTCATATGGATGAATAGGACCTTGAAATAGGATTTATTTTTTTTTTGTTGTTAGCCAATAATAAATAGTTCCTGATGAAGGATAATCAATTTGAAGTATTTAAATCTTCCATAGAAAATTTAATATGCTCATTTTTGGAAATATGTTTGCATAGTAAATAGATGACTGAAAGTTGCAGTACTAATTTTTAATTACATTTTGAGAAATGGAGCTAAGCTCAAATATAAGTTAATTCTCTGCTCTGCGTTTCAAGCTGAAGCATTTTATCTTCCACATACTTTTCTCTACTAAGTAGTACCTTTTAATGAAACTTTTTAGTGTTTCTGTAAGCCTTACCTCTTTTGGCACTACTACGCTGTTTTTATCAACTTTGATGAGTTTTTACTTTATATAGGGGATTTAGAATTAAAAAAAAATTACTGGCTGGGATGGTGGCTCACGCCTGTAATCCCAGCACTTTGGGAGGCTGAAACTGGTTAATTGCTAGAGTCCAGAATTTCGAGACCAATCTGGACAACATGACAAAACCCCATTGCTACAAAAAAAATAGAAAAAATTAGCCAGGCATGGTGGCACGTGTCTGTAGCCCTACCTACTGGGGAGGCTGAGGTGGGAGGTTTACTTGAACCCAAGAGGCAGAGTTTGCCATAAACTGTGATCATACTATTGCTCTCCAGCCTGGGTAACAGAGTGAGACCCTGTATCACAAAACCCCCAGAATTATTGAAGGAATAATTTTATTTTCTGGAGTTTTCAAAGATGGCTTTACTTTTGCTGGATAATTTTTGTGTCTTTTTAAATTATTAGGGCCACTTATTATAGTTATTATTTATGTGGACTTTCAAGTCAGACAAACAGGTTCAAATCTTGAATTTAGTATTTATTACTAGTACAACTTTGTGTATGTGATTAATTTTTTGAGCATAACTCAATCCCTGAAGTATCATAGCTTTTGAATTTTGTGTCTGAATTGACTTAAGAAGTTAAATAAAAATTTATTTTCCTTTGAATTGGATGATTATATATATTGAGTGCATATCATTCTTATTGAGTACATACATCTTTGTATTGAGCACATACTATTGTTACATTGTTAGTTTTTTAGGAACATGGGTAATTATATAGGTGGTACAAAATAAAACCTTCCTCATTGTGTGACCTAAGACAACTTTGCTTTGAAAAAAATTTATGTCTTCTGGAACAAGGTATAAATTGAGTTTTGTAGATTAAACAATTAAAAATACACCAAGAGAATAGTTTCGTGAGAGACCAATGTGATATACTCCATAAGTGTTCTTTTGGTGGAAGACAGATTTGGGCTCAAATCCCTGTCCTGTTTTACAGTATCTGATGTTAGGTGATGGGATGTTCATGGGTGTGTAGTAGTGGTATATGACATTTATTGAATATTTACTATGTGCTACTTACTTATTTTTTAAAAATAAGTTTTACTCTATATGTTTAAGGAATACAACATGATGTTATGGGATATGTATAGATAGTAAAAAGGTTACTGTAGTGAAACAAATTAACATGTCTGTCATCTCACATATTTATCTATTTTTGGGGGGAGGGAAGCAGCTATAATGTACTTATTGTAAATCACATAAAATATAGTTTTGTGACCTATAGTCCTCATGTTGTACCTTATATGTAGGTAGGTTCACTGGTACTTTGTTTCCTCCGACCTACCTCTCCCCACTTCCAAGTCCTGCTGCCCTTTTCCCTGATAGCCACTGTTGTTTTTTTAATCTCTGTGTATTTGATTTTTGTCAGTCATGTTTTCTCATCTAATTATCTGCTGATGAAGAAGAGAAAAATTGAATAACTTGTTCAAGATCACAGAGACATAAGTGGCAGAGCCAGGGTTCTAATCTCTAACCCATTGTGGACCACTCCGAGAATCACTTTTGCATGCTGTGGAGCGATTTTAATAAGTGCCAACTTTATCTGATTGTAATATGAATTAAAATAAGACACGTAAACTATCTATCACAGTGTCTGGTACATAGTTGGCATTTAATGAGTTTTCTTTTTAATTTCTTCCATGAGTAGTAGTCTGTTGGTTAGATGCAATTTTTAAATTAAAACTTATTTTTAATGTTATTATAAACTATGATAATTTTTATAATATAAAAATCTTAAGTGATAATTTAAATAAATTCTCTTAAGTATATGAATATTTTTCTAGGAAAAGTGTTTTTTTAAATTACAATAAATATAGTTTGTTTGCTAGAATGATGGAATGTAAGATATGACAATGTTTAGAGAATCCCGTAAAGCATTTATGTCAACAATCTTATCATAGTAACAGTCCTCTTGTAGTGTGAATATTTATGACTCAGTTTGTTTAGTGAACTTCAATCACAATTTATTTTTTTCTCAATATTATCTTGCTAATTAAAGTTATTCTAGTAATTAATGTGAATTTTACAGCCACTTTAATAATTAAGCAACCCCTTAATAATTAAATATTTCATTCTAATGTTCTTATTAGCACTATTGTAATATGTAAAGCAACAGAATTACCTGGAATATTTAAATATTTCAGTGTCTAACTGCCTTAACCAGATTTCCTCATACACTTAGAAGTGACACGAAAATCCTTTATCTGACCATATTTTCTGATTTGTAGTTCAGAAAAATGTCTATTATATATATACAGTGTTAACATTTTATTACATACTCAATCCAACTTAATCAAAAATAATATTTGATTCTTTTAATAGACAAAATACTTAAAATTATACCTGTTTATAATATTGTTTCTCTTATGGAGGTGGTTGTTCTTATATATAGAATATAATTATTAATTTAGTTTCTAAAAACATTTAAAATATTTGTATCAGGCTATAGTTTACATAGTTATATTTACTTTAGATTTTTCAGAAAGAATATACCACTAACATATCTTAAGATTCATATTTCTTTGTTTGCCGTTAAAAAAATTAATAAATTGGGCTGGCACAGTGGCTCCTGCCTATAATCCCAGCACTTTGGGAGGCTGAGACAGAGGATCATGAGGTCAAGAGAGCAAGACCATCCTGGCCAACATGGTGAAACCCTCTCTCTACTAAAAACAAAAATTAGCTGGGCATGGTGGCGCACACCTCCTAGTCCCAGCTACTTGGAAGGCTGAGACAGGAGAATCACTTGAATCTGGGAGGTGGAGGTTGCAGTGAGCTGAGATTATGCCACTGCACTCCAGCCTGGCAACACAGCAAGACTCCATCTAAAAAAGAAAAATTGCTAAATTGGTACTGAAAACATTTTTGAAGTGAAATATAGACATAAAAAATATATTTGATGTACTTATACTAATACTATTAGAGGAGAAAAATGAAGTAATTTGGTGAGATTTAAGTAAAGTAAATACAAATTAATTTGTAAGTACTAAAAAGTAAAATACATTTTTCTGTCTGAAACATTGGGAAATATTACATTTAATTTTCATATAGCTTTTTCTTCTTTTTAAACTTAGCAACTGCCACTTTTTAATGCTATAATACTTTGTGTTGTTTAGTTTTCAACATTTAATATTTCTCTGTAAATTTTCCTTTGTTTTATACAATATTTGTGCTTTATCTGACCCTTTACTCCCTCTTTCCCACTGTGGAAAAAAGGTATCTTTTTGGCAATAAGGTTAACTACAGATTCTTCCTTGCAGAAATTCTGGCAATCATGAACACAGTTTCGCTAAATTTGTTGCCTTAATTTTGTTCTAGTTCTCTTTACTTTTGCAATTTTAACATCTGACAGGAGTATTATTATTTTACTCATGCCATAGATTTTATTCCTTTTAACTGTCTTGCATTACCTTACTTCACTTATTTTGATTTTATGACAGTCGTAAAGGTATCAGTCCAAAACGGAAATAATTATTATTTTACTTTACAAAGAATATTGCCACATGCCTGAACATTCATAATTTATTCTCAGAAACCCAGAATACTTTTAACAGAAGGTTGCTATGATACTGATTGTCACATGTTTAAACCCTCTTCTTTTTACTCCCAGGGGTGAGATTGATGACCATAACATGTAATGAATGAAATTTTCAAGAAAAGATTTTATAAAGCATACTAAGGAGATTCTAGTTGATTTAGTATTGTAATTTTACTGGCTTTCATTTCTAGTGATACTCAAATTTTTAGGTCCACTCTCTCACTACCTAGGCTGGCAACTTCCAGCATTTTCTCTAGCTTGCCTTCAATTTAGGCTCATACGCCCAAACCATTAATGGAATATTTCCATGTGGAAAATATCTTAAACTTAACATGACTCAAATAAAAATTTGTAAACTTCTTTACCCAATTTCTATTGCTTTGGCTTTCTAATGTTACTGAGGAACATTGTCTCCAGGAAGCCTCTTAAATTAGAACCCCAAGAAAACGAATCAGTTACTTTCCTCCCTTTGAATAATTAAAATATTAGCTGTTCCTATATTTTCCGTATACAATCCATCATGATAAACTATTGATATCACTTCTTAAATACCTCACAAAACTACCCTTTCCCCTCCATCCATATTGCTACTGCCTTAGTTTAAGTTCCCGTTATTAATTACTTTCTCCACTATATATCCAGTAATTGTTGTTGCCCCTTTCCAGTAATTTTCAATGGCTGAAAGAATTATCTTTTTAAAATAGAAATCTAATTATTTCACACCTGTGATTATTCATTGGTTTCCTGTTGCCTCAGAACAAAGTCAGCATCTGATTTGGTCATGCTTATTTCTTTTCTGTAGTCACATTTCTTGATAGTCTTTCCAAACCCAAATTCAGCAATAAGGACAAAGAATGGAAAATGCTAGCAGGGACATTCTAGAACATGTATTGATGAATACAAGATGCTACAAATAGGGGCAGCCTCAGCAACAGTGTATGGTTGTGAATTTTTCTGCAGGCCTTGGATTTATAATGTCAGTAAATTAGGGAGAGGATTTAACAGAATATTTAAGGTGTCTTGGAGTCTTACTGCCTGCTGAATAAAGAAGTTTTCTGTGCACTTATGTCCAGATTTCAGCTTAAGATTAGAGATAGAGTGTCTCCTGTCATGCAAGTGGGCAATAAACAGAGCCATAGGCAGTCTGTATACCAGTTGACCGATTATTTGTTGGTCAGTACCCTGTTCGTACAGATCTTGTTTAATAATCAGCACAGAGAAACCTACCAGCATAGAACTTACGTTATCCAGCATTTGCTATTTATAGCTATAGTAAATAATAACCTCAAAATCTGTAAAACAACAAAAGTTAATTTTTTGCTCATGACTGGTTGTGCTCTGTTGCCTATGTCTTCTCATTCTGGGTCCTAGATTAAAGATTAGCTGTCAGGTGGCATATGTTTTTCTTGTGACAAAGAAGAGCAAGAGTCTAAGTTAAACAATGCAATTGCTCTTGTAGCTTCTGGTCAAATAAGATGAATGTCATAATCAATCTGCTAGCCAAAGAATCACCATCCAAGCCCAACTCCAATGAGGGGAATGGATTGTGAAATATATATCCTGGAAGTGGGATGGAATGCAAATCTTTTGGCCATGGACAAGGATTTACAACCTTCTTATTGAGATGAAGAGTCAATAATTGGGTATAATAATGCAATCTCCCATGGGACTTATGAAAAAGTATTAGAGTGCACAGTAAGGAAACCCATATCCTGAAGACTTGAGGCAAGCAGACTTATAAAAATTACCTAATAGTAGGAACTCAGAAAAAAATTTTGGTAAAAATGCAGGTAAAAAATTATCCTTTATGAAATAGCAGAATACCGTAAGGGTGACATTGAGACAGTAGTATCAGAATTTAGAGATGATGGCCAAAGTTTATATTTTTGCCAGAAATTGTTGAAGTTTCTGATATAAAATTAGGTGTGGGAAACAAGGAATGTTTTTCTAATTCCTTTACAAAATTCCACTTGTTGAATTAAAAACAGTATATGTGCCTTCTTTTGGATTTACTGAAGAAAGTAAAAATTAAAAATGTAATACAATTAGAATATAGAAAACAAGGGAATGGGAATAGAACCATAAAACAACAGTTAGTGTAAAGTAGCAGATTATACAACCTAGAGGTATCATTCACTGTTAAAAGGCAGAAACTTGAATATTCATTATATGAACAAAAATCCCAATATGTAAGCTTTAAAGAGAAAGTGTTTCATTTAAAACTAAATGGTAAAGAATATAAATCTCAGTTTTTGGTCTGCTGTAGTTTGGCAGTTTTTTTCTTAGTATATTAAATAAAAACATGGATAGCGTACTAATAAAAGTGTGGATATTTTGTCTTATATAGAATGCATAGGTAGTATATTTTTACCTAAGAAAGCACATATTCCTCATTTGATGGTTAGAATAAATTTATTTGTTAAGCTACATAGAATTAATAGAAAATAGTCTGCCATGTTTGTTATATTTCTTCTAGAAAGTAGGTTGGGTCACTCACTATTTACCTATTCCAAAATGATCCCTAAAATTTTACTTCTTTCATGGGACAGGGGCCTTTTGGAACTATTTATTTTCACTTAATTCATGGTGGTTTTATACTGTCTCTACAGGAAGAGTCAAGACATACAGCATGGCTTGAATGTTACATTTCCTATACTGTGGATATCCACACTATAGAAATAGTAGTAGTAGTATATTATTATAATAGTAATAGTACAGATTTCTAAAGTATGGGTACAGATGCTTGTTTCTGTCTGCACTGTGCAGTTTTTAGAACAACCCAGTCCTCCCTTTTCAATAGTTGCCTGATGCTGAGGTGGTACCTTGAAATTATTTTCTCAAGAGAGTGTAGGGGTCATGTACTATATAAAGTTAAAAAAAAGTGTTTAGTTCCATTTCCAGAACATACAGGTAACTTTGGTCTCTCCTAGTACAACTGTCATACATATTATTTCAGGTGTATCATTGAGGATCTCTCCCTTGGTGGCCTGTGGGTGCCTAGTAATAGATCCAGTATTTAGAAACATGGAAGTCCTTTGCAGGATCATTTTGACATGACTTCATTGAGCTTAGTTTTCAGGGACTTGAATGGGGTCTTACTTATCTGATGGAAAAAGGAGATTGATATCTTTTCTGACAAAGAAGTTATGAGCAAAAACTCTACCTTTAATTATGTTATTTCCAGATATTGTTTATGAGAAAGTCCAAGCTGAAATTGGAGGGCAGGTCACAATAAGGCTCAGTTGGAAGAAGAAAATATTTTTGCCAGGGAGAGGAGGGCATATATTGTCCTTTTGGGAATAAAGCTGACTCACAGCAGTTTGGGTGTTTAGTATGTACCACTTGTAACTCAGCCAAGTACACTAGTTAGCACATTGTTGATATAGTTGAAGACCGGACTTAAATAGGTTTAGAAACATTAGTACTCATCTAGTACTCATCTAGTAGATGAGTACTAATAGGAAGCAAAGGGTAAAAAGTTTAGCACTGATTGGTTCCTGCGAAATCATTGTGGAAGTCAGGTATTAGGTGCATAAATTTATTTGCTGCCAAATATTTTTATAGTTGGAAATGGGATACAGGACTTGGTCCCTTTGGTATCTTTTGCAGTAGTAAATAGGACCAGGTGTGACCCCTTCCAGCAAGTCTTGGTGGAACTTTAATGAAGATCCAATGTCAGACCAAAGATGCTGGCATTGATCATCCAAGTTCATCAATAGGGCTTTTTATACTTTTTATACCTTTTAAAAGGTTTGCCTTAACAGAATTACTTTATGATTGAAAACATCAGATGAAATATGTATACATAAATGTTTTGTAGTATGAATTGCTGCTGGAAGGCCTAGAGGGAAGTTTCGTGTGCCTTGCCCTCAGTAATTCACGGGGGAATAGCAGGAGTCCTATTTTACTATTGGTTGTATATCTCATCAGGATTATGAGCATCTGCCTATTAGAGCCTAATTTTTGTACAAGTCCTAGCTATTTCCTATTTTTGAATTATATCTTGGCATTTTCTATGGTATTTATGGTGAAAATGTTGTTGAAGGTGATTTCTTTTAGACACTTCCTTTGCAATGTCTTTATTAATGGGCAAGGGTACTTTGAATCTGGGTGTTAAATATGATATGACAGCTTTTCTGAATGGATTGACATAACCATCCTGATAAAATGCATATATTATTTTTTGAACTTATTTTCATGGAAACAAATTCAATCTAAATATTCATTAATGGCTTTCAAGATGGGCAAGTTTTTTTTTTTTTTTTAACATGCTTATCTCCATTTTGCATTTGGCAAGTATGGCAGGAATGACAATATGTGTGAGTGATTTGAGAAAACAATTTGGAGGATATTAACAATTTTGTTTCCGTAACTTTTTTCTTCTCTCTCTTTTTTTTTTACTTTTTATGCCAATTCATATGCAAAGAACAGGAGATTTTTTATATCATCTGACAGCAATTTGTGGAGTACAAAAAAGTCAATCTTGTTTTTAAGAATATTTTTTTTCTTGAAAAATTATTTTGTTGATAAAAATACTTTACCAAATTTATAGGTGTATGTGAATATTTGTTACATTTATAGAATGTGTAGTAACCAACTAGGGTATTTGGTCATCACCGTCACCTTGAGTATTTATCATTTCCATTTTGGTAACATTTTAAGTCCTCTCTTCCAGCTACTTTGAAGTGTACACTGCACTGTTGCTAGCTATAGTCACTCTACACTGCTATTAAACATGAAAACTTATACCAACTATCTTAACTGTATGTTTGTACCCATTAACCAACCTGTGTTTATTCCTCCTCCGACCCACTTACCCTTCCCAGACTATGTATCTATCTTTCTACTCTCTTCCTCTATGTGATCAATTTTTTTAGCTCTCACATATTAGTGAGAATGTGTGGCACTTTCTGTTCCTGGCTTATTTCCCTTAACATTATGACCTCCACCTCCATCTACATTTCTGAAAATGACATGGTTTCATTCCTTTTCATGGCTGAATAGTACTCTATTGTGCATATATGCCAAATTTTCCTTAGCCATTTGCCTGTTGATGAATACCTAGGTTGATTTCATAGCTTTGCTTTTGTGAATAGTGCTATGATAAAAATGTGAGTATGTGTATCACTTCGATATACAGATTTCCTTTCCTTTGGATAAATATCCAGTAGCAGGATTGCTGGGTCGAATGGTAGTTCTATTTTAACTATTTTTACTTTTTGAAGCATCTCCAAACTCTTTTCCCTCCAGCAGTGTGTAAAAGTTCCCTTTTCTTCAGATCCTCACCAGCATCTGTTATTTTTTTTCTTCTATTTATAATAGCCATTCTAACTGGGGTAAGTTGATGGCTCATTATAGTGTGGATTTCTATTCCTCTTAGACTTGGTCATGTTGAATATTTTTTGTTACACCTGTTGACAATTTCTCTATCTTCTTTTGAGAGATTTATATTCATGTCCTTAGCCCACTTTTTAATTTTTTTTTAAGTGTTGAGTTGTTTGAGTTCCTTGTATATTCTGGATATTAGTCCCTTGTAGGATGAATAGTTAGTAGATTATTTTCTCCAGTTCAACAAATTGTCTCTTTGCTCTTTTGGTTGTTTCTTTTGCTGTATAGAAGCTTTTTAGTTTTATATAGTCTGATTTGTCTATTTTTGTTATAATTGTCTGTACTTTTGAGGTCTTAATCATGAAATGTTTGTACTGAAACAGTAAAACTACTAGGAAAAAAATAGGGAAAACAGTTCAAGATATTGATCTAGGAAAAGATTTCATGTCTATTTCTATATTTAAAAATTAACTATTTATTTTAAAAGCATTTCCTCCAAAGTTGGTACCTAATCTAATGTAAGGAAATTTTAGAGTATACTTCTGGAGAAGTCCAGTTGGCACAAAATTAGAAGTATGAATTTGGAGGTGGAAGGGACTACAGCTTTGGCTGAAGCATGAGCCACTATTAACATCATCATACTGTTTTGGTCAGCAATAAATTTTATAATAGTTATAGCAGAAGGAACTGGTAAATGATATGTCATAAAATAGCATTAAAATCATATGCTAGGGAGTTTTTTTTCAATAGTAGGTAAGGAATTCTTATTATATGATTGTGTAAAATCTTGAACAGTTTCAGAACCTTAGGAGTCATAGCATCTATCAGCATTACAGCCCAAAAGTAAACATTTGTGAAAAGCATGGATATGTGCTTTAGAGAGGGCATCAACTTTAGACAATTTCAGACACCTGGACAGAGTATTTAGAAGGCAAAATAAAACTTTCTGTTACCTGATGTAGGATGAAATGGTATAACCAGAAAATATTGTGGACTGTAACGTATTTACATTAGAGATGAGATGAAGATTTTGAAGTAGGAGGTTTGTTAAACAGTGTTCATTTTCATCGAGTGGTCAAGTTCTGTATAGCTGGAGACTGGAGTAAAGGGGTTTGTATGGGACACCAATGGTAATGTAACACAGAGAAGAAGACGACTTTGTATTTTCTAGGCATTAGAAGGTATAGTATTTTGATATTTGGGATAGGTACTGAGGTATCACCTACCATAGTTAGTGTCAGACAGGAATCTAATATGGAGGTCTGGAAAAAACCTCCATTATTATTGCAGCCATAACTACCAAATGCAACCTAAGAGTGAAGTAAGCTGCTGTGAGATTAAAGAGAAAACTGTAGTAAGCAACTGGATATTGTTTGTTCTTGTGACTCTCCCTAATGTACCCTAAATAATTCCATACTTTAAAAGAAAGGCAACAGGCTTAATATAATTAGGAAAACTCAACATAGGGACTTTGGACAATTGTTGTTTAGGAAAGTGATGAGTCCTTTCAATTTTCTGGTTCTATGATGACAGCCTTGCCAGTTTTTATGGTCGTTGAGCTATTGTGATATAATCCAGTTTCCGTGGTTAGCCGTAGACATGTGGATTTGTCAAACTATATGGTCTCGGGGCATCCCAGAGAGCTTCTACTTAGGAAAATGCAAGGTGATGTTTTTACTAGAACTTAGTAAGAATTTGGCTTTTCCAGTGTATTCTGGGTCAAGTTTACTGGAGTACTTGATATGAAAGATAAATAAGAATTAGATTAGGCTGGAAGGGACTCTGAAATACATAGTAGTATACAGTTGTTGTTTTTTTTTAAAAGTCTGGTTGTATTAATCAATGTAAGTTATATGATATCAAATTCACCAGGAAATCTTAGTGGCTTTATACAGTAAAGGTCTATGTAGTGTTTATGTGATCAAATATAGTTTCTTCAGCAATCTAAGGTTTTGGGTTTCACCATCACATTTCAGAGTAGCTAGTATTCACTGGAGGAGGCAAGGAGAGGGACTAGAGAATTATGTATAGGCTTTTCACTGTTGAAACCCACAAGAGATTTCTGTTACTGTTTAGTTGATTTAGTCACGTAATTAACTATAATGGGGTTAGGAAATGTCTTCTGTATACACAAGAAGGAATATGACATGGGAATTGTTAATAACCAACATTGTCTGCAGCATATTTGGTTTCTTAGCTGGTAAAATTAATGGGTTGCAATAGTTATTGGTCAGAATTATAGATTTTTTTGTGTGAAAGGATGTGATGACTAATAGGGATGTGGTGGCACAGTAGTATTAAACTTGACTTTAACCGAAGTGATGCTCTATGCCAATATCTGGTCATATTGACTAAGTTTATCTAATTAGTATGTTGAGATCAAAATGTGGGAACTCAGAAGCATTTTTTGAGTCATCTTAGTTTGGAGCTTCATTTAAGTCAGTAAGAATACAAAAAATTTTGTTCCAATTCTGGTTAAGGTAGAGTGAGCACACTCTACCCTGTTTCTCCCACTCAATGCAAGAATAATACCTTACATGGACAGAATTCATGCAGTTGCTATTTCAGAGCTCTGAAAAGTGAATAATAGCAGGTAGAATGGGGAAGAAGAGCAGAATTCACAGTGCCTTTGAACTGGAAGTGAGTTCACTGTACTTTTTTGCCTCTTCATTATCCCCCAACATGAACTAAATGCATTGAAAACCTGGGATTGTGCACCAGGGTGCAGTGAGAGACAACTCTGGGAGAAATCCTCTAGTTCTGGTACAGAGTGCTTTGTTAATTTTTCTTTTCTTCACCTTGTTCTGTCATGTCCCAGCCCTCATGTATTCTTATCGCCAGTGGGTGCCTGTAGAAGCCAAAAACTCTGAGGGAGACTTTTCTTTGATCAGTGGAGCTAGAGTCCTAAGAGGGTAGCACAAACACCATTTTCTTTTTAATCTCCCTGTCTTTCTGTCAGTGGCCCTGGATGTGAACAGACTTGTAGCAGTACATTGCAGAGCAGAGAAACTAAAGCCCTAGTATTTTGACAGGGGAACTGAAAAGAAGAGCCCCAGAACTGAAAATATCAGGGATATCGTGGAAAGGAAAGAACACAAGAAAGTAATCCTATAAAAATTTTAAATAAAATGCAGCCCTGACCTGTGCATACATGGATCTAATCCTAATTAGAAGTTGTAGCTGCTGTAATAAGGTAAGAAAAGAATAAAAGTCATACGAATTATAAAGGAAAAAAGCAGAATTATTTTTTTTCACAGATGACATGATTGTCTATGTGAAAATTCTCAAGGAAATGACTTACACATACATTCTACCACTAGTAAGCCATGTTTGGCATACTAGTGTCACAAGATAAAAGGTTCTCAGACAAAAATGATTCATACTTCTCTATATTAACAGTGTATAATGTGAAACCAAATTTAAGAATATCATAAACTATAGCCTCAAAAATTCTACAGACTGAGACACAAATTTAACAAAACACGTATAGGATGTGTGTGCTGAAAACTACATATTTCTTATGATAGCTGTCAAAGACATAAACAAGTTTAGGGCTGTATCATATTCATGGACTCAACAGATGAGGATGTCATTAAATTGGTAGATATGTTAAACACAATAAGAATTAAAATCCCAGCTGAATATGTTCATTAATATAGACAAGATGATTCTAAAATTTGTTGAATGACAAAGTAACTAGAATAGCTAAACCAGTTTTGGAAAAGAATAAAGTTGGAAGAATTATTTTTACCTGACTTCAAGACTTATTTTTAACTGTAATAATGAAGACTGTGTGGTATTAGCAAACACCTGTATCAGTGGAACAGAATAGAGTCCAATAGTCCCACACATATATGGACAATTAGTTTTTGGCAAGGTGCATAAGTAGTCTAATGGAGGGAGGATACTCATATGCCAAACAAATGAGCCTTGACCTAAACCTCACAATTTATATGAATCTTAACTCAAAAAACTAAGTTTTAAATATAAAACCTGAAATGATAAAACTTCTATAGGAAACATAGGAGGAAATTTATGTGACTTAGGGTAGGCAAAGCTTTCTTAGTTTTGACAACAAAAGCATAATTTACTGGGAAAAAAAAAGGATAAATTTCATTTTGACATTATCTAAGTTAAAAACTTTTGCTATGCTAAAGATGCAATGAAAAGACATGATACAGACTGGAGGAAGATAATAGCAAATCCATTATTTGACGTAGGATTTATGTCAAGAATAAATAAAGGACTTTCAATCCTTAACAGTAAGACTGCAATTCAGTTTTTAAAAGTGGACAAAAGAATTGACTAGATACTTCACCAAACAGAATATAAGAATGTCAGAATAGTTTATGAAAAGATGTTCAACATCATTAACCAACAGAGAAATGTAAATTAAAACTACGAGATACCATTATACACCTAGTACAATAAAAAATAGCTATTGTGCTAAATATGGGCAAGGATGTGCAGAACAACTAGAACCTGTTACTGGTGAGACTGCCAAATGATTCAGCCAGTCAGTCTGAAATATGGTTTCGCAGTTTATTATAAAGTTAACCACACACTTATTTTATAGTTTAGCCTTTCTACTCCTGGATATTTATTTATGATAAATGAGTGAAAATCATGTTCACACAAAAACCTTTATGTGAATGTTTATAGTATCCTTATTCACAATTGCTATTGTACAATCCAAATGCCTTCACAGATGAATGGGTATATAAACTGTGGTACAACCATTCATACAGTGGAATACTACTCATCAACTAAAAAGAATGGGCTCAATATATATTCTTATTTGGATGCCTCTCAGAGGCAATATGCTGAAAAGGGATATTAGGAAGGGAGACTCGGAGGATTATAGACTATGATTCCATCTATGTCACATTCTTGAAAGGTAAAAATACATAGTGATAGAGAAAAGGGATAAGTAATTACTAGAGCCTATGGGTATTGAGAAGGTGTGACTATAAAGCTGAAAAGTGATAGCACACGATGATGGAAATGAGCTATATTTTGATGGTGGTGGTGGTTATACAACTCTGTATATCTATTTAACATTCTCTAAATGGTACAACAAATAAAATAGAGATAGACAAAGAAATCTCTTTTGACCTTGAATGGCATTAGAGTATGCATAAATAGTTAAGATCATCCATGTGTAATTATGACCTATTTCTAATTTTTCTTACCAATTTAGAACTTACATTCTCCTGAGGGGTTAGGAAGTTACATTATTAAATTTCTGAAGCATTCATCTGCCCATATTTACTGTACTGGTGGCTGCCATTTGTAAAATGTCCAGGACATTTTCATAAAGGGACTAGGACATTTAGTGTTCTGTAAGGAGTGGTATGTCAGTTGGATTAAAATGCAGTAGTATTAGGCTTTGAAAGTTATTTATTTTACCTTTGAATGCTCTTAGTAAATATATGAAAGGAACTATAATAAAGAGGCTGTTTTGATCTCAAACTATATTAATTTTGTTACATACTATATACTAACATATAGTACTATATTATAAGAGGTTTAGAAGGAATTTCCTTACATATGGAAATTTTAACATTTTTCTTCTTTCAGAAGACAAATGAACACATTTCAATCACTTTTTTATAATTTGTTTTTTAACTATATTTGTCAGAAATAAAATAAGCTATAAAAGATAAAATTAAAAATCTCTGACAAGACAAAGGGTGATATACATGAATAATAGCCTAACTTTTAATAGATCCTCTAAGGAATGCTCTTAAATATCCATGACAGTGGTAGCAATTCAGTTTATAAAGCTGCCTTGCCTTTTTATCAGGATGAGAAAGGGTAGAAATTACTGAGAAGAAATTTCATGGCTAAGGGAAGACTTAATTATTTCATGTGCTACACTATGTATCTGTCTGTCCTTGTATTTTACTGTGTTGCATTTCACAATTTTTCTTATTTCATTCTGCATTCACTGCCTTTGTAGGCAGTGGTCTTCTTTAAGGTCACATCTTCATGAGGGTGTTCTCTAAAAGTGACTGCTAAATGTACCTGGAGTTAGAAACATTTGGTTTAGCCTTTTCTAAGGTTGAACTTTGAAGGAAGTTAAGTCTTATAACTTATTGTGAGTTTTTTTTTGAAAATTGTCTTGGATGCAAAATTGTCTTGGGTGTGGACTTTAATTGATTAATGTACAGTGAAATCAATTATGTCTGCTATGATCACTCTCATTTAGGAAGAGTTTTATAGTGAGAGAAATACTATAGAAACGATGATGTTAAATATTTTATATAATTTTAATCATCTTTTAAAATATTTCAGTGCTAAATTAGGCTTAAGCGATGAAACCTTTTGAAAATGTTAAAAGGTTTTTTCCCCTTTACTGATACCATAAATCTGATTTGGAACTTAATCTACTTAATGAATTACTTTGCAACATTCTTTTAAAAGGGGAAGATATATTGGATTTTAAGGGGAATCTTTACTTTTTATGTAAGGTAGTTTCAGACTTCTTAATAAAAATATGTTTATTTAAAAAGCCAATCTATCTGTGGTACTTTGGTTTTTCAGTAAAAGCCAAATTGAATGTCAGTTTATGTCTTCATAGAGCTACCTTTGAACAGAATTTAGGATTATATATTCACTCTTAATCATTTTAGTTTTGAATTAGGTGTATCTATGATACATTGAATTCAAAATAATGAAAGTACCTCAAAGATAATAAAACTTTATGGATCAGATTACATGAGTTATCTATATTAGTTATTTTTTAAAACTAAATATAAATTGAAATGGATAAAGTTATAGTAATATAAGTCAAAATCTATATTTAAATTGTAATGGAATATAAATATAAAAAATTTTGATTATAAATAAATTATGTTTATACATAGTTAATAAATATTCTCAGGTATTTGTGGGCCACGACTGTTGTGGTATTCTTTATCGATAAAGACCAAAAAGCTCTGGAGGAATAATAAATATGCTAAGTCGTTAGAGGTATTATTATACTATTTCTTTCATTTTTTTCCTATGGTCTAGCCCTTTAAAATCTGATACTTGAAATAAATATTATTTTCTAACTTAAATCGAGCTTTAAGAACTACAACATGGTAATTATTTTTAAGAAAAAACACACAGTAGGTTATTAGCATAATTTTCCTTAAAAAGATACAGGATTACAAACTCTTATCCATTTCTTAAGTAGAATTGCTGCTTATAGAACATGTGTTATGGTACTGTCTGTTGAAAAGTTTAGCAATTATATATAATGACATAATCATCAGCATACATTTTGTCTATGAAGTAAAATACTCCTCTGAAAATGTGTTCCTAGGTATTGCTATACTTTTCAAGAGAATGTTCTATGTTGTGTGTATTAGTTTTGGCTGACACAGATACTTGCTTTTTGGTTTATCCTATAGTATATATTTAGATCCTCTGCAGATGAACTGATGTGTTCTAGACAGGAAGTGGTATGTAGGAGATATAGGAATGGGCTGAAGTATCCTTTATATTTGCCTTTGTATCTAGGGGAGTTGGAAATAGGCAAGAATGGAGAGAAATTTTGTATGGCAGTACACAGAATTTTGCAAGTTTATTGTGAGCCCTGCAACAATCCGATGCATTTTAGTTACTGGTAAGTTTGTTAAATTATGTTTGAAAATGTACCTCTTCGAAGATGGCCATCTATTTACTATTACGTCCACCATGTCAATTATACCTTATTGTAAAGATTTTTTTTTTGTTTTGTTTTGCAAAGTTGTGGTATTGCTATTGCATTGGGTCTTAGGTATAAATTAAAACTAATTTTGTTAGTGAATGCATTTGACATTTCAATTGGTGTCATGGTTAATATTGAAGTGAAATTAACACTTTATGGATAGCAGAGCACCGTGTTAAGATTTTGGAATAATAATATTATTATTTCTGTTTTTGTAATGGAACTCCACTGTATTTAGAGGTCTGAGTTAACTCATTAGATGTTTGAGAGTGAGTAGTTATTCTGACATAAAAGAATGAGACAAATCCATGTCATGCTTGCAATTTTATATGGTTCTGTGTAGGATGGTGATTTACTTTAAGCAATACTTTTAGCCTTTTTTCATGTACCACAGGGACCCTTGTGAGGCACTTCTAGTCTTTCTTTTTGGCAGTGCTTATGTTTAGGAATCCATCTTCTCCCTAAATCACTAACTTTGGTGTATGTAAGAATTCTCCAAACAGATTAGGAAATTGTGTAATATGTATGCATAGTTTTCTTTATTCTTTTTAAATATCTAGGCAGATGTGTTATGTGTAATATAGTACTTAGCAATTTGAAGTGGCCTTGACTATTCAATTTGTTTAACACGGACCAGATTGCTTAATAGCTGTGCTTCTTTACAGAAAGATTTTTAAAATTCCCAAGAGATTCCTTGGTAGTTGTATTTTTCTTGTAAGTGTCTGTCTTTGGCTTAAGGACAAAGTAAAAGAATATCATTGATATGTGATAGTTTACATTTTTTGTGGTTTAAGGATACAGGGTCAGTTAATATAATTGAATTTTAATTTGCTGTAATGAAGTACTTTATTTCTAGATACTATATTTTTTCCAGCTGATATCATGTAGTTCATTAAACTATCAATTTTTATAATAATGTTAATTTTTCTGTTGGTTCTTGTTACGAGAACACATCGGATTTAAACAAAAGTAGCCACATTATGAGAAAAAAATAATGTCATCCCTATTGAAACTGGAAGAGATAGAATAATTCAGTAATTAGAATAATTTCAGATTTCTTTTGGGCTCTCATAATTTTCAAGTTTTCCATGTTACCAAATTGTCTGAATTATTGTAAGAATTAGTACTTCTGCATTTAAAATATATTTAGAAATTTGTGGTTTTACCCTTTCTTCTGGATATAAATAGATAATTTAGGGTATATTACAAACATTGTAAATTGATACTATTTTAATTCTTGATAAAATCTGGTATATAGTAATTTATTATGAGCTACATTAAGCATGTACAATAAAGGAATATGTATTTCCATTATTCAGAATACTGTATTCATGTGTCTGTGTTGCTGGTTAAAATCATTATGTGTAACTATGAAGTAACATTATCAAAGCTTAATTCAATGCAGTCACTTCTTTTTATTTTGTTTCTTAATTCAAAAGACATCTATCAAGTGCTTAATTTTTGTCTGACACCTCTTTGTTTGCTTTTATGTGTTTGTTTATATATTACATAATTGTCAGTTTTCATTTTAAGAATACATAAATCATTTCTTTGCTCTCATGAACTTTTCTGAGGGCATACCTAGACGTATGTGACATGTTACGTATTTCTCTGGATTGTTTTTTAACAGTGTTTTTGAAGAATAGGTCTAAATGAAAAGTTTATTTAAAAATAGGCTTGTTCTTACAAAGCAATATTTGCATCTGTATTTAAAATTCTCTACAATAGCTTGTTATTCAAAAGAATATTACGATACAGTCCTTATTATGGAAAATGATATGTGTATGTTTCTTAGGTTTACTTGAAGCCAGACATATACATATATGTAGAGATAAACTTTGTTTTACTTTGGAATGTAAAAAAACTACACAGTTATGTTTCAGTTTATTATATTTAATTTGTAAAGGACACCACTAGTTTTCTCATGCTTATGAGAAAATATATTATTGCATAATATAAGGCATAATAGTCATTATCAGTAAAATAGAGGTTAGATTTGAATATAGTTATTATCTTTTGGCATAATAAAATACTGAAATGGAACACTATGTTTATAACAAACATGTGATGATTTCATAATGATATCTGTACTTTACATGCAGTGCTACTCTTTTGGCATTCCTGGTTGAACTACTTAAAAGTTCAGTAGCCATGCAAGAACAGATGCTGGGTGGAAAAGGCTTTTTAGTCATTGGCTACTTACTTGAAAAGGTAAGTGATATGTGTTGATGGTTTATTGTGTAACCTCACAGTTGAATAGCTGGCAATCACTAATTATATTTTTTTATAATTTCCCTTTCTGTTAACTGTGTAGAGATTATACTGTTTGCTAATTCACAAACATCTTAGATTTAAGTGTAGACATGAAATTAACTGATATTGGAAGTGTAATTAAGAAATTTGAAAGAAATTAAAGTAAAAAAGAAAGTAAAGTTTTCATCTATATCTATTCTAGCAATAAGTATCATTTCTCTTAAGTTTTTCTACAGTAGTACCCCATTATTTCTACTTTTACTTTCTAAGGTGTCACCCATGGTCAACTGCAGTCCAAAGATATTAAATGGAATAAACAATTTATAACTTTTAAATTGTGCGCTGTACTGAGTAGAGTGATGAAGTATCATGCCAACCCTCTTCATCAAGCCCAAGACATGAATCCTCCCTTTGATAGCTTTTTCATGCTGTACACACTATCTCCCTATTAGTCATTTAGTAGTCATCTTGGTTCTCAGACTGAAAGTAGTATATATCATGCACCAGGGGTCTTGAAACTATTGCCTTGGGATAAGAAGGAACTACTGTAGTTGTTTCTTTGCTGTCTTCTCACTTAGCCTTTTTTTTTTTTTTTTTTTTTTTGAGACAGTGCCTCACTCTGTCTCCCAGACTGGAGTACAGTGGCTCCATCTTGGCTTGCTGCAACTCCCACCTCCCCAGTTCTATCAAGCAATTCTCCTGCCTCAGCTTCCCTAGTATCTAGAATCACAGGCATGCACCACCATGCCTGGCTAAGGTTTTGTATTTTAGTAGAGACAGGGTTTCACCATGTTGGCCAGGCTGGTCTTGAACTCTTGACCTCAAGTGATTGGCCCGCCTCAGCCTCCCAAAGTGCTGGGATTATAGGCATGAACCACCACACCTGGCCATAGACTCTTTCTTGAAAGTCTTCTTAATTAAGATAAAAGTCTTAGTTTGCATGGATTTACTTGTTAGTTTTGTATGATTCTTAAATTATACGGTCAAAGTTTTTATTTTATAGTAATAGAAACATTATTTTGTGCCCTTTTTTCCCTACTCTTAATATATATGACTATTTCAAGTGGTTTTTCTGATCTATATGTAGTATAAACAATAAAAATTAGATGAGTTTACTTTTTCCCATTTTGTGTCATTTATGTTGTTTTATGACTTCTTTTGCTTCAGTTACAGCTGTACTTTTATGATAATGAATGCTGAATTTCTGATTATGGTCTTATAAGAGTTGTATCATGTGATTTCCTTTTAAAATTAAAGTGGAATTTCATGAATAAGTGTTTTTTTAATAACAGATACCTATGCACTTCAATAGCACTCTCAGACCTCTTTTTATCAGTTAGTTAACTCTTTAATATTCAGCTGCTCTGAAAGTGAAACTATTTGAGAAGTAGTAGAGGTGAGATCTCAATTAAGGTGTAGACATATATTCCCTTTGGAAAAAAATTGAGAGGATATTTTGAAGTAGTCCTAATTTCACCTCCAATTGTTTTACATTTGAAGTGTTACCAATTGATTAATGGCTAAACAAAATGTGTGGTATATATATGCAGTTGAACATTTAGTTACAAAAAGAATCAAGTTCTAAAACATGCTTCATTTTATATATTAAATGTATTTATACATACTATATATATATCACGTCTTTTCTTTGAAACAAGTGCTGACCTTTCTTTAAGGATTAATAATTGAAGAATGGTAAATTGTTAAGTAGATTGATAATTGGTAGCATTTCTTTATTGAGATAATTTTTTCTGTAACATTATTAAAAACTTAAGGCTGTTTGGCTTATTTTTTTAAATAATAGATACTCTTTTTTAAGTAATAAATACTCTTTTTCTATATCTAGAATATTAAGAATCATTTAGAAAATGTATAATGAACTATATTTAACATGAATTTGATAACATGAAATGCCTTTGTAAGATTACTGTGTGTGACAGGATTTTTGTGAGGACTCACCCTTTAAATATGCTATCATCTGTTTACTGAGAATATATCAGAAAATTCTAAAGTAAACTTTTTTTTAAAACTTAGCAAATAATTAGAAATATTTATACAAGCCTTCAAATAAAAAATATACATTAATATTTCAAATATTATAATGTCAATTTAGTGGATGCAAAAATATTTTATTGTAGTTTTAATTTGCACTTTTTGTAGATTTTGAATAAGATTAGACATTTTCATATGTAATTATTGAAAATTAATCTTTTATTTTCTTCATTATTCAGTTTCTTTATCAAGTTTCCCTATGTCTTTTCATGATTTCCACCCCTAGTCAACCCATAATTCAATTTTTGCTTTATGAATTGCTTATTCTGAATATTTCATGTAAATGGAATTATATAATATTTGTCTTTCTGTTTCTGGTTCATTTTGCTTAGCATGTTTTCAGTGTGTATCCATGTTTTAGCATAGTTTAGAATTTTGTTCTTTTTTAAGGTTAAATAATATTACATTAGATGTATATAAATTTTGTTTCTCCATCAGTTAATGTACATTTGTTTTGTTTTTGTCTTTTGGCTATTGTGAGTAAAGCTGACATGAATGTTCATGTACTAGGTTATATGTGGCCTATATGTTTTTATTTTTGATCAGTAGATACCTAGGAGTTGATTTCCTGGGTCCTATATTTAACTGTTTGAGAAACTACTGATGTTTTTTAAAGCAACTCCATCATTTTACCTCCTACCAACCGTATTTAAGAGTTCCAAATTTTGTACATCCTTACCAACTTTTGTTTTGTATGTCTTTTTTATTCTGGCCCTCCTAGTGGGTGTGAAATGGCGTATCATTTCTTAAATTTGTATTTCTGTGATGACTAGTGATGCTGAATATCTTTTCATGTGCTTATTTTCTATTTTCATGTGCTTACTAGCTATTTGTTGATATATATTTTTTGAAGAAATGTCTTAAGTCTTTTGCCCATTTAAAAATTGTGATATATGTCTTTTTATTATTGAGTTGTAGGAGTTTTTTTTTTTTTTTTAACATTCTAGATATTAGTCCCTTAGTAGATGTATGATTAGCAAATATATTCTTTCATTGTTTGGCTCACATTAATTTGCATTTCCCTGATGACAGTAAAGTTGAGCATATATTTATTGTCCTTTTGGATATCTGTTTTTGTCTCTTCAAACTGTTTGCCAGTTTTCATTTGGGTTGTCTGTCACTTCGTTATTGATGTGTGGAAATTTTATGTGTATATATAGATATAGATAGGATGTGCTTACTTTGTTGGATATATACTGCAAATTATCTCTTCTTCTTTGGCTTGCCTTTTCACTCTCTTAATAGTGATTTTTGATCAAAAATTAGTATTTTTGTTTAGTAACAGAAGTTACTAATTTTAATATAGGTTAAATTTTCAGTTTCTTTTATGACCAGTCCATTTTATACCCATATATATCCCAAAGGCATACGATTATTCTGTTTTCTTTACAAAATTTTGTTTTTTCTTTCATATTTAGATCCATTATTTATCTGAAATTGAATTTTATATATGGTATGAGTTATAAAGGTCAAGGTTCTTTTTTTTCCTGAGGTATGTCATTTAGCTGGCCCAGTACTATTTTTTGAAAAGATGATTTCTGACTGCATTGCAGTCTAATCTTTGCCATAAATCAGATGACCATTTATGCCTGGGAATTTTTTTTTCTTTGAGACAGTACATTGGTATTTTAATTAGCATAGCTTTTTAGTATGGCCTGATATTTAAGAGTATGTCATCTAGCTTTACTGCTGTTCTTGAAGATTGCCTTGGCTATTTTTGAGTCTTTGCATTTCCATATATATGAGCTTATCAAATTCCACCAAAAAGCACGAGGATTTTTATTATATTATATTGACACCTTTCCTATATTAAATCTTTCAAGTCATATACTTGGTATATTATTTTATATATTTAGATTCTCTTTTGTAGTTTTTTTATGTAATAGTTTCTGTCTTTTTTATGGATTTCCAGATATTTGATATTGTTTGATACTTTAAAAATATTAGTTTTTTATACTTGACCTTACCCAAATGGCCAAGAAGCAATTAAAGTTTTGATTTTTAATTTCTTACCAGTACATAGAATGATAATTGATGTTTTTGTTGAACTTTTATATACCAGTCTTTCTACTCATCTGTTAAATCTAGTCATTTTTAGATTTAAAAAAAAAAAAAATTTGTGAACAATAATAACAGTTTAGAATGATAGTTTTGTTTTTTTCTTTCTATTATTTATTTATTTACTTTTACCTTGCCTTGTTGTGCCACCTAAAGACTGCCAATACAGTGTTGAATAGAAGTTGTGATAGTAGCCATCCCTGTCTTATTCCTGATCTCATGGGCAATGCTTTTAATACTTAACCACTAAGTATGATATTTTTTATAGATTAAAAAAATATTTTCTGCAGATTTTTTAGTTAAATTAAGGAATTACCTGTTTCTAGTTTGCTAAGAGTTTTCTTTATTATAAACAGGATTTTATCAAACACCTTTTCTTCAGTATTTAAGATGATTATCATGTTTCTTTGTTTTTCTTAATTTAGTGAATTACATTGATTGTTTTTCAGATGTTAAACCTTCCTTATATTTCTGGACTCTCGTTTACTCCTAAATCTACTCCTGTTCCAACCAGGCTTCCATTCTTACATGTCCTTTAAAATGGTTCGTGTTTGTCACTGGTGGCCTTAAAAGTCTGTCCTGTGGTTGTTTCTCATTCCTTATCTTATTTGACCTGTGACTATTTCAGTTGAGCATTCTTTCCTTCCTGAAATGCTTTCTTGCATTGTGTTTTGTGATGGCTTGCTTTGTTTTTTTCTTATTCTCTCTCAGTAGTTCTGCTTCATCATTCTGAATTCTGATGGCTGTTCTGTCCCAGTGATTAATCCTGGAAAGTATTTCACTTTTCCATCTACACAATACCTTACTCTAATTGAGATTATCCACTTCTACAGGTTTTATGATCCTGCAGTACTAATTTCTCTTAATTGTTTCTCCTAGTTTTAGTTCTACTTGGATTTCTATTAATCTTCTTGTCTAAATTATGCAAACTGATTTTTCTCTCAAATTTTTCATCCTTCAGAGTTCTTTATCTTATTTAGTGGTGTTACCATTCAACAAGGAGTTGAAACCAAACATTTAAATCTTTTTCACTCTATTTTTTTTGCACTCTACATCCAAACTCTCAGGTAATTGTGTTGTCTTACTGTCAGAACATATCCAGAATCAATTACCACTCTCTATTTACTTCTCAACTCCTTACCGTGTTCGTTGATATCATCTTAGTTCAAACTACCATCATCTTTCACCATTGGTTACCTACAGTCCATATTTCACTTACAGTTAGACTGGTTGTCCTAAAATGTGTCAAATCTTACTCAAGTCTTCATCCTTCTCATAATGAAGTTGCATGCTTTATACCTTACGTTATCTCTTACCGCTCCTCTTGCTTTCTCTGTTTTAGGTAAAGGCCTTTTCGCCTTTCCCTTAAGAACTAAAATGGTAAGCATTTACCCAAGGACTTTTGCATTTAATTCCCCCATTGTTTCCATCACTCTTTCTTCAGATAATCACAGAATTTGATTCTATGCTGCGTTCAGGATTTTGCTTATATGATGCCTTATCTTAGAAATATTCTCCGATCATTCTGAATAAAATAGTATCCCTTCTATAACCATCATTATTTACTTACTCTGCAAATTTTTACAGTACCATTCTGGCATGTTTTATATGTTTTACTAATTTTCTGGCTCCTTCTGCTAGAATGTAGGCCTTATAAAAGCAGGGGCAATATATATATGTTTTTTTCTCTCCCCTTACTGTTATATCTTCAGCACCTAGAACGGCATTTGGCTCAGAAAATAGTTGTTAAATTGAGAATATGAAAAGTACTTGCATGCTCATCTGATTACCAAGAAAGAGTAACTTTTTTTGCCTTTCTCAGAGGAATACTCACATTGTGTTATTTTTAAATAATCAGTACCACGTTAGTATTAATAGTATAGGCAATAGAAGTTTCATTTTTAATTTATTAACTAATAACAGGTTACTGGTTAACTGTCACTTAGCTTTTATCTTCTTGTCATAGAAGATATTTAAGGAAGATAGTATAATGAGAGGCCTTTTAAATAATAACAGTTTTACTGTTCTATGGAAAAATTTTAAGGTGTTTTGTTTTGTTTTGCCAAAATACGATATTCTGGAACACTGAGTGGTTATCCAGTGTATTCAATAGGATATTTTTTGTGTGGTTAGTAGAAAATTTGATTCGAAGTATCTTAAACCTTAAGAAAACATACTAACAAATATATCTGAAAGTCTAGTGTTAGATGGCTTATCAGTTATATTCTTGGCAGGAAACAGATGGCGCTCTGAACCTAGTTTATTGAGAAGAGTTTAATGCAAGGGTATTTGAAAAGTTGTAAGCAGAGAGCCTGGCAAGATTTGAAGAGATGAAGGGCATAAGTGTTTAACATAACCTTAAAGGAAAGTTATTGTAGCTATAGGAGAAGGGTACCTGATGGGAGTGTGGTCTTCAAGAAAAGAGTGTAGTGTAAGTGTACTGAAGGGGTAAAATCTGGGAAATATATACCCAACTTCATTTTCTTTCTGTCCTTTAATTTCTAGCTAATGTCTCCAGGTTACTCCTGGAATTGGACTAACCCCATTTCCAGTGGGTTAGTCAAACCCACTGGAAACTAGTAAGCAAGGGAACATCCCAAGCATGGAAATAGAACAGGGAAGTTTGGAAAGGCAGCAAAAGGTTGGTAAGGCAGCAAACGGTAAATTGTTTCAGGGCTGGGTTATCTGAGTCTCAATAATGTCATCAGAGACCCAGGTTTTATTCCTATCTCTGCTGTACCAGCTACAGTGTTGATTTTATGCGAAAGTTGATACTGTTTGAGGTCACAAGGCTGCCAGGGAGAATTGGTGCTGTAGACCTTCATATCCAGGTGAAGAAAGAGAGCTCCTTTCTGTCAATTACTGAGCAAGATTCTTCTCTCCATTTTGATTGGTTAGCTTAGGTCTCAGCTGGCCTACCTTTGAACCAACTGTTGCTGTGAGAATCCTAAACTATGATACTGAGTCTCTGAACTAATCCTTGTCTGCCACCTCCCCATCACTCCACCAAAACAACAACAAATGATTAATATAGTTGGATTAGGCTATTTGGAGTACAACCTAAGAGTCCTGAGAGGAGCAGAATGGAGAGTGGACTACTTTATAATGTACCTCTATAATTACAATAGTTTTACACAATTTATTGAATTATATAATCATACATGTTATATGTATATGTGTGTGTATGTATAATGGTTTCTGCAATAAAAATGAATATTTGTGATAACCTGTTCCATTATGGGCTAATCTAAATTGTTGGAAGAATCTGTCTTTATTGAAGTTTCTTTTTGTAATCTCCAGTGCTCCTATTTGGTTGAGTTAATTCTGGAGTGGATGCTATAATGTAACTGTTTTTTGTAACTTCTCAGATATTATTTCCAAATATGGTTAGTCATGTCACATATAGTACTTCTTAAAAATTATATATCCTGTCACCACACAAAAGTAGTATATAGATCAAATTCCAGAGCTTACGTTTTCTAAGAGATTTAAATTGTATTTTCATCTAATGGTTACAGATTTATAATTATAAATTGTCCAAGTATAGATCTCTTTTTAAAATAGCCTTACTTGAGAAAATGAAAACAAATACCAAAATAGAAAAATATTTTAAAACCGTCAATCAAAGGAAACTCATTTAAAAACAGAATTAGAGATCTTCTTTCTTCTTTTCCTAGGCTCTCTGTGTTTTTTTCTACCTATTCTATTCTAACACTATTTTTGAATTTGATATTAATTTAGTTAAACATTTTCTGAGAAATTAGGGTAATGATAAGGAAGATAAAAGATGAATAAAATAATATCCTTTCTTATATTAGGAAAGGAAGTTTTTTTTTTTTTTTTTTTTTTTTTTTTTTTAACTAACACTAATACAAGGGAGAAGGAAAAAGTACTACTAAGAGGTAGAGGTAACATGCTGTTGAAGAGAATGTTCATTTTATACATTTATCTACTATTTATAATCCAGAAAAGCAGGATTTTGAGTGCGTCAATAAAATGACACAATTTTAGAAAAGTATTTTCTAAAGAATAATTTTAGAGTGAAAAGCTACTACTCAGTAGGATTAATTGATATGTGAAAACAACAAGTCCATTTTTAGTTTATTCTATTTTATTAGTAATATGGAAGTCCTTGTGATGCTTCTGGTATATGTTTTAATATCATGGTCCATGTTCCAAACTTGTTTCTATATTATGAATTCATCAAGTGGATATATTTATAATAGCTTGATTTTATAATACAGGTTAATAATCTTTATAAGCACATGATGAGTAATTTTTTTGAGCTACAGTCTGGTTGCATAGCATGTTTAGTAACATGATTTGACTATATTCTATTTTAGAGTTTTAAGTGTAAGAGTAGAATGTGTCAGATCATGCTCTTGAAATCATTACTACTGAATAAAAATAGAATGTATAAGAAGCTATGTGAAATTATAATTAGTGAAGGAACTGGCTGAAGGTTTAAATACTATTGATCTCTTTTTTAATTTTATTCCTTTATGAATAAAATATTTTTAATTTAAAGTACTATATTATTTTCATTGACATTTCTTTAAATATGATTACCCAGTCTTTACTTTTTTAACTCAAATATTTGCTTTGGTTCTCTTTCTTTATTAACCCAGCTATTTATTCAGATTATTTTTACCATCTTCTGTAAAATTTTCATGGAAAATTATATACTATGGTTTAGTTTGAATTTTGTAGGCTACTGCTTATGTAAGCACCATTGATATTTTTGTCAGATACGCAATTCTATTAATGCTAAACCATTTTTAACCTTATCATAATTTGAAGCATTTAAATGCCCCCTTCTCAGTAAAACCTGTTAACCATCCTTCTACAAATGTTTTATCTGCTCCATAGTCTTCCATGAACTTAGTAACCTCTAACATGTTACATAGTTTACCTTTTTATTTTATTTACTCTATGTTCCTGACCTATCATCTCTTAGAATATGTTCTGTAAGGCAGAGTTTTTTCTTCAATTTTCTTAGCTGCTCTTTTGACGGTGCCAGGGAGAGTATTTGACTAATAGTGAGTCATCAACATGTATATTTTCTAAATGACTGAAAGTCTTGAGCTCTATGTAGGTAAAGGAAATGTATGCAAGGGTGTTACAAACTAGGGGAGAAAGATGGAGAAAGCAAGGGAAGTACATGAGTACTGTGGGTGAAATTGGCCGATGGAAATATTTTGTGGGACTCAACAAAGAGGTTTAGTTTTGGTCCTCACCACTCTTTATTGTCTTCTACTTGAGTTTACACATTGTTGTTAGTTATTTGCAATCATTTTAGTTTGTGACCTTTTATGTAGAAGTGTGAAAATTCATGATGTACTTAAGTCAAATTTATTGAGTTGTCCTTATTATGAGCATGAGAAATGTAGCTAAATCATATGGCAGGTAAAATTGGTAAGACAGATGTATCCTTTTTAAACTTTGATCGTCTTAAACTGATATTCAGACTTCAATCATTGAAGAATAGGAAGAAAGATGTGTTGTGTGAAGTGTGCTTTACAGTTGAGTGGTAGGTAATTCTTTACCCTATGACTGGAAAGATGGAGATGCTACAAAATAGTATCACGAGGTAAGGAAGACAAGGTTTGTATAGGAAGATACATTTTTTGACATTTGAGTTTGAATTATCAGCTATTAGGAAGAGCATTTTTAATATTACAGCATTTTAATCTGAAATTGTATTCTAGGATAGCATTGTCGAATTAAAATACACTTCAAGCCTCAGGTGCAATTTAATATTTTTTAGTAAAAAATTTACAGGTGATATTAATTTTAACAGTGTATTTAGCCTAGTATTTTATTTTGATAATCCCCCAAATTTTATCATTTCAACATCTATTCAGTAAGAAAATACAATTTAAAAAAAAATTCTGGGCTGGAAAAATCCAGTGTGTTCATACTTAAAACATCACATCTCACTTGCTTTTTTTTTTTTTTTTTGAGATGAGTTTTGCACCGTAGCCCAGGCTGGAGTGCAACGGTGCGATCTTGGTGCACTGCAACCTCCGCCTTCTGGGTTCAAGTGATTCTCCTGCCTCAGCCTTCTGAGTAGCTGGGATTACAGGTGCCTGCCACCATGCCCAGCTAATTTTTTGGATTTTTAGTAGAGACAGGGTTTCACTGTGCTGGCCAGGCTGGTGTCAAACTCCTGACCTTGTGATCTGCCCGCCTCGGTCTCCCAAAGTGCTGGGTTTACAGGTGTGAGCAACCGTGGCCAGCCCAACACATCTCAGTTTAAATTGCAACTTTTCAACAGCTCAATTGCCACATGGGGCTTCTGGCTACTGTATGGGATGGTGCAGCTTTAAGGTTTGGTTTCAATTTGGAGAGTTTGTTGTTTAAATACCATTAGTAATAAGTACATGGTGATAGCAGTTGAAAATTCTTGAAGTGAGTACTCAGCATAGAGAGAGTGTTATATGAAGCTGTGGAAGCATAATATATCATCCAGTGATAGACTATTTGTGGAGAAGAGAAGGCAAATGAAATAATATTTTAAGCAATATTTTATATATTTACATACTTTAAATACTATTTTAAACAATGTCACTATTTTAATTTCTATGTCTAGGTTCTCATCTGTCAATTTCTACAAAAATGAAATTAAGTTATTATTTATAACATTTCTTTAGCTTTACTTAATAGTAGCATTATTTAACTTGAATTATTTGTAATTGTCTTAGAAAGGGCTTCAGATAACAAGATGTCACTCAAAGAAATAGCTAAAAGTTTAGATCTCTTAATAAGATTATATTTTAATAGCAAAGAAAATATAAATGTTGATTTCATATTTATTAGGGATAGCATATGAAAAATTCATGTGAGCATATGCTGAGTCAGAAGTTATACAATTTGATATTCTGGATATTTCAAGCTAGACTTTCTGTTTGCTTTCTTAGTCTTCAAGAGTTCATATAACTAGAGCTGTCTTGGAGCAATTTTTATCTTTTGCAAAATACCTTGATGGTTTATCTCATGGAGCACCTTTGCTGAAGCAGCTTTGTGATCACATTTTATTTAACCCAGCCATCTGGATACATACACCTGCAAAGGTATGAATTTTATACTCAATTAGTTTGTTTTAGTGTAATTTTGTACACTATAGTTGCTGGATCTAAACTACCAGTAGAAAACATTTGAATATTTTAGCTTATTTTAGTTAATCTGCTGCAGTTGTGTTAGGCAGTATCAGGAGATCAAAATATTTATAAGTAGTAAAATAAATGAAACTATAGGTAAACAGTAATCTTTGTGTAACACTGCATTCAAACATCTTTAGATGGGATACGTACCTTAACAATGAAGAGAATTTGCTATGCCAGTTTTTGAAAGACTAGGGAAAGAGAACAGATAACTAACTTTATCATGACTATGATCATTTTGCTGGAAAATTGCTTTCATTTTGAGGGCAGAATTTGTATCATGACATGTAAATAATATTTAAAAATAAATATAGGAAAGAAATATTTTCCCAGATGACAGAAAATTCTTATTTTCTATATTAGGATTTAGTCCTAGTAGAAATCAGTAACGAGGGATATTTTGAATTTGAGCTATCTTTTACAGTTTAAAAATATCTCACTGAATTAGATAATGTTTAAGTTTTCATTTTTATTATGGTTCATCTTATTAATTATTGGCTAAGCCCAAATCTGAATTTTGAGAATTGTTTTAAGCAAGATGTCTGACTTGCTATCTCTATGCACACATGGTCGGATTGTGAAAGCCAACTATATATTATGGCCACAGGTAAGGAGAATTTGAAATTACATGAACTTTTAGGATATATGACAAAAATACATGCTTTTTCAGATATGCTTTAGCTGACTGATGTTAGTTCTGTTGCTATGAAGGAATTTATACACTGAAAGCTACTGAAATGTACTTTGTTTAAGAGCTTTAGTTGACTTTTAAAATATTTTAATCTTTTTATCAGATTAATTTCAATAGATTATTAAATCATTTAAAAATCAATTGCGACTATTAGACTACCTTTATAAGTTTATTAGAATATGTTAATTGCAGATTATATATTTAAAAAAATAATAATACTGAAGAAGATAGTTACTATTTTTATCCTTATAATAAATGGCCATTTCTTGGCCTTCACTAATTTGCATTTAGATTAAAACTGTATGTATATTTATAATATAAGCACATGAAGTATTTTACATTTATTTTAATGATCTGTTAATATTCTGTATTAGGTTCAACTTTCCCTGTATACGTATTTGTCTGCTGAATTTATTGGAACTGCTACCATCTACACCACCATACGCAGAGTAGGAACAGTATTACAGCTAATGCACACCTTAAAATATTACTACTGGGTTATTAATCCTGCTGACAGTAGTGGGATTACACCTAAAGGATTAGGTATGTACAACACTTCCACTGTGTTTACATTTGTCTGTGATTATTTTGTATTCTGAGTACTGTTACATTGAGCAGTGTGCATGGCTATGAAGTCACTGAAGTGTTTTGTTTCTTATGTGGCAGACTGGCATATTGAAAATTGTTAGTGGTAGAGAACTTTAATGCTTTTCAGTATTAAATTATTTTGGAATAAAGTCAGGTAAAAAGCAACAATAGTGTTTATTTTAGCCCATCTGCGTTTTTTTTATTTGGGGAGGTACATTCATAATGTTAAAAACGGATAAATGATATTGGTTATAACAGATGTGTTCTAGTATATCAGTTGCTTTCAACATTTTTAGATTGTTACATTTCTTCATATTTTATTCCAAATTTATCTTTTGTTCTGACTGTAGTGGAAACTAATTTAATTCTTCACTGTGTTTTCTTTTCTTGTTTTAAAAATATAGCCAGTTTTAAAATTATACAATAAATATAGAAAATAAAATAATACAGAAGAAAAAATATGCTTGTGACCCCAAGAATTATTACTAATATGATTTTGGCATGTTTTGCATTAAAAATATTTAAACTTTTAAATTATAGAATAAAGATTTTTCTCAATTTTTCTATCTTACTTTTTCTCAGCTCAATTTAGTAATGTAAGAGGATATACCATTTACATTGTTTCTAAAGTTTTGATTCTATAAATAATAGGATTCTCTCATATCTGTGTTTACCTCCATCTTTGATTTGTTTAAAATTACTGAGAAAGGGGCTAATGACAAATATTATAAATTTTTTTCAGGAATATCATATTATTTTACAGTTTTACCCATAGTGTGTTAGAATACTTCCTTTAGCGTGCTCACAATAACATTGAATATTACAGTTTTATAATCCCTTTGATAAGGAAAAATAGCATTTTACTATGTTAATATTTCTATAAGCTTTTATCTCTTTTTGTTTTGTTCATGGGGCTTTAGAAGTTATTTATATTCAGATTTGTTATTTTGTCTTATTTGTCCTTCCATTGCTTTTAAGTTGGTAATTCCTAAAATTCACTGGATCTTCCTGCCAAGTACTCCCCATGTTAATTTGTTTAATAATATATATAATGTAATTATAGATAGACATATTCATATACATATGTAAGACTGCATCTATATATAACCTTGTTTTTAGCGTCATACTCATTTTAAAGATTAGGAAGCTGAAAGTTGGCACAAACTGCACAGCACCCAAATTTAAATCATACCTACCTATCTGACTCAGAGACCTCATTCTTAAATGCTACACTATGATAGATTTTTCTCTAGTCTATACAAATCATATATTCACACATAATAATTTCTACTTTAAACTATTAATTTCTAATTTACAGAAAAGTTACAACATTGTAAGCATTGCATAAAGAATTCTTTTTTTATTATAAACAATTTATTACAAAAAAGTCACAAATTAAACCAAAGTATTTTCCAGAATTTACTACAAAACGCCAAAACTGCCTTCACTTAACATCTCTCTCCAACGTAAAGAATTCTTATATGTCTCTCACTAGATTCTCAAAATTTTACATCTTACCACTTAGGCTTTATTATTCTCTCATGCTTTCTTTTTATGTATGTATAAACACACCTACAGATACATATACATATTTTTTTCTGAATCAATTGATAATAAAGTTTAGATATGATGTCTTCTCATCTCTAAATATTGTGAATTTCCTGAAAGGTAAAGGCACGTTGTTAAATAACCAGAGGATACCCATTAATATCAGGAAGTTAACATTGATACAATATTATCATCTAATTCAAAGACCCCATTTAAATTTCACTAATTACACCAATAATGTTCTTTCTAGGAAAAAAGAAATATATTTTGCCCTAAGTCTGTTGAGGATCATATGTTGTGCTTAGTTTCCTTGTAGAATTTTTTTTTATTATTATTTCCTTGTCTTTCAGAACCTTGACATTTTTGAAAAATACAGACCGGTTATTTTTTCAGTTGCCTTAAAATTTGATTTTTTCTATTTGTTCATGATGATTCAGGTTTTTTATTTTTGCAAGAAATAACATAGAGGTCGTACTGTGTCTGTCTCCTTGTACCCTGTCAAGGACATGCATGATGTTGAGTTGTCCTTTTACAAGTGGTGTTAAGTTTAAACATTTGATTAAGATGTTATCTTCCAGGTTTTTTCATTATAAAATAATTTATTTTTCTTTTGTAATTAATAAGTATTTTGTGGAGAAATACATTGAAACTATATAAATATACTGTTCCTCAACAAAGTTTCACCGGCTTGTTTTAGTTCATTGATGATTCTTGCTAGAAATTATCTTTATTGTGATGACTGACAAATGATGATGTTTTCTAAGACATTTACTAAGTTAGCATATCTACTGTAGGGAAGAACTTGTTTTACCCCTCTATCTATCTATCTATCTATCTATCTATCTATCTATCTATCTATCAATCAATCAATCATATCAGTATGGACTCATGTATTCCATGTGTTATGTAAACAGTTAGCATACTTTATTTGCAAAAGGCCAGATAGTATTTTAGGCTTAGGGAGTCATAAGTTCTCTGTTGCACATAGTCAGCTCTGGCGCTATACTGCAGAAATAACCACAGACAGTATGTAAATGAATAGGTGTGGCTTGTTCTAGTGAAACTTAAAAAAACAAGTGGCCTGATGGATTTAGCTTTAGGGCTGTGGTTTGTCTGTTTCCTGGGTTGTATCATTATTTTGATGCTCAAGATTTAGCCAGTAGGACCCTTCACTTGGATTCTTGGGCCTTCAAGACAAATGCCCATAACTTTTTGATGCTTTCTTACTTTCTGAAACAAGATGTTTTTGACTTGTCTTATACTTTCCTTATTCCAGCCCTGAAATTAGCTATTTTTCCAAGAAGTCCTGGTTTGCTTGGTGGATATAGTTTTTAGAAACTAAGATCTGGGTGTGAGGTGTACTTCTCGCTTTTTGAATGTCACTGCTACGGACTCTTAGTGGACAGATCTAGGAAATTATGTTTATATTTATGTGTATAGGTATATCTCAACTTGATTGATCCATATTAAAACCATGAGTTTACAGCAGTACCTTCAGTTCCAGTCCGAAGCCACATGGCTCAACCTAGTCTCAAGCAGCTTTCTTCTTAAATAGTGAGAAATCTAGCTCCTATTATCTTCAATATATTAATATATTTTCTTATTCTACTTTATAAAACCAATATGTTGATACACACACATAAGCTTCTCAGCTTTAGCATTGCTAGTCATCTCTAGCCCTATCCTCAGATCTGACTCTCAGTGGTCCTTGCTGTCTCCTCAGTGCCGGTTGTTTCTTCGGTACTGTCCATCCTACTGTCTGTACTGTCTGCTTGGCCCTGACCCTGAAAGTCCTTCCAGACCCACTTGCCTCTTTGGCTCTATAAGATGCTGGATATCACCAGGGTGTCTGCTCCCTCCTTGCCTCTGAGGCCTCACTGGCTCCAGCTACATCAAAGAGAGGGAAGGGATGAGAACCAGTATATATATTTTAAATGAAAGTGACAGGAAAGTAGAACAAGCATTTATTTTTCTTTATCATTTACATTATTATTTTACTTTAACATTTTAATACATTGAAATTAATTTTGTTATATAATAAAATATAAGGTTCTGACTTAAAGTATATAGTTTTCTAAATGACAGAATTTTTCAATACCATTTTAAATGAATGATTTTTTTTATGAAGGATTTCTTTTAAGGACCCTCTAAAGATAATTTGCACTACACTAGCTTTCTTAGAACTATTCATGTGTAGGCACTCATCTTGAGAAGCAGGATATTTTTGCTTTGATATGACTTAACATTTTGTCTCTTAAATTATTATTAAGTATGGCTAACTGTAAAAACATTGAGATATGTTAAAAATATTATAGTACAAGTAATACATGTTCATGGTAGCAAGTGAAATAATACAAAGCTTTATGAATAAAAATTTAATACTCTCCCATGTAGCCAATGTTAACAGTCTTGTATATCCTTCTGCCACTTTTTCTTCTTTGCTCATACAAACATGAGCTTACCCATGCATACACATAGGTGTTTCAAAGCTTTATTTTGAATATATTATGAATACAAAATGGTATAATTACATATATCAATGGAAATATAAATATGTTATAAAAACAAATATAAAGTGAACCTTATTTAAACATCACTAAGCTTAAAAAATAGAACATTACCCATGAGCCTGATATTCTTGTGCGTGGTCTCATCTCTTTACAATTCTCTGTCATAGAAATAACCCCAACTCAAATTTTATGTTATTTTTTTTCTTTAGTTGGGTGCTTATTGTTCGTTACTATGCTTTACTCTTTTGCTATTTATATATGTATTCTTGATTTATTATTTAGATTCTGTATTTTATGTAAATAACATTATTTTGGGGTTTGTTTTTTCATTCAATTTTATATTTGTTAGATAAATCAATTTGTATCTTATTTTGCATAAGTGGATTTATATCATACACAAAGCACACATATATGTATATGTTTCTTTGCAACATGCTGTTTGTGTTGTGCAATATACAATAATTACTGCTAACATTTGAGTGCTTATGATTAAAATGGGCCTGGTACTGGCCTAATTCCTTTCCATATATTCATCCATTTAATCCTCACAAGACATCCTATGGCAAAGCAGTATTATTCTTACACTAACAGTACAGAAGAAAGCAATCCTAAGGCACTGAGATGTTATAAAACTAGACAAATTTTATTAAGTGGTGGCAGAATAGAAAAAAGAATAAAGAGATGATTACTAAGACAGTATCTGTCTGTGGGTGGATGGAGTGGGGTGGGGATGTGATCAGGAAGGGGAATGTGGCACAGAGCTAAGGTCTGGAGCATGGTGAGGGCTCTGGCATGCAAGGCAGGATGGGGCCACAACCAATTGTTAGATATTCAGGAATTCTATGAGCTGTTTGTTAAATCGTTGGCAGCTTGAACTTGAAATCAGTCATGGTGGGATTATTAATATGACAGAAATTAGAAATACATAAATGCTCAAAATCAGGACCTCAACCCTCCACTCTGCAGATAATTCATTTACCAGCATACCAATGGTTGATGGGTTTTCCCTGTCAGGCTACTGTCAGTGTTCAATTTCTTGACCAAAGAAGTGTTTATATAGGTGTTCATTTTATAATAAATTATTAAGTTGTTCATGTATGTTTTCCATACATATGCAATATTTTACAATGAAAGATTTTTTTTTAAAGTAATACCAAGTGTCAATAGGAGGGGAAGAGTACTTTGTGCATTTTGGTGGGAGTGGGGCAAAAAAAGGTGGAGAGCAGTCTGGGAAATAGGGAAGATATTTCTTTTATAATAATAGGCAGGATGGACTTTTTGGGTAATAACTTGCTTGCAGATGTAATAATCTTCATGTAAATGTTAAGTGAATAAGCACATGCCATAAATTATACATGAAGGGATTATGTTTTTAAAACTTGTAGAGCAGTAGATAAATACTGTTGCTACAAGAGAGCATTAATGTTAAAGGCTTTTTATGAATCTAGCTACATTTCTTAAAAGAATACTTTATCGTGTATTATATATTATGTATATTATTTTATAGTTTCACTTTTATTAGTAATTAGATCTTTTGAAATTACTTTAAAATTTATACATTTTGATAAAACTGACATGTACATTTTAATATTTTATACTCATTTTCACTTACTGACTTTGAATTTATAAATGCCCACCATAATATGTATTTTCTGTACACAAGTGACATAGAAGAAATAGGATACAAAACAAGTAATTACAGTAAAACTGAGTGTTACTTTTTCTGTGCTTTGTTAAATAATGTGTGGGGTGAAAGTGGAGAGGGTCTTTAAATGAAGACAAGTTTAATTGAGAATGGAAGAAATATTGGGAAACCTAGTAAGGTAATCCAAATAGGAAAAAGTATTAATGTAAATACTTGGGAATTATACATTTATAAATGGATGCTAATATATTATAACGTTTTTAAAAGTTCTTTTTCCCCCCAAATCATTAAATAAATAATTTGAAATTGCCAAAAATTTGAAAGTTAACTTTTGGATACTCTGATATTACTGAAATTTTATAGCATTAGTACTAATAAGTATTGTAATTTCAATAATTATAATTATTCAAGAATGTCATAGTATCCCAACATAATTACATTAAGCTTGTTTAATAGCTTGTATTTTTTCTTTGTACTTTTTTTTCTGTTTTGTTCTAGATGGTCCCCGGCCATCACAAAAAGAAATTATATCACTGAGGGCATTTATGCTACTTTTTCTGAAACAGCTCATACTAAAGGTAAAATAATTTTATATAATTTAGAATTATAGTGTATTAGGTGGAAAGGAATTTCTGGCATAGTTTAGAATTATTATTGTTAAATTAGTAGTAGCTACCTTTAATTCATAAATTTCTTTCAAAATTCTGCACATCTTAGTATTAACTTTCATTGAACTTAACTTCTGGTTAAATGCTCTCTGAAATTTTCTCTAGTAAGGGATGTGACAGAAATGGACAAGGAACATATGAATAAGAATTGAACCATTCTTATAATAATTGACCATTATTCTATAAAATGGTCTGTGTGCCAGTTTAAGAATTACATAATGTATTTTACTGTAGTAGGATTTTTTTAATATTAAGATGAAAACAAAGTAAAAATAAATGTAAATTGTGAGATAGTACACAAAAATTGACACTGTATAGTCTTGCATTTATATTATTTTAAGGAAAGAGTTGAGTGATTAGAAAATAATGATAAGTATACTTAGACGGTCAAAATATGTTAACTTTTTATAATGAATGTCATCAAGTCTTAATGACTTAAAAATTGGTATATTTTTCTAAGTATTTACTTAACTTGAAATGATCTAGTCTATAAATTGTGAAATATGTGGTGATTTTAATTAAAATATCACTACATTAAACTTACTCTTATTTTCTTTTAAAATTATTTTTTGATGCTTTTTAAAATTAAAATTGTAATTTTAGATGTAATAAAATATTTTTTAAAAATTAGGATCGAGGGGTCAAGGAAGATGAACTTCAGAGTATATTGAACTATCTACTTACAATGCATGAGGTAGGACATATTATGGGTCTTTTAATTATTTTAGCCAATCTTTAGAGTAAAATTTTAACTAAATCAGTATTGGTGATTTATGCAGGATGAAAATATTCATGATGTGCTACAGTTATTGGTGGCTTTAATGTCAGAACACCCAGCCTCAATGATACCAGCATTTGATCAAAGAAACGGAATAAGGTATGATTATAATATTAGTATTACTATTAAGCTTTAATGGAACACAGTTGTTCCTCCTAGAATAACTTCAGTTCTGAATATTTGAATAAATATAGCAAAATTATACACATAAGAGAGTATAAAAGGGGAATGCTGCTATTGATTCTCTAATACTCAGGAAACTAACGAAATGTATAAACATTGGTCTCTGGAATCAAGAAGAGTAATTAAATTGTTTTTGCTATAGTAAGGACATTACAAATTGTGATAGAGCATTTTTTTTTTTTTGCAAGAAGACACGAAAAGTAAGGTATGTTTTAGCAAAAGACAACACAATGAAATTTTACAATATCAGGCCTGAGAGAGATTATAGCCAGATGTGGAAGATTCATAGAATAATACTTTTAGTGTTTTTTTTTTCAGTTGGTGATGAAAATTAAAGAACTTTGAATAGGGGAAATGTTGTGCTCAGTTTGCTATTTTGTTAGATTTACAATCAGCAATGTGAAACATGAGTTGAAGGACAAAACTGATGTAGAAATATCAGCAGGAAGATTATTTTATTCATCAGTTTTAAAGATGATGATCTGAGACAGTGGCAGTGCAGTAGAAATAATAGAGGTGAAAATGTTTTGGAAATAGGAGGCCAAAGCCAAAAGAAATTGAAAACTAACTTTTGTTATGGCAGTTGAAAAGTAACTTGGTAGACAGGTGAAATATAATTTCTTAATTAATATTTTTATGAACTTAAGTCTAAAATTCGGCTTCTTAACGAATTCTTCCTTTTTATTTTTCTAGACTCTTAGTGGGATGAGCAGGATATCTAGGTTATGCCATGTATAACTAAGTGAATTTCCACAGATTTATTGTGAAAAAAAGTTTATAAAAAGAGTTTGAAAATAATATATCAGTGACTGTCAAGGGCTTTTTTAAGTGCTTTTTTTACTTGGCCATTTATATAAATGAATAACAACTTTCTAGACTTGAAGAACTTTTCAAATTAGAGAAGCAGTCACTATCTCTATATGCATATCTCACTTGTGATATCACTATTACCTTTGAGTTTATAATTCATAGGACTGCTCATTTATTTGAAGAATGTTATACATTTAGTGATTAAATACTGCTATAATTTATACTCTGAGTTCTAACTATATGAAACTGTTGATACTTAACTGATTTTACCAAATAATGGCAATTTCATATGGTTCAATCTAATAATGTAATATAATTACACTCACTCTTCTGAACTTATATATAGATTGAATAATTAGTTTCCTTGTCCTTAGATTTTGCTTTATTTATTATATTATCTGATAAATTTAGTGAATCAGTTGAAGATACCCACATTACCCTTGTGGTAGATACCAAACTTAGATTGTCTAATATGATGAAATGCAGAAATATAATTCTGTTATTTTGATACATTGGAAATATGATCCTAAGAATGAAAGTGCTATTTGGTAAGATCTTTAGGACTGGCATAGTATTTTAATCATATGGTATGAAAGAATTGATAGGCCGGGCGTGGTGGCTCACGCCTGTAAATCCCAGCACTTTGGGAGGCCGAGGCAGGCAGATCACGAGGTCAAGAGATCGAGACCATCCTGGCCAACATGGTGAAACCCCGTCTCTACTAAAAATACAAAAAATTAGCTGGGCGTGGTGGTGCGTGCCTGTAGTCCCAGCTACTCGGGAGGTTGAGGCAGGAGAATTGCTTGAACTGGGGAGGTGGAGGTTGCAGTGAGCCGAGGTCGCGCCACTGCAGTCCAGCCTGGCTCCTGGCGACAGAGCAAGACTCTGTCTCAAAAAAAAATGAATAAATAAAATAAAATAAAAAAAGCACAACAGATTAAAAGGTCTTGTGCTCAGGGCTGACCATTAGCAGAACATGTCAGATTGTTACCAGTAGGTTAAAAAAGTCGTAAAAATTAAAAAATGGCCTTTCCTTTACACTTCAGCTTTTCTACTTCAAAAATGTGGAGAAAGCTGGTTCAGAATAGTATAAAAGATGAAAAGCTAGGCTTATTAGACAGAAAAAATTGAAAGTGTCTGAAGAATTTATGTGTCTGTATTCTAGAAAATAGCCAATAAGGGCTAACATTTGTATATGAAGTATTTTTGGAGGAAAATTCTGGTCTGTTGTAACTCATAAAATTGAATTCAGTCTAACAGTTGAACAAAAAGAATAAACTCAGTTTAATTTCGGTGGTATGTTGATTGGACTTAAGGAAGGAAGCCCTTGTGATAACCAAACACTGGACTAGGCAGCAAAAAGTTTGATATTTTTATATCTGGAAATTTTCAAAGAAAAGAGTAGATAACTATCTGTCTAATAGCTTAGACTATTAGTGAGATTAAGCAGGTGAATTAGGATTATTGTTAATAATAATGTATATTACAAGTAAACATTCATTAACAAAGTAAATTTCTTATTCATACTGTATCACAGCCCTACATATGTAGATGTGTGATGGCCTAAGATGTTTTCGTGTTTCAACAGTAATCATAATTTCTCTTGACCCAGGGTGGGGTCTAATACCTTTTTTCTTCCTACTCAAAGTTACTCCTAGACAGTAGAAACTCTGTAAGAACTTCCATTTCTATATTTGGGTATAGCCACAGTTTTAGACTGTGAGGGTTTTTTTGTTTGCTTTTTGTTTTTGTTTGCTTACTTGTTTGTTTTGAGACAGTCTCCCTCTGTTGTCTAGGCTGGAGCGCAGTGACACCATCTTGGGTCACAGCAACCTCCACCTCCTAGCTTCAGGCAGTTCTTATGCTTCAGCCTCCCAAATAGCTGGGACTACAGGCATGTGCCACCACACACGACTAATTTTTTTTGCATTTTAGTAGAGACGGGCTTTTTACCATGTAGCCCAAGTTGGTCTCGAACTTCTGCCCTCAGGGAATCCGCTCACCTTGGCCTCTCAAAATGCTAAGATTACAGGCGTAAGCGCATGCCTGGCCGGGACTGTGAGCTTTTACTTTGGTTCTCAAGACTGTTTTAGCTGTCTAATGTTCCTTCTTATGATTTCTTAAATGTATTTTTTTGACATGTATGACTTTACCATTCTCAAACTTGTCTTTTTTCATTACCAATCTTGGTTCCTAAAAGTTTTGAAAATGAATTTCAGTGTAAACCCATACATATTTATGAATGTGAGATTTGAAAAAAAATCTTTCAAAGGAAATAATCACTTTTCTCATCGTTTATTCTTTAATAGATGAAATGCAAAGCATAAAAGAAAAAAGAGAAAAAGAAGCAGTATCAGTAATGTTTTCTCTTTTAATAGTGTAAGCTCTTGGCAAAACTAAAAATAATGACATTAACTTTAAACTATTTGTTCCCCTTTGTAAGTATCACTGAAGTTATGAAAATTATATTGCATCTTTTACTAGATTCTTTTGTTCAGCTGAGTACTTTACCTCAGCATATACCATGGCGTTTTATTTTTTAAGAAAGATATTTAGTAAAATAAAGCACAACATAATTTTATAGACCCTAAAGAACCTTCTTATATTGTAGAATTAGTTGCCATTGTATGTAGTTGTCATTGTGCCTTCTACATTATGGAAACAAATTACTTCTTTAATAGAA